>OZ012736.1:209188179-209663179 GCA_963859935.3 Lathyrus sativus
ATATATGTATATATGCCTTTATGCATTATTTGTTATGATATTGTTTCTCACCCTTCTGCTGTTTTATAATGCTCTATGAGGCATTGCAGATTAGGTTACTGGAGATCTTTTGTGAGGCGTGGCTTCATCCTTTAGTTGGTCGGCTCTGATATGTAGCACCGGGTAGCTAGGAGTTGTTTTGTTTCTTTTGTGATGCATGTGTATATGTATTTGCTGATGAAAGTTATGTAACCATGTTGGTTGATGATTTGTATATATGAATACATGTGTTAGAGAATTATGAAATATTTGGATGTTCCGCCTTTGTTCTAGATATTTTCTCGTGGGTGTTACCCCGTTGTTGCATATCATCATATATGAGCAGGTGTTTTATATGTGTGATTTTCGGATAATGTGGCATGCCCCTTTTATACCGTTTTATAAACTTACTCTGATGAAATTTTGAATTTGTGCCTAAATAATTAATTGTATTATTTGGGGGTATAGAAAGGGGGTGTTACAAAGTTCGTTCCCCAAGCGGAATCCAATTGAGATTGGTGTGACTTTTTCTCCTTGGCAGGATGAGTCCTTCCTCCACCAGAGTGGTCCTTTCTCCTTGACAGGAGGATTCTCCCTTCAGCATTTATTTTGCTAATAGGATCGTATCATTTTGCATGATTTCATAGCATTTACCCAAAGAACGCGTAGCATTTCCACCGTGTGGAGCATTGCGCCATTGCCGAAGCATACGCATATGAAGCGTGAGCTAGGTCGTTACTGTGCTTGTTTTGCAGGTGTTCCTCCGCAGAGTCGCTTGCTCGAGATGATTCTTGAATCCCCCAGCGAAAGTCGTTTGCCCAAGATGATTCTTGAATTCTCCAGCGAAGGCGCTCGTTTAAGATGATTCTTAAAATCCCCGGTGAAGTCGCCAGAGTGGGTTGCTCAAGTTGATGCTTGGAGTCCCCGGCGGAGTGTTTTCTCAGGATGATTCCTGAAATCTCCAGCAGAGTTATGGGTTCAAGATGATTCTTGAAGTCCCCGGCAGAAGTTATTTGTCCAAGATGATTCTTGAAGTCCTCAGCAGAGTTGATTCACCCATAATGATCTCTGGATCCCCGAAGCAGAGTTACTTGATAGTTCTCCAGAATCCCCAGCGGAGATGCGTCATCCCCAGCAGGTTTCCGAAAAGCAAAGTTGAAACTTCCCTTGAAGACTTGATGATTGAAGTCCAACCGTATTAACGAATCAGTTCTCTCAGCTGATGCAGAGTGCCTGATGGCAGAAGTTTGGATATCCCCAATTGAGTCATGATTGATTGGGAATTCTATTCCCGACTTAGTGATGAAGTTCGGCTGATGCCCAAAAAATTTCTTTGAATGCCCGATGGCACGATGAGTCCCGAGGAATCCTGGTGCCTGACGACATGATCGACCATGTATTACCGGTTACCGTGTAACCAATCCCCCAGCTAGTTGCCGTGCAGCTAATATTTCAATTTTCAAATATTTGTTCCCATCAGAGTACCGTGTACTTGTGCAGTTGGCAAATTTCCGGGTTTGTTAGTATTCAACTGTCTTTCACCTTGATGGTTTGAGGGCCGTTCGCTTCTCACCCATTCAGGTCCAAGCCGCTTGAATAGGGGCAGCTGTTGCACCCCAAAATTTGCCCAACATTTCTTTACCTAGCTTATGTTTCATTTCATGCACATTAGCATTATCATTTGCATTTCGTTGACATGTATGCAGGAGATCAAGAGGTATGATTACCAATCAAGGTCTACACAATATTTTTAAGCTAGCTAAGAAGGTTATTCAGGTGCTCAAGGGTTGATATCCTTGTCAATGAAGTTAAAAGATCCTCAGAGAGAGTGGTTGAAACCAAAAGGGTGTGTCTCCTAACTTGAGAGTTGTGGGAAGTCATCAGATGATTCTGAAGCCATGAAGTTAGAATTGAAGTCTTGAGAGAGCTCATGAAAGGTGTTGAAGATCACTTTGAAGCCTAGACAGGTCATTGTGCAAGATTAAGAAGCCTCAGCCATGAGTGGTGCAATTAGGGTTTGACTGGGTCAACCCTAAGTCAACTGATGATTTGGATAAGGTTGAGACCTAATCCAAGATCCATGTGATCATGGATTGATACATTTAGATATTATAAGGATGATTCCAAGGTCAACTCATCATGATTGAAGAGTTTGAGAAGTTTCAAGCTAGGGTTTCTAAGGCTTGACAGTGTAAAATCCCCTAGTTTGACCCCTATCTTCAAGGCAGTTTAGCTCAAGATGTGAGTGTCATCTCATCTCACCCCCAACATGATTGTTGTAGAGCATGATCTTAGATTTAATTTGAGTGCTAGAAGTCCTTGATAGGATTTGTAGAACTCAAGTTATGGCTTTGGCAAGTTACAGGTCATCTGAGGTATGTGAATTGGGAGCTTGAAAGTTTTCCAACTTGCATGAAACGTTTTCCCTAGAAGGATGATTCCTATAAACTTTTGGTCAACATGAATGTCGTTCCTTATCCTCTTAGATTTCTAGAGAGTACTAGAAGTCCTTGATAGGATTTGTAGAACTCAAGTTATGGCTTTGACAAGTCAAGGGCATTTTGGTCATTTGGAGATTATAGGTCATTTTAACCATAAGGCCATAACTCCTATTTCCAAGCTTCAAATGGGAAAATGTTCAACATCAAACTTTTTCAAAATGATGTTTTAAGGCTATTAAAGAGGTCATGAGATGTTGGAAGTACTTGTAGCTCAAAGTTGCAAAAATGACCTAAAATAAGGGTATAAGTTAAATGAACCAAAGTTGGAAATTGATACTTTTGATCTACACATCCAAACCAAGGCATGTAATAGGTCATTTTGACTCTAAAAAGCATTCTAAGAACATTGGTTTAGCCACATTTTTGAATTGAGGTCTAATTTGTGGACTTGCTTTGAAAAGTAGTTACTTACATTATAAGTAACATGTGCAAAACTCAAATTCAAGGCATGATCAAGATCCCTTGCAAGCCAAACACTTCCAAAATGTCATGAGGGGAGAAATTGGAAGGAATTGAGATTGGTTTCAAGCTACAAACAGAACTATGCATACCATGGCATATGGTTGAAGTTCTCATGTCATGAGAGATTGAATTTCTCATTGGAAGGATCTAGAGGTTTCTAGATCATCCCTACACACTCTATATATTGAATAGAGAGGATCCAAAGCAAAGGTTGGTGATGATTGAAGGAGAGAGCAGAGATTGAGTTTGGAAAATTCTTGCTTGTAACTGAATTCGGTTTCACCAATTTCTTCACTTTCCATCCATTTTCTTGATTGCAACCTCTTCCATGGATGCTAGGGATTGATTCCAGATCATAATCAAGAGGAATTTGTGGCTGATTGGTGTTCTTGAGCTCAGATTTTTCCACCTGCAACTCAGAGTTGGTACCAAGAATTGAGGCCATTTCAATCAGTTCTATTGCATACAGAAGCTTGGAAGTGATTCACTGAAGGGGTATGGAGCATTTGAAGGCTTGATTTGAGGTCTTGCTACTTCTGTGCACACGAATTTTTCAGGTTGGTAACCTTTGATCTCTAGCTTGCTTTAGTTAGAATTAAGAGGAATTAGGATGTTAGATGCATTGTAGAACGGTGTAGGAAGGTTTTCAGATCGTTAATTTGAGAATTAGTGACCAATTAGGGATGTTACCATTTTCGGTTGAGAGTTGGTTCTTGTGAATCTTGAGGTTTCAGAGAGAATTAAGGGCATGAATGAATTCGTGGGGAAATTTGGGACATGTTTCATTAAGGGATCGTGGCCTATGGTGGACTCTATGTTGAACTAGGGTTGTGGAATGGTGACCGGAGAAAGTCACCGGCGGTGGTTTTGGGCGCGCAGGTGATCTGAATTGCAGAGATTCAAAAGGAAGAAGATGACTTGATAGCCATCAGATCCAGGATGGACTTTGACTAGGAACCCCATCCAACGGCCACGCGTGCGTTTCATTTTGTGAAGAGTCTAAACTTTAATGAAACGCATCGTTTCATTTAGTTGCTGACTGTGGGCTTAAGGATCCAAGCGCTACTCACACCCCCTGATGGCCCAATCCATGACTTGAACTGATTTCTATTACTATCTGCACCGTGTGTTTAGCATTTTATTTTGATTTTCTTTGTTTCTTTTCATTTTATTCATGGTTCTTGAAAAAATCATAAAAAATGGAAAAATAGCTCAATTAACCCCATTATTTTTGCATTAGGTTCATAATTGAATCTAGTATTTTTTAGATAAAAAATATTTTTATTTCATGCATTTTATGATTTTATGGGAATTTTCACATTTTAATTGATATTAAAATAGTCATGTTTAATACTTGATTTTGTGGAATTTTGTGTGATCATGTGATAATGATTTTGATCCTGATTATTTGTGAGTAGTTAGCATAGACATGCATGATCCCTATAGAATTTTATCACATTTTGTTGATGAACATAAGTGGTAGTTTAGGTTGAAACCTTTAGAAGCTCCATTTTTAGGGTTTATGGTTGATAACTTTGGATTTAGGGCTTAATTTTAGGACTTAATAGATGATTTAGTCCCTGGTTTTTGAATGAGGCATTCTTAATTGAATTAGGATCCCTTAGGAATTTTTGTAGAAATTTACAATGTGGTTTGCTATTTTTGATTGATTTTAGTTTA
Source organism: Lathyrus sativus (assembly GCA_963859935.3). NCBI lineage: Eukaryota > Viridiplantae > Streptophyta > Magnoliopsida > Fabales > Fabaceae > Lathyrus > Lathyrus sativus. Next base: position 209,192,841 of record OZ012736.1, read on the forward strand.
GGTGCTAGTTTTAGATGATTCTAAGGCACTAACTCAACTAGATTAACTTCTTTAGTTCCCTTAGATTAGGGTTTTGTTTCTCTTGCTCTTGGATGATGATGAAGACAAGTTGAAGATGCAATGGATTGCTTGAAGAGGCTTGGATGTGAAGATCTTCCCTTCTTTTGGTGTAGTGTTGATTAGGTGATTAAGATTAGGGTTTTGTAGGCAGAGCTTCTAGATAGTTCTCTTCCTTCATAAACATGGAATATGTTGATCAATTCCATTCTTCCCTATGATGTAAGGTCCCTTGTAAAGGCATCATCCCTCCTTTGGTAGGATGTGTGGCTCTTTGCAAATTGGTAGAACCTTTGAGGGTCCCTTTCTCTGATGACAGGATGCTTAGTGGTGACCTTTGGTCTTCACTCTGCTACCAATCATCCAAACTTTGCTCTTGATAGATGAATCTTTCTCCCTTGTTAAAGGATGGAGTTCCTTGCTTGAAGAAGATTGAAGGATGGTGTTGATACTTCCATGTGATTGAAGATTAATCTGAGAGGCTGAAGCTTATACATGAAGAGGACCAAGTTGATGTTGGGAAAAGCAAAGAGAGCTGAAGCTTGAAGACCAAGTTGATACTTATGAAGAGGATTCAATTGAGATTGAGTGAAGAGCTGAGACTTGAGGAATAAAGGATAATTTGACACTTACATTGATGCATTGAGAGCCTGAAGGAATCAAGTTGATACTTGTAGTTAGGAGTGAAGCCTGAAGGTGGGATTTACTGTAAAGCTGAGGCTTGAGGAAGAGAGAATAAGTTGATGCTTATGCTTGATGGGTTGAAACCTTGGAGGAGCAAGTTGATACTTGTTATTAAGGATGATAGCCTTGAAGGGTGATTGAAGTCTGAAGACTGAACTGCTGTCAGAAGATTGCTCTGCTGTGAAGCTGTGGGAGTGGTTGATCTGCTTTCTTTTCTTGTCTGTTTTCTTTTCTGTACTGATGTGGCTTGTTTGATTTTCTTGATTCATTAGAATAAGTTCATATCTAGACTGATGTAAGCTAGGAGCATGATTGCACTAGAGGTTGAGTTGCTCCCTCTGCTTGTATTTTTACTGTATGGCTTTGCTTGCGGGTATTCGGTAGAGCCCAGCTCCCTTGCCCATGTGGTTTGTGTTGCTTGATAGCATGTTATTTCATTTCCTCTGTATGATTGCAGCTATTGTGTTTGCTTGATAGCATGTTATTTCTTCTGTATGATTGCAGTTATTCATATCTGGCTTGAGGTTGAGATGAGCTTGTGGAGGTTGATGCCCCACACACATTTCCTCCCTCACTTGCATTGCATGCATTTTACAGTCGTTTATTGTTTACTGTTTAAGCTGATGCCTTATCTGTTTCTGTTTATCATTGACATGATCCCCTAGGAATCTCATTTCTTTTGATAAGGAAGTGATGATAGAACTTTAGGTTGAAACCTATGCAATGATAACTTCTAGGAGTTCCCTGTTTCAAACCTCAACCATAGGATGAATCCTTGGCATGACAACAGTAGGACTTGATAGTCTCCCTTAGTTGAGCTTGTTCTCTCTTCTCATCTCAAAACAAATTAAGATACAGTAATAAAGGTTAACTGACGTTGTACGTTACGAGCCTTAAGCTATCTGAGGAAGGATTGTTGGAGAGTTTCTTTTCAACAGTCTGGATGTTTAGTATGGTACCCTTTGGGTGACATGCGACGCATTCACTCTCAGGTCATAGTCTCTAGTGCGATACTAGTTGCAAACAACCATAAAAAACAGTTCTTCCGTAAAAGACAGAAAACAAACTTCAAACCTTTTTGCCCCGTGGGCCCATATTTCAAAGGAAGCTTTTCTGAAGAAAAGAGTGTCATTAAACTTCAGCGCCACCGCAAACAGGCTTTGTCCCTAACTGCTGGAACTGCTGTTTAACCCTACTCGATAAAATAGATGAATCTGAATTCTCGTAATCCGTATTATCCCGAACTACATAAGCTCTGATCTCTCATACCTGTTGAGAGTACGTAGGCACAATACCGATGTATTGGCGAGCCACCTCCCCCGTAACCCGTAGTTAGTCGAACTACGTAGACTCTGATTTCTCATTCTCTGATGAGAATACGTAGGCATAAAGTGCGACGCTTTGCCGAGTCATTTTATTTTCTTTTCAGACCAGCCTTGATAGGTAGATAGATAAAACCAACCCGTCATATAAACACAACAAGCGTGGATCCCATCGAGTACGACGGACGTGAGGGGTGCTAATACCTTCCCCTTGCATAACCGACTCCCGAACCCAGACAACGGTTGCGATGACCTTGTCTTATACCTTTTCGTCAGGTTTTTCCGATCGTTTCCTTTCCCGTTCTGAGGGATAAATAACGAAAGGTGGAGACTCTTCTGTTTTGCCGGCACCTTAATTTTGCGGTAGAAAAGATTAAGAAAAAGATCTTCAAAGGGGATCTTTTCACCCTTCTGCAGATGGGCCCAACCAGCCATCTTCCCTTAAAAGCTCTTCTCCAACAAGTGGATCTTAAATCGATTACTCTTGAGGCCGCAAGCGTCATTCAAGAAGTTGGCACCTTAATTGACCATGTTCACAAAGACTTTCGACTATTGCCCCAGATTGAGGATGACATTCAGACGAAAGCAGACAGTGAAGTTGTCGCTTGGACTGCTGTTGTCGAGTCTGAAGAAAAGATCACTGAATTAGAGGACACGAAGGAGAAAAATAAGCAAGAGGTTATTACTAATGAGGCGAACATTGCCTGTTGGGAACGCAAGATCAAAAAACTTCGCAACAAGATAGCGAAAGCTAAGAAGAAGAATACTGAATTATCTTCTTTCGATGATTCCTCCCTAACAGCTGAACTCGAACATACCGTTAACTTCACCGAGGAAGCCCGTCGCTTGGAAGCTGAGGTTGCCCAGCTGAGAACAGACACAACTCAATGCCAGAACCGCCTTGAACTTCAAAAGTCGAACTACCTCAAGATGAAGGCAAATCTTCCTTTTTAATTTATTAGGTTTTGTAATAGAGCAATTTTACTGGCCTTTGTAAGCCATTTTAACTTTGTTTGAAAGACACTGGGCCATTTTGGCGTATTTGCTAATCACCATTTATGGCTTTGCTTTATATTCGATTGTTATTCTGCTGATATTTTTACCTCTTGAAGTGCAGGCTTATATTTTTTTAAATATTTTCCATTCACTTTTAATATTCTCTTGTCTTCACTCAACTCTGTCACTTCGTATACCCCATTAAGGAAAACCTTCGACATCTGGAATGGTCCTTCCCACTTTAGGGACCATTTGCCTAAAGACCTCACCTTTCAATCCATATGCAGAATTACCCTCCACACTAAATCTCCAACCAGGAAAGCCTTTGCTTTGACCTTCTTGTTATATGATTTCTCCACTCTTTTCTTCTGTCTTCTCAAGAGTTCTAGAGCTTTTAGTCTTTCCTCGTCTAAATCCACTAACTCATCAAGCATCATGTCCCAATAAATTTCTCGAGGGATTTCGTGATGCCTCTGAATTCTGACTGACTGTATGTATATCTCGACTGGCAACACTGCGTCATGGCCGAAGGTCAGTCGATAAGGGGAAGTATTGGTTGCTTCCTTCGGGGATGTTCGACATGCCCATAAGACTTGATCCAACGTCTTATGCCAATTTCTAGGCTTGCTTCCAATCTGATTTTTTATCATACCAATTATCACTTTGTTCGCTGCTTCGACTTGGCCATTGGCCTGGGCGTTATAAGGCGTCGAAGTAAGAAGTTTGAATCCCATCTCTTTGGCGAACTCCTGCATCTTCCTACCTGTAAACACTGACCCTTGGTCTGTCGTTATTGTTTCTGGTAGCCTAAATCTATAGATGATGTATTTCTGAATGAACTCGATGACATCTTCTTGGTCTACTTTAGGTAGAGGCATAACTTCGATCCACTTGGTGAAGTAGTCTATCCCCACCAAAATATACTTCTGGTTTTTGGAAGATGCGGGTCGAATCTCTCCTATCAAGTCTAAAGCCCAACCTCTGAATGGCCATGGCTTGACTATGGAGTGTAACTCACTTGCCGGGACATGTTGTATGCCAGCGTGGACTTGGTATTCCTGACAACCTTTGGCGAACTCAATGCAATCTTTCAGCACCGTGGGCCAGTACATCCCTTGGCGGAATAATAGCCATTTCATCTTATGGCCTACCTGGTGCGCTCCACATGTCCCACCATGGACTGATGATAATGCCAAGTATGCCTCAGATTCGCTGAGGCACTTAAGTACAACTCCCTCAGAGGTTTTCTTAAATAACTCATTCCCCAAAAAGACATAGCTTAGTGCTTGATATTTTATTTTTCGTTCTGTGGTTGCCAAAGGGTTCTGAAGGTATTCGACCAAAGGTTTCCTCTAATCTTTATCTGTCAGACCTTCGACCGTAAAAATCTCAAAGGTTTCCTCGTCAACATAGCCAAATTTCGCAACTTCAAAGTTTGACGGTCTCAGGCCTACAGACACAACCTTACCCCTGGCCTCAATTGCTTCTTGCAAGTTTTCCTTCGAGACCCTATACCCTGACGCGACTTATGCCAAATCGTTGGCTATCTGATTGTGTAGTCGCGGTATATTTCGAATAGTGCAGACTTCGAATTTTTTGAGTAGCCTGTTGGCTATCACGAAATACATAATGATATTTTCTTTAATGCATTTGTACTCCTTTGTTAGCTGTTTTACGACTAACTCCGAATCTCCCATTATTTCGACTTGGGTTGCCCCCAATTCTAACAAAATTTCAAGTCCGACGATCAAAGCTTCATACTCCGCTTCGTTATTAGAACATAGGCCCTCAACTCTATACTTGAATTTTGTTGGAATTTTATCAGGCGAAATAATCAGCAAACCTATGCTTGTTCCGTTCTTGTGGCTAGACCCATCGAAGTATAGCTTCCACGGCTCTAGTTCAACAATCTTCAGGGTGTTTTCATTTATGGAGTGGTCGACGATGAAGTCTGCCACTATTTGACCTTTGACCGCTTTTAGCGGTCTATACGTCAGTGAGTATTCAGTTAATGCTAATGCCCATTTACCAATTCGACTATGCAAAATAGGCTTGGATAACATATGTTTAATAATATCGAAATGCGACGAGACTAAACATCAACTGGTTTTATATATTGCTTCAACTTTATACATGAGAAATACAAACACAAGCATAATTTCTCTATCTCGATATACCTAGTTTTTGCGCCATTCAAAACCCTGCTAAGGTAGTAAATGGCTCTTTCGACGCCATTCCCGTCCTCTTGAGCAAGCATGCTCCCTAGAGTTTTGTCTGACGCTGCTATGTACAGTCTCATGCTTTTGTTTCGACATGGAGGTGAAAGGACTGGAGGATGAGTCATGTAGTCTTTGATCTTGTCGAAAGCTTCTTGCTGATCTTTCCCCCATTCGAACCTCTCCTTGGTTACTCGAAGCAATGGTGAGAAGGCCTGCGTTTTTCCACTGTGATTTGATATGAACCTTCTTAGGAAGTTTATTTTGCCCAGCAAAGATTGCAGTTCCTTTTTGTTGGATGGCGCTTTCGCTTCCATGATGGCCTTTGTCTTGTTTTGGTTGATTTTGATCCCCTTTTTGTGGACTACGAAACCCAAGAAAGCTCCCGCTTGTACACAAAATGCACACTTCAGGGGATTCATCTTGAGGCCAAACTTCCTCATCCTTATGAAGGACTTGCGCAGATGTTCTACATGAGCTTTTCCTGATAGAGATTTTACCACAATATCATCAATATATATCTGCATAAAGGACTCAATGTAATCATGAAAAATTGAATTCATCGCCCGTTGGTATGTTGCCCCAGCGTTCTTCAGGCCAAAAGGCATCACTACCCATTCGTAAGTGCCTAAGTCCCCTGGGAAACGGAACGTCGTTTTGGGAACGTCATCCTCAGCAATGAAAATCTGGTTGTAACCAGAATATCCATCCAGCATGCTAAGGTACTCGTTGCCAGCGGCTGAATCGACTAGCATTTCTGCCACCGGCATCGAATACTCATCTTTAGGGGTTGCTGAATTTAAATCCATGGGGTCTATGCATACTCTTAAAGACCCGTTTTTCTTAATGACTGGTACAATAGTCGCCAGCCATTCGACATACCTGGTCGTACGGATGAACTTGCATCGGAGGAGTCTTTCGATCTCTTCCTTTATTTTTGAGAGGATTTCAGGAGTGAAACGTCTTGGGCTCTGTCGCTAATCGAAAAATGCATCGCGCAACAACGGGGAGGCGGAAAGAAAGGACAGAAGAGTCGCCACCGAACTTTATTTATCCCATGAGGGGAAAGGAAAATATCGAGAAAACCTTAGGAAAAGAAAGGATAAGATGGTCTCGCAACCAAGATTGAGTTCGGAAGCCGGTTATGCAAAGGGAAGGTATTAGCACCCCTCGCATCCATCGTACTCGATGGGAACCTTTTGTTTGTCGGCGTGTGAATTTATTTGCTTAAATATTATGCTATAAGAAGTGTTCCACTGGGTAAAATAAGGGTTAGAAACAAGAAAGTTAGGATGAAAGAGAGAACGGGGAAGAAAAGAGAAAGAACAGACTCGGTAGGACTTCGCAGTCCTATGCCTACGTATTCTCAATAGATGTGAGAAAGTCAGAGTCGACGTAGTTCGGGGAACTACCGATATGGGGGGAATGTGTGCTCGGCAAGGATTGTGGCCCTTGTGCCTACGTATCTTTACTTAAAAGAAGTAAAGAATCAGAGCAGCCGTAGTTCGGCCTACGGTGCGGATAACCGGTGTGTTTTGTGGATGATGTTATCGTACGCGTTCTAGCAGTTTAGGTGTTTTGCTGCTCGCTCGTTTGGAGACTTATGCGTACCTGTTTGCGGTAGAACGGACGTAACATATCCTTTTTGAAAGATTGATTAGTTTTCGCCACGCGGGGCAAGAAGTCACGTTTGATTGATTGGATTGTTTTTTAGGGGGCGAGATAGGTCCTCGGATAGTAACCCCTACGGGTAGTACCCAATTCGTTATCTCAAAGTTTTTGTTATAAAGGTGTGGCGAACGAGGCGTCTTTGTATTGAAAGACGAGCGTCGAAACCACCCTCACTACAGTGGGCATCCCTATGCTCGGAGAAGAAGAGGTCTACACCCAATCCTCTCTCTTTAATTCAATGCAAAGAGAACTTCATTCTCTTATTAAAGGTGTTTTTGGCTTTGAATGGTAAGTGTTTTGCGACAGAGAACCCTACGGTAAATGTCAACACTCGGGATAGGAGAAGGCCTACGCCTAACCACTCCACGACCATTCAAGTATTTGTTACGAAAATGATTTGAAAATGCACTCGGTACATGACCGAGGTTTTAGGTGTGAAAAATTGCGGAAGGAAGTTGTGAAAGCGAGATGGTGGATAAAGTCGCGTCCTCGTATCGAAAGACGAGTATCGAGACCACCCTCACTACAGTGGGCATCCCATCACTCGGAGAAGAAGAGGTCTACACCCAATCTTCTCTCTTTAATTCGATACAAAGAGAAATCAATTGATAATGGTTTGAAAATGGACTCGGTACGAGACCGAGGTTTTTGAAAATACATTCGGTGCGGAGCCGAGGTTTTTAGGAGGAGAGAGGATGTCGTCTTCGTATTGAAAGACGAGTGTCAAAACCACCCTCACTACAGTGGGCATCCCAACACTCGGAGAGGAAGAAAGTCTACACTTAATCCCCTCTTTTTAATTCAACACAAAGAATTGAATATTGAAGATGGTTTGATAGCTTCGATGAATCGAATCGGGACAAGAAACGAGGAGAGAAAAAGGTGGTCTCAGATTCAACATTATTCATCAATAATTTGACTGGTAATGGATTACGGAAATGTCGTCATCGACCCAAAAAAGATGAAATTGAATGAAAAGCCTCATGAGAAATGAAAAATAGAATTTAACTAATATATGAAGAGGATATTCTAAAAGAAATTATGAATAAAAAATTTTAGAAAAATATAAATATAAGTGACTCTAAATAAAACTAAAATTAAATTAATATATTTAAAAATTAAAAAAAAAGCTTAAGAAAAACCTAATATACATAACTGAAGTATTTACCTAATAAAAATAATATTTACATTTTTATTTAAAAAAACAAAAAAAACAAAACTAAAGGTTTTTTTGGTGTGGCACGGTAGGTGTAAAAATCAAGAGAGGAACATATGGATAAAGAAACGGATGGATTTCCTGAAGCCTACCAGTGACACGTATTCTGAATCCCTAAATCAACAAGATGAGTGAAGGTTTTACATCAAGTTCAAGTTCCGCTCAGAATCTCTCTTTAATCCAAAACGAAACTCAAACGCTCTCTCAATCGATCCACAGGTTCGTGTCATATCTCTGATCTCCGGTCTGGGTTTATGTTTCTCAATCCTCTCCTATTTCTCTAACTCCAATTCGGTATATTCGCGGCGGTGGTATACTGATTGAGGCAATGAGGGTGTGGATGAGTTGATGAAGGATATAGGCGAGCTCTGTTGTTGTTTTGAGGGTAAAAGAGGGCTATGGGTTGCTCCAGTGAAGGTGATTTGAAGAAGAGGGTTACAGATTGGGGATGTTTAGGTGGTTGACGATTAAGTGAAAATTGGAGATGGGAAAGGGATTCTCAGAAATGGGTCGCTGAAGAGTTTGAAATGAATTTGCGAGTGGGGTTTTAACGGAAGATGGTTGAAGATATTCTGTTTTAGGGAATGGCTGAAGATTACAAGGGTGATGGTTTATGGATATTTAACAGGTTTTGCAGAAGTTTGTAGTTTGAGAGGTATTTGCGGTTGTCTGGGTTTTGTTGAGCTTGTTGGATGATTAATGGAGTAAGGAGGGTGACGAGTTTGAGCGGTTTGTGAAAAAGGGTATGAGTTTCAGAAGATGTGTGGTTGCTGGGATTTGGATATTCAGTGGTTTTGTGTTTTGAGTTGAGATTCGAAAGTGGTTGTTGTGGATGTTGTTAAAATGGTTGGTGAGTGCTGATGGTTGGAGAGTGGAGTTCACGGAGTGGGCTTCTGTTTGAGGGTTTCGGGTGTGGATTTAGTCGGAGAAAATTTGCGGAATCCTTCAACGAGTGTTTGGAACATCAGACTCAAATCAAAACCACCGCTTGAAACTACTGCAACAAGCGATGTTTATGGTTGTGTAGGTTGATGCAGGAGGTTTTATTGCGATTGCTATTCTCTTCTCTCTCACAAACTCATCGCCAGGAAGCCAAGAAACAAAGCAACAACAGTTTAAGATTCATGAAGACAGAAAAACAAATGAATAGAATACTTACAGAGTTTGAGCAAACCCGGCAGGTTCCCGTGCTAGCAATGAGAAGTTTGGATGATGCAAAGCTTTTGTTAAACCGGTACCACTAGAATGCCAATACCGAAAACAGAATGCCAACACCGAAACAGATAAGCTCTATCCTTATCTTTTTTTTTGGTTTTATGTGAGTTTTATTGGATTATGATGGTTGAATATTGTGTTTTATTTTCATGACAGTTGAATGGGGAAGTAGGTGAAGATGAAGTTAGTGCAGGGTTGTGAGTTAGAGGAGAAGAACTTGCTGAAGATGGAGGTTTTTTTCAGTTCTGAACAGAGGTTTGAGGATAGTTGATGTTGGTGAAGGAGGAAGAAGTGTTAGCGGCTGGTAGGTTTTTTTTTTCCTTTGAGTGAATAGTGTTGCTCTATATATGTCCAATCCAATTAGGTTTAGCAGACCAACTCTTGAAACTCTGAAATTTTATGCCCTTTAGGTTTTAGGTTTGGTCTCCTACTAATCTGTCATATTCCCATTCTTGTGTTAGGACTGTGGTACTACAATTGCTTGCTACTGCTCTGTATTTGCCATTTTTGTGAATGTGTCTCTGCTGTCATTTGCTGAGCTTCCTGTCCCCCTTTTTTATCCTCTTAATTTTTGTTTGTTTATGCTGACTGTGTCTTTCTATTGTAACTTTCTTCATATTGTAAACACCATAAAGCTTTTTTCACTTGCGATGCTTAGGTTTTCTACATATCTTCTCTTGCATCATAAAATGTTAATAACAATTCTGGCCCTGTTTTGATCATGAATGTTATCTTGGCAGGAAACTTAATTGGATGACAACACACTACCAACAGAAGAGGAAGAGGTACACCAGCCAATAATTTTGGAGCCATGAACATGTGGTTTTTGTTGAATCCTCCTGGAAAAGCTACAATCTTTGTTGAAAATGTTGACGAGTTTAAGTGGTTGAACTCATCCTACTGCCCAGTCCTGAAACAACTTGAATCTTAATTTTTCAAATCCACATATTGCAAAAAACTTTGATCCCAACGCTTGTGGTTGGGCATACGGAATGAACATGTTTGATTTGAAGGTGTGGAAAAAGAAAGACATTACTGGCATACATCACAGGTGGCAGAATCTGGTAAGCAGTTGAACATAACATCGGTTAACATCCTGTGACTATTCTCAGAGATGGATTCTCTGCAGTCACACATAGTCATACATGCAACCACAAATCTCAGCCATTTGATATCAGACGACTCATATTCCAAATTGTATTTTAAAACTAACTTGTAACCGCAGGACGGATGCTGGAGAAGCGCATTCATGGCATCAAAGTAGCGAGAATATCACCTGTTATCTCTCATCTATTATTTGCTGATGACAGCCTTCTTTTGCTAGAGCCAACAAAGAGGAAGCAGTGCGCATCATTCAAATTCTTGAGACCTATCAAGGCACGTCTGGCCAGGTTGTAAATGCAGAAAAGTATGAAGTTTCATTCAATGGTAATGTTTCTGAGGATGTCAAAGAGAGAATCAAGTCTAAGTTGGGGTTTCATGGGGTTGGCAGTCATTCTCGTTATCTGGGACTTCTGGTAGTCTTTGGAAGATCAAAGAAAGAGGCTTTTAAACTTGTTACTGACAGAGTATCATGAGCTGCTACTGCATACCTATTGGGAAAGCAGTTCTAGAGGTTGATGCATGGTGACGGTTCCCTTTTTGAGAGATTCTTTAAGGGGCGCTACTATCCTCGCTGCACCATTATGGAGGCTCCTCGTGGTTACAATCCTAGCTATGCATGGCGCAGCATTCTGAGCGCTAAAGAAATGGTGATCTGTGGCTCTAGATGGCGTGTTGGTAATGGGGGAAAATCAGTATTGGCCATGACAGATGGATTCGTTGCTGCATGGTTTTAAGATTACAAACCAAGCTCGGTGCCTGATCCAAGTACAAGAGTCAACCAACTTATTGATCCTGATTTAAGGGTGTGGAACTTGGAGACTCTGAGAGACAACTTTGAAGCCGATGACGTTTCTCATATCAGCAACATCCCTCTTTATTTCAATCTTTCTGGGGACAAGCTTATTTGGCACCACGAGAAAGACGGTAACTTCTTGGTGAGGACTGCTTACCATTGGCTGGGAGCACAAAGGCGGAGGGAGGATCCAAATTTAATATGAGGAAGAAAGGTATGTTCATTGACGATTCTTATCCTATGTGTAATTCCTGTTCTGAAAATTCTCTTCATCTTTTCCTCCGCTGCAACTTTGTTAAAAGAACTTTCTTTGACGCTCAGTTGGGTATTCGTGTGCCGGAGTCGGACCTCTTGGACTGGTTGGGAGAGATTTTTGGTAGTAAAGATGCTTCAATTGGGCAGTTGGTTAGGATTGGCTTGTGGAAATTTTGGCAGGAGTGTAATGGTGTGGTTTTCAATAAACTACAACCTGGTCCTTGTGCCATTGCAGGGGATATTTGGGACCTGTTTCATGAAGGTACTTTGGGGGCAAAAATTCGGTATTTAATCTTGGGAGGTAGGCCAACTCGGTGAAGATTAATGATTGGGTCATACAAACTAACGTTGGCTGCTTCAGAGGGGGTTTTTGAGAATCTGTTGGAGCCCATGGTTCTTGTGTTTCTTCGGAAACTCTTTCAACTTCAGTAACTTTTCTCCTTTGCCTTCCACGACGGGGTAAAATAACCGTCCAATCTCCATCTGTTGTGCAATTGCTATTTGTGAGAGATTTTGCTGAAGCTGCCACCAGATACAAAAAAAATTGCTTTACTTGTTTTCCTCGTGAATCACTGCTTCAACATCTGAATGCAACACAGCGAATACTGAACGGAATTCCTCACTGTTACACGCTGCCGACGAGCAACACCGCTTGTATCTTCGGGCGAGCTTTTGGGTTTCTGGGAAGAGTTAAATCAAGTGCAAAGTGACAATGCATTATTGGCCATTTCTAATGCCTCGCCTAATTTGAATTGCCTTTTATTACTTTCAAGCCTCTTGTAGTTTTTGAATCTCTTTAATGTGCAATATATTGTAGAATTATTGATGTAACATTGTTCACATAATATGCTTTGAATAGCCTCGTAACTTTCAACATTGTCCTCTGCTTGTGGTATTTTGCTTCATGACTTGTGATTGTTAGTTTAAGTCCTTGATACATTACCGCATTTCCATATAACCATAAATAATCTCAAGTTGTGCTCTTGACTAGACATGATTACCTCATTGGCTTGTAAATAGATTGGAATAACTTAAAGTACAGCCAAGAAATCCCTTCTTTCAATGTGCTTCTCATTATTTAGCACCATTCTCATAAATCCACATGACCACAAGGAACCTACAGATTAGAGACATAAGTGACATGCCCATAACATCTTGACTTACAATCAATAATTTAAAATCAATCATGATCACTTCATGGCTTGCCTTTCTTGTTGAGATTTTTGATATGGAATTTAAATGATGATGAACTCTAAACCTTAATTGTGAATTTTTGAACAAATGGCATGGGCATATTAACCTGTCTTTGGAGTTTATGAATTATGGACTTTGTTGGGATTTAAAAACCAAATGCTATCTACACTACACCCGAACTCTTTCACGAACACCACCTTGAGATGAAAGGATTAAAATGCTCCCACTTTGAACATTACAGGCCGAATGAGCATATACTGAGATTAGAGATCATGACTCGAGATAAAAGCCTCAGTTCTCATTCCAAACGGATCCTAATGATTATCACCCTGAAACTATCGATAGTATGACAACTTGATTTATACCCAGGGAATTTGTATTGGCACATGAACTTTCACGATACATACTCAAATGCACCACGATTTAAATGTAGTCCGGCTATGAAACCCTCCGAGTTTAGTCAGCAAGCCAAGCAACATATTTTTGGATTTTTCAGTGGATGAACAAATGAAAATCAAACAGGTAGGACAAAATTTGGGTATGACAGATGCCCCTATCTAATTGGCTTAGACCGAGTAAGATGAATTGCTGCAGCGTTCATTTTTTTTCAAGGTAGAAGTCAATTGGATACAAAGAATACCCTGAATTTGTCAAAAAGAAGGAAACTGCTTGGGAATGAAATATTGGATATCTTGCAAAGTTTGCTAACGCCAAAAGGATGTTAACAGAGAAAACTTGACACCGAAAGAATGACAAGCCTATCACCAAAAGGATGATAGTACACTCACACACACTGGTCTGAAATCAAAAGAAAGTAAGGGGTCCACTACCAAAAGGATAGCGGAAAACACGCTAGTCATGACACCAAAAGGATGTCAGACCCACCACCAAAAGGATGATGGAGCGTAACAAAATCAACCCTAACACCAAAAAGGATGATAGGGGGATAAGCTTCTCTGAAGAGATTGCCACTTATCGTTGAAGACGGATAAGCTTCTCCCAAGAGATTGCCACTTATCACTGAAGATGGATAAGCTTCTCTGAAGAGATCGCCACTTATCACTGAAGATGGATAAGCTTCTCTGAAGAGATTGCCACTTATCACTGAAGATGGATAAGCTTCTCTGAAGAGATTGCCACTTATCACTGAAGATGGATAAGCTTCTCTGAAGAGATTGCCACTTATCACTGAAGATGGATAAGCTTCTCTGAAGAGATTGCCACTTATCACTGAAGATGGATAAGCTTCTCTTGAAGAGATTGCCACTTATCACTGAAGATGGATAAGCTTCTCTGAAGAGATTGCCACTTATCACTGAAGATGGATAAGCTTCTCTGAAGAGATTGCCACTTATCACTGAAGATGGATAAGCTTCTCTGAAGAGATTGCCACTTATCACTGAAGATGGATAAGCTTCTCTGAAGAGATTGCCACTTATCACTGAAGATGGATAAGCTTCTCTGAAGAGATTGCCACTTATCACTGAAGATGGATAAGCTTCTCTGAAGAGATTGCCACTTATCACTGAAGATGGATAAGCTTCTCTGAAGAGATTGCCACTTATCACTGAAGATGGATAAGCTTCTCTGAAGAGATTGCCACTTATCACTGAAGATGGATAAGCTTCTCTTGAAGAGATTGCCACTTATCACTGAAGATGGATAAGCTTCTCTGAAGAGATTGCCACTTATCACTGAAGATGGATAAGCTTCTCTGAAGAGATTGCCACTTATCACTGAAGATGGATAAGCTTCTCTGAAGAGATTGCCACTTATCACTGAAGATGGATAAGCTTCTCTGAAGAGATTGCCACTTATCACTGAAGATGGATAAGCTTCTCTGAAGAGATTGCCACTTATCACTGAAGATGGATAAGCTTCTCTGAAGAGATTGCCACTTATCACTGAAGATGGATAAGCTTCTCTGAAGAGATTGCCACTTATCACTGAAGTCTTCTTGAGACAACTCACTGGGAAACGCCCATGGATTTACTGGAGATGCCCCTGTCCGGGCTGATTGTTGATTTGAAGATCTGATTAACCACGAGGTCGCAATACATCATGAAATACACCCATGGTCTTGAAAAGATGCCCCTGACTAGGCTGAATTTGCTTGGGTGATCTTGAATTTTGTGGGAGGACCCACGGTCTTGCAGATAATGCCCCTGACTAGGCTGATGATTGCATTGAATCTCTTGAATTTTCCCAACGAATTGTTGAACAAATTCGTGGGGAACGCCCACGGTCTTGCGGAAGATGCCCCTGACTGGGCTGATTAGGATCTTGAAAATCTTCGAAATTGATCCTGGATCTGATCTCGTATATGTAAATGCTTGATGATAATGATGTTTCATAATGAATGGAGATGCAAATGCAAATGCTAACACGCGGTGATGCAAGAGCTGAGGAAAGTATGATGTAATCATAGGTATGTATATGATGCAAGATGCTTATGAAGCAAGATGCTTATGAAGCAAGATTCTTATGATGTCGAATGCGATGCGTATGATGCATATGATTGCGGATGGGCAATGGAAACACAGGTGCCGACATGGCGGACTTTGGTGGTGGGAAAGTGAAAGATAAGCCTGACTTCCCGACATCATCTATTTATGATGTATAAAGAACTTGGATGTGTTGAGATTTTCAGCCCATGGCCTGCTCTGCCGGGTTTGACGACCTTGTCAGTCAAGTCGTTACAAGATTTAGAATGATGTTCCTGCGTACTCTTTAGAGTCATGGTCACCCTTTAGTTACCCCAAGAGGGTAAGTTATCCCTTAATCTAATTTACCATAATGTCATTATATGCAAAACCCATCATCAAATAAATGAAACTTGCAACCAAAGGGTAAATAAAACAGAAAAAGCTTTGATGAAAGTAATTTTATTGATGAAAACCCATAAATGGGAAAATTACAAAGGGAGGCAATTCCTAAAAGAGGTAACGGCTTTTAAAAGAGAAAATAAAGACTAAGACAATGTTGAAAATGGTCCCTGCCAAGTTTCAAATCCGCTATGGCCCATATGTATCTGAAGACCCTTCACGCCTTGCTTTTGAGCGCCAGAATCGAATTGACCTTTCTCAGTCGAGAGCTTGATGGTTACGAGGAATAATTCACCCGTCTTTTCAAGATGCAATTCTGCCTTTTTGAATCCCTAACTTTTGCCTAGGCCGCCTTTTCAGGTTTTCAGCCTATCAGGATACTCTTTTTTTTTTTTAATTCTAGTCCCTAATTTTGCCTGAACCATTTTTATGGTCCACCAGGACGCCCATTTTTGCGTGGATTTTCTTTTTGGGTCCACCGGGCCTATCTTTTAGGCATAATATTTTTTAACTGCATCTGCATTCACAGGGGATGAGAGATCGTCACCATCCATGGTTGACAGGATCAAGGCCCCTCCGGAGAAAACTTTCTTTACTACATACGGACCCTCATAG
This sequence comes from Lathyrus sativus, assembly GCA_963859935.3. Classification (NCBI taxonomy): domain Eukaryota; kingdom Viridiplantae; phylum Streptophyta; class Magnoliopsida; order Fabales; family Fabaceae; genus Lathyrus; species Lathyrus sativus. Next base: position 209,209,004 of record OZ012736.1, read on the forward strand.
TTTGGTGCCCATTTTCCCCTTGGATCGACGTGAGTTGGCTGAATTTTCCTTAGCACCAAATCTCCTGCTTGGATGTGTCGTGGGCGAACCTTCTTATCAAAGGCCCTCTTCAATCGTTTTTGGTATAATTGTCCATGACAGATGGCCGTCATGCGTTTCTCGTCGATGAGATTGAGTTGGTCGAGTCTGGCTTGTATCCATTCGGCCTCATCTAGCTTGACGTCTGCTAAAATCCTTAAGGAGGGAATCTCTACTTCAATGGGCAATACTGCTTCCATGCCATATACGAGAGAAAACGGGGTTGCCCCTGTGGAAGTGCGCACTGAGGTGTGGTAGCCATGCAACGCGAACGGCAACATCTCGTGCCAGTCTTTGTAAGTCTTCACCATCTTCTGGATGATTTTCTTAATGTTCTTATTTGCCGCCTCAACAGCTCCGTTCATTTTAGGGCGATAAGGTGTTGAATTGTGGTGTTCAATTTTGAAGTTTTCACACAACTCTTTCATCATCATATTGTTGAGGTTTGAACCATTGTCTGTAATGATCTTGTTCGGGATTCCATATCGACAAATAATCTCTTTTTTGATGAAGCGAGTCACCACTTGCTTAGTGACGTTGGCATAGGACGTCGCTTCTACCCATTTGGTAAAGTAATCGATGGCCACTAAGATAAAACGGTGCCCATTTGAAGCGGTTGGCTCGATGCGTCCGATTACATCTATACCCCACATAGCGAAGGGCCAAGGCGAAGTCAAAACATTCAGAGGGAGTGGTGAAGTATGGACCTTGTCTGCATAAATTTGGCATTTGTGGCATGACTGGACATGGAGACAACAATCCGTTTCCATCGTCATCCAATAGTATCCTGCCCTCAAAATCTTTTTAACCATAGTATGACCACTAGCATGTGTCCCAAAAGATCCTTCATGCATTTCATTTATGATACGCTTTGCCTCGTGTTTATCCACGCATCTGAGTAGAACCGAATCGTAATTCCGCTTGTATAGCACGTCACCACTGAGGAAGAACTTTGAGGAGAGCTTTCTGAGATACTTCTTGTCAGTGATAGTTATGCCTTCTGGATATTCTTGTGTCTCTAGATATCGCTTGATATCATAGAACCAAGGATGATTATCAGTTTTAGCTTCTTCCCCCTCGGCCGCTAGGCAATAAGCGGGTTCGTCCAAATATTCTAAACGGATGGATGGCGCCTCATTCTCCCACTTGACTTGAAACATAGATGCTAGTGTTGCTAGAGCGCCAGCCAACTGATTTTCTCCTCTGGAAATGTGATGGAAAGTGATCTCATCAAAGTACGGGATTAACTTCAAGACATGATCTCTGTAAGGAATTAACTTGAGGTCCAGTGTTTCATAATCCCCTTTAATCTGGCATATGACAAGCGCGGAATCTCCATAGACTTCTAGAATCTTGATTCTATTATCAATGGCAGCTTCAATTCCGAAAATACAGGCTTCATATTCGGCCATGTTGTTAGTACACTTAAAGCATAATCTGGCAGTGAATGGTAAGTGAAAACCAGTTGGAGAAGTGATGATTGCCCCGATTCCACAACCTTTGGCATTTGCGGCACCATCGAACACGAGCGTCCATCGCGATCCTGGTTCGGGTCCATCATCTGGGCCTGGCGTGGCATAATCTCTGGCAAACATGATGTCTTCGTCGGGGAAATCGAAGCGCATGGACTGGTAGTTGTCCATAGGTTGGTGGGCAAGGTATTCAGAGAGCACACTCCCTTTGATAGCTTTTTGCGTAACATACTGGATGTCGTACTCTGTTAACACCATTTGCCAACGAGCTACTCGCCCGGTGAGAGCGTGCTTCTCGAATATGTATTTGACAGGATCTATCTTGGAGATCAACAAAGTTGTATGGGTGAGCATATATTGTCTCAATCATTTTGCTGCCCAAGCCAATGCGCAACATGTCTTCTCGAGCATCGAATATCTCGTTTCACAGTCATTAAACTTCTTGCTGAGGTAATAGATTGCATGCTCTTTCCTGCCGGTTTCATCATGTTGTCCCAATACGCATCCCATGGATCCCTCTAACACAGTCAGGTACATGATCAGGGGTCGTCCGGGCACCGGAGGCATCAAGATCGGCGGTTCTTGTAGGTATTCCTTTATCTTCTCAAAGGCTTCCTGACAGTTATCGTTCCATACCACGGCTTGATTCTTTCGAAGTAATTTGAAGATGGGCTCACAAGTGGCCGTTAGATGAGATATGAACCTGGCGATATAGTTCAACCTCCCAAGGAATCCTCGGACCTCTTTTTCAGTTTTGGGAGCCGGCATCTCTTGGATAGCTTTGACCTTATCTGGATTGACTTCAATCCCTTTCTGGCTCACAATAAAACCTAGCAATTTACCAGATCTTACACCAAAAGTGCATTTGTTGGGATTTAGTCTCAGCTGGAATTTCCTTAACCGGGTGAATAGCTTTCCCAAGTGGATAAGGTGCTCTTCCTCAGTCTGGGATTTCGCAATCATATCGTCTACATAACACTTAATCTCTTTATGTATCATGTCATGGAAAAGAGTGACCATTGCTCGCTGATATGTTGCGCCTGCGTTCTTAAGTCCAAATGGCATAACCTTGTAACAGAAAGTTCCCCATGGAGTGATGAAAGTCGTCTTTTCCATATCTTCGGGCGCCATCTTAATCTGGTTATATCCAGAAAAGCCATCCATAAATGAGAATATAGAAAATTGGGCTGTGTTGTCTACTAGCACATCAATGTGTGGCAAAGGGAAGTCATCTTTCGGACTCGCTCTATTAAGGTCTCTATAATCTACACACATTCGCACCTTCCCATCCTTTTTAGGTACTGGGACAATATTCGCTATCCATTGCGGATAGTTGGATACTGCCAGAAAACCAGCGTCCAATTGCTTTTGTACCTCTTCTTTGATCTTGAAAGACATCTCTGGCTTTGTTCTCCTCAACTTTTGCTTCACCGGCGGGCAGCCTTCCTTGAGAGGTAGTCTGTGCATCACAATCTCTTCATCTAGACCGGGCATATCTTTGTAAGACCAAGCAAATACGTCAACATACTCTCGAAGCAATATTATCAGTTTTGACTTAACCTCTGACTCTAAAGCTGCGCCTATCTTGATTTCTTTGGCATCCTCCTCAGTTCCCATGTTGATGACTTCGACCTCTTCTTGGTAGGGCTGAATGACCTTTGACTCCTGCTTCAATAGTCTAGCTAGCTCTTCTGGGAGATCACAATCTTCCTCGCAGTCTTCGTCGGCTTGGTAGATCGGGTTATCAAAGTCATATTGGACCATAGCGGGGTCGTTATTGACAGGAGCAAGGGAAGATCTGCACGATGAATGACTTCATGCTTTATTCTTATTTTTTATATTTTTAGAAAAGGTTGACAGAAAAAAGGAAAATAAAACAAAACATTGTCTTTCAAAGATAATTTTATGTGCAAAAAGTAAAAATGAAAGAAAGAGAGCGTAATTGGATGCGAAAGTTTATTTATTGATGATAAGTTATGCTTTAAAAGCAAAAGGCCCTACAACATGATACATATGCCTTGGGCAGAGCATATGATTTTTTTTTTATAGATAAGATAAAAGGGGATTACTCGTCTACTAGAGTAACTTCGGGGATTTCAACGACTCTCCAATTGTTCAAAGTTTGATTAGGCGCCCTAGGATACACCATACACAGCTCTTCATGATCTTCGGTTTCAGTTTCCAAAAACATGACTTGACCATCGACAAGGTGGCCTCCACTAGTAAAAACCAACAGAGTTACAAGCTCTTTGCCCTTATTAGTTGCATTCTTCTGCTTGTAGCCTAGACCAGCTCCATTTTTGTTGACGGGCAATTCCAACACCCTGCCCCATCCTCGCGGATGTCCTTCCTCTATCACCGTCCTCGCGTCCTTCCAAGTCACTATTGAAGATGCTGGCTTTTCGTAAATCATTTCAACATTGATCACTTCAAAAGCTTGAAACGGTGTCTCATGCACCTCATTTCCTACTTCCACGTAGCGGAAAGAAGCAAGATGGCTCACAAGAACATCTTCCTCACCCTCAACGATGACCATCTGATTGTTAATCATAAATTTGATCTTTTGATGCAAGGTTGAAGTTACAGCGCCTGCGGAATGAATCCACGGACGACCAAGAAGGCAACTGTAAGCGGGGTATATATCCATTACGTAAAATGTAATGATGAAAGTATGTGGTCCGATCTTGATCGGGAGGTCAACCTCGCCTACCACAGTTCTCTTAGCTCCATCAAAAGCTTTTACAATAGTTTGACTTGGCTTCATCACAAGTCCTTCAATTGACAGCTTGCACAACGAGCTTTTGGGTAATACATTCAGCGATGATCCAGTGTCAACGAGCACCCTAGAGAATACAACATCCACACATTCGATGGTAATGTGCAAGGCCTTGTTATGATTTTTACCTTCGGGAGGTAATTCACTATCATTAAAGCTCAAAATATGACCTGATGCAATATTTCCCACTACTTCTTCAAACTGTACTACTGATATCTCCTCTGGCACATGAGCTGCCTTCAAGAATTTTAGCAGTGCTTCTTGATGGGCCTTTGAACACATTAACAATGACAGCATGGATATCTTCGAGGGCGTCTGATTGAGCTGATCAATCACTTTGTAATCGCTTTTCTGAATGATTCTTAGAAACTCCTCCGCTTCATCATTTGGGATGCCTTTCTGTTTAGATGACTGCCCCTGTTCATTGGTGCTCGGTACGGCAGTACCTTTCCTTGTATTGTCACTGCTGTTGACAGGAGGTGCAGTCGGAGCGAAGATTCGACCACTTCTAGTGACGCCTCCGGTTCCCACGATGTTCCCTACAGTCTTCTTTTCTTCCAATACATCTTCCTCTGCCACCTTCTGTCCGTTGAGAAAAACAGTTTCATCGTATAACCAAGGTACAGCTTTGGTGCTCTCGTACGGAAATGGAGATGGGGTCGAAATGACAAGCTGGTTCATTGATGGTGGAGACATAGGTATCTTAACTGGATCATACGGGATTTGCAGTGGGATAGAAGTATGTCCATACACGTTGTCCCATTCTTCCTCATCGCACGGTATGGTCAATGGTGTGCGGTTCGAATTGTCAACTGGGATCCAAAGCTCATATCCATCATCATATGGTATCTCCAATGTTTCGAACGGAATTTCAAGAGTAGCAACTTCCTCAATCTTTGATAGTTGTTCTGCTACTAATACACCCTGCTCAATCAGGCCTTGTATGCCTTTCTTCAGCTCAGCGCATCCTTGAGATCCGTCTATGCAAACATGGCAATTAGTTGGACATCCTGGGTAAATGTTTTTCAACAAGAGTTGCTCCTTAATAGTGGAAAGTGGGGTCCTTAATTTCTCAATATCCGAAATTAATCGGATCCCCTTAGAGCCTTCAATCATGTTTGTTGAGTGGTGAGGTGGGATTGGATTAGATTTGATGTTCGGAGTATTTCGGGTAAAGTTTATCGCTTTGGAGTCGATAAGATTTTGCACAATGTATTTTAAAGCCTTACAATTCTCGATGCTATGGCCTGGGGCGCCAGAGTGGAACTCACATCTCGCATTTACATCGTAGCCGTAGGGGAGAACAGCCGGAGGATCTTTCATTTCCCTAAGTTGAACGAGACCTGCTTTCAACAAGAACGGAAGCAATTTGGCGTAAGTGGACGGAATTGGATCAAGCCTCCTTTCTGGCTTTCTCTGCCCTTGATATTGATTTTGTCTTGGTTGATAGGGTTGTTGTTGTCGATTTTGCTGAGGCGCAGGCTGATTTGTCAGAATAGAAAGTGGTTGCTGTGGAGCGATGGCAGCAATGTGGTGATAACCTTGGTGAGTTCTCCCTCCATTGGTGAACACTGCACTAGCTTCGCCTTCCCTTTTCTTAACGAAACCCTGATAAGGCTTCTTGACCCCGCTTGCAGATCCGCCTGCATTCTGAATTTTTCCTGCCTTCATGAAACTCTCTAATCTCTCTCCAGCCATAACAAGTTCAGAAAACACCGTGGAGGTTGAGGATGCTAACCGCTCAAAGATCGGTCCTTGTAGCGTGCCCATGAATAGGTCTGTCAGTTCTTTCTCCATCAGTGGAGGTTGTACCCTTGCGGCTACTCCCCTCCATCTCTGCGCGAAGTCCTTAAAACACTCATTCGGCTTCTGAGTCAAATTCTGAAGCTGCATACGATTCGGAGCCATGTCGGTATTATACTGATAATGCTTCACGAAAGCGTCTGCTAACTCTTTCCAGCTTCTTACATTGGATCGTTCAAGGTGCATATACCATTCTAGGGATGCCTCTGTTAAGCTATCTTGAAAGAAATGGATTAGTAGCTTCTCGTCATCAGAATAGGCAGCCATCTTCCTACAGTAAGACCTTATGTGGGTCTTAGGACAACTGTTACCCTTGTACTTATCAAAGGTTGGAATTACAAACTTTGGAGGTATCTTAACTCCGGGTACAAGACATATTTCAGCGGCATCCAGTCCCAAAACATCGGGGCCTTGCAATGCCCTTACCACCTCTTGTAAGGCCTTGAACTTTTTCTCCAACTCAGCGGTTTGGGGTGCACATGCTTCAGTTGAATTCTCATAGAAGCCCTCATGTTCATCGTACTGGACTGGTATTGGGATCGCAGTGCCATGAGGTTGAGTAGTACCGACTGGCGGAGGGACGGTGTTGATAGGTACGGCGCCGGCAGAAGTAGGAATTGCCCCAACAGGGGTTGTTGTGGCATCAACAGGAATTGGAATTGCACCACTTGCATTGGGAATTGCACCAGCCAAAGTCTGATTAGCGCTCCTCTCTGCTGCTTGTCTCATCTCTTCTTGACTCCTGGCCATATTCTGAATCACCTCCATGAGTTGATTCATCTGCGTTTTCATGCCTAGCATCTCGCTCCTCATAGTAGCCTGGTCTTGCTCTATCTGATCCATGATTCTCTTCTGGCTATTCCTTGTGTTATACCGATGCCGTGAAGTCAGCTTGCTTTACTCTTTCTGAAAGGGGTAAGCGGTGTGTAAGATCGGGTTGTAGGAAATGCAAAAAAGAAAAATGCGCAAACGTATGCAAAATGCTCGAGAGACTTTCGAGGCTTGTGATTATCATTGGTATCATAGAATCATGACTGAATAATAAAGAAGTGCACAATTTGGACCAAAAAGCAATCTTTCATTAATTTTAGAAAAAAAATTCATACAGACAAAAGCTGAATAAGCCGAAACTACAAGTCGTGCTACAAAAGATAACTGAATAACTAAAACTCTCTCTTTTGGAGACGTTCTTCAAGCTTCTTCTCCTCAAACATGAATCTCCTAACCATTTGGTCGCAGAGCTGGATAAAGTGGTGAACAGAAGGGGGGATATCATTTCCTTCCAAGTCTTGAATGGCGCTTTCCAACCTCCATGGGATATCACGGATCATGAGGTTGCAATGCTCCACCAAATTGTTGTACCTAGCACGACACATATCTAGAGTCGACTGGTAATAACAAATAGAATCCACATGGGTGTCCAACAACTCATTGAGCTGGGCTTCCTTCTCGAGCCACTGCGCACTATCTCTTTGCAAAGCCTCGAAACGATTCCTCCACAGAAGGGCTGTTTCTTGGGCAGTTTCCAATTCTTGACATTTGTTATTCCACAGGTCAGACGTGACATATGAGTCTTTCAATGCCTCCTCTTTGAGTCTTCGTTCATTTTCCGCTAGGGTCAAGGCATTTCTCAGTCGTTCTTCAAGATCCCCAATATCGGCCTCAAGATTCTCTCGTATTTCCTTCTTTTCGGCAGAGGCTATCTCAAAGAGGTGCCACGCCCTATCACAAGAAGCTTTGGTGTCCTTTAAGCGTTGTCGGAGAGTTGTTAATGATGCATCAGCCCCTTCGTAACCCTGTTGGTACCTGACTCTCAGATCCGTTTCTAATTTTAGCTTCTTGCTACTTTCAGCTGCTTGATCCTGTTCAAACTCCACCTTTCTTTTGTACTGACCACTCTCCACCTTTGCTTGGTGGACTTCATTCTGAAGGTCCTGGTTCTCCTTAGTCAATCTCTCTACTATTAGCTTCAGTTTTTCATATTCTTCTATGGTCACATGAGTGGGAGCAGGAGGTGCTTCTTGCATAGAGGGCTCTAAAGGAAACGGTAACGACCTTTCAGCTACTCTAGCTAGTAACCAACGGTTGTATGGCTCTTTTGCCACGCAATTCTTCGCTTTTAACTCCTTCCTCCCCTTTGTATGAATCTTGCCCCAAGCCTTAGCAATCTTCCTGACAAACGCAGGGTCCTCTGATGTGGCTAGCAAAAAGAAACTCTGAACCTTCTCTGCCTCGGGCTCGCCCTCCATAGCATAGCCCAACTGACGTAATGCCATGACTGGGTTATAGTTAATACAACCGGCCCTACCGATCAAAGGTACATTACTGAATTATCCACAACTAAAAATGATTTCCACATCATAGTACTCAGGAGAGTACCAAGCAATATCACTAACTTCCAGAGACATGATGCGTTGAGACCATTTTAATTTCTTCTTGTTTTCTATGAACGGCCCTTTCTTGGGCAAATGAGAAGCATACCACTTGTATAGTAGGTGAAAGCAGCATTGGATCATTCCCGCCTTCTTTTCACTCCTCCAATGAATGGAGTGATAAACATCGGCAAGGAGTGTAGGGATGGGATTCTTCTGCATGAAGAGAACGATGGCAGTGATGTCTATGAAATTGTCCACATTTGGAAAGAGGACAATCCCATAAATCATTAGAGCAACGCTTATTCCGAACTTTTCCCAATCTTCGTCCACCTTGTATTGAGCAGCCTTTTCTAGCAGAAATTTCAATGGAAAACCCTGAACACCCCCTCTACTGGTTAGACCCTCTTTGACTTCCTCTTTGGTCATACGTAGAGTAAGAGCAATGGCAGGAGGTTTTGGTTCTTCTTCCAAGCCTGTGTATATAGGTTGATCCTTAATCTTGATGTTCAAAATGTGAGAATATTCCTCAAGAGTAGGGGCCAACTGATAGTTTTGAAAAGTGAAACATCTGAGAGGTGCATCATAGAACTGAGCCATAGCGAACAAAGCCCAAGTATCGACCCTAGAATGGAGGAGATCAAGCAATTTCCCATACTTCCCCTGAAAGTTGATCTTGATAGCCTTTGGTACGTCAATCAGAATGTCTTGAATTAGTTCCAGCTTTGGTTCTCTAAACTTGATGGAATTTGTGCTTCGCTTTCTTTGGTCAGTCATTGTATTCACCAATACCTGAGATAATCACAGTCTCTTAAGTCCCTTGATATGCGAGAAGTGATATGCAATGCAATGTTTTATGAATGCACATGATAAAGAACACAAAACGAGATCAAGATCACTGGTCCTGCAAAAACAACACAAAATATTTCTCCCATCGGGTGGGTTATCTATTGGTTTGTAAGAGGGTATCCCAAAGGCTTTTAAACAAAGTCCCATGCACTAGCCCTCGAAAGTTTTCCATCATAACGACTACTCGTAAGACGGTAATCCCTTCAAAGGATGAACACAAAGTCATGTCTTAGCGACCTTTGGAATAAGGTTCTACAAAGGTCCTCAGAGTCGCGGACTCCCACGTCGGAAATAAAGACGTCATTACGACTACACGTAAGACATAATCATTCCAACGGGGTCTCATCTGAGCGGTGGAATTCGATCCAACTCAACGAGTCCTAAGTCTCGCAAATCAGAAAGAAACCACCTCCTATCTTAGTGTGTACTTGAAAGCTCGGGTAGAAAGCCTTATCTCACAAACCATCCAAATAAACCCAACAGTTAGTGAACATAACATAAAAAAATAAAAGCAAATAAAACACAAACACGACAAACAAATTAGGTCTGGCTCGCTAGGAGACTCCCCAGCAGAGTCGCCAGCTGTCGCTACTCGAAAAATGCATCGCGCAACGACGGGGAGGCGGAAAGAAAGGACAGAAGAGTCGCCACCGAACTTTATTTATCCCATGAGGGGAAAGGAAAATATCGAGAAAACCTTAGGAAAAGAAAGGATAAGATGGTCTCGCAACCAAGATTGAGTTCGGAAGCCGGTTATGCAAAGGGAAGGTATTAGCACCCCTCGCATCCATCGTACTCGATGGGAACCTTTTGTTTGTCGGCGTGTGAATTTATTTGCTTAAATATTATGCTATAAGAAGTGTTCCACTGGGTAAAATAAGGGTTAGAAACAAGAAAGTTAGGAGGAAAGAGAGAACGGGGAAGAAAAGAGAAAGAACAGACTCGGTAGGACTTCGCAGTCCTATGCCTACGTATTCTCAATAGATGTGAGAAAGTCAGAGTCGACGTAGTTCGGGGAACTACCGATATGGGGAGAATGTGTGCTCGGCAAGGATTGTGGCCCTTGTGCCTACGTATCTTTACTTAAAAGAAGTAAAGAATCAGAGCAGCCGTAGTTCGGCCTACGGTGTGGATAACCGGTGTGTTTTGTGGATGATGTTATCGTACGCGTTCTAGCAGTTTAGGTGTTTTGTTGCTCGCTCGTTTGGAGACTTATGCGTACCTGTTTGCGGTAGAACGGACGTAACATATCCTTTTTGAAAGATTGATTAGTTTTCGCCACGCGGGGCAAGAAGTCACGTTTGATTGATTGGATTGTTTTTTAGGGGGCAAGATAGGTCCTCGGATAGTAACCCCTACGGGTAGTACCCAATTCGTTATCTCAAAGTTTTTGTTATAAAGGTGTGGCGAACGAGGCGTCTTTGTATTGAAAGACGAGCGTCGAAACCACCCTCACTACAGTGGGCATCCCTATGCTCGGAGAAGAAGAGGTCTACACCCAATCCTCTCTCTTTAATTCAATGCAAAGAGAACTTCATTCTCTTATTAAAGGTGTTTTTGGCTTTGAATGGTAAGTGTTTTGCGACAGAGAACCCTACGGTAAATGTCAACACTCGGGATAGGAGAAGGCCTACGCCTAACCACTCCACGACCATTCAAGTATTTGTTACGAAAATGATTTGAAAATGCACTCGGTACAGGACCGAGGTTTTAGGTGTGAAAAATTGCGGAAGGAAGTTGTGAAAGCGAGATGGTGGATAAAGTCGCGTCCTCGTATCGAAAGACGAGTATCGAGACCACCCTCACTACAGTGGGCATCCCATCACTCGGAGAAGAAGAGGTCTACACCCAATCTTCTCTCTTTAATTCGATACAAAGAGAAATCAATTGATAATGGTTTGAAAATGGACTCGGTACGAGACCGAGGTTTTTGAAAATACATTCGGTGCGGAGCCGAGGTTTTTAGGAGGAGAGAGGATGTCGTCTTCGTATTGAAAGACGAGTGTCAAAACCACCCTCACTACAGTGGGCATCCCAACACTCGGAGAGGAAGAAAGTCTACACTTAATCCCCTCTTTTTAATTCAACACAAAGAATTGAATATTGAAGATGGTTTGATAGCTTCGATGAATCGAATCGGGACAAGAAACGAGGAGAGAAAAAGGTGGTCTCAGATCCAACATTATTCATCAATAATTTGACTGGTAATGGATTACGGAAATGTCGTCATCGACCCAAAAAAGATGAAATTGAATGAAAAGCCTCATGAGAAATGAAAAATAGAATTTAACTAATATATGAAGAGGATATTCTAAAAGAAATTATGAATAAAAAAGTTTAGAAAAATATAAATATAAGTGACTCTAAATAAAACTAAAATTAAATTAATATATTTAAAAATTAAAAAAAAAAGCTTAAGAAAAACCTAATATACATAACTGAAGTATTTACCTAATAAAAATAATATTTACATTTTTATTTAAAAAAACAAAACTAAAGGTTTTTTTGGTGTGGCACGGTAGGTGTAAAAATCAAGAGAGGAACATATGGATAAAGAAACGGATGGATTTCCTGAAGCCTACCAGTGAAACGTATTCTGAATCCCTAAATCAACAAGATGAGTGAAGGTTTTACATCAAGTTCAAGTTCCGCTCAGAATCTCTCTTTAATCCAAAACGAAACTCAAACGCTCTCTCAATCGATCCACAGGTTCGTGTCAGATCTCTGATCTCCGGTCTGGGTTTATGTTTCTCAATCCTCTCCTATTTCTCTAACTCCAATTCGGTATATTCGCGGCGGTGGTATACTGATTGAGGCAATGAGGGTGTGGATGAGTTGATGAAGGATATAGGCGAGCTCTGTTGTTGTTTTGAGGGTAAAAGAGGGCTATGGGTTGCTCCAGTGAAGGTGATTTGAAGAAGAGGGTTACAGATTGGGGATGTTTAGGTGGTTGACGATTAAGTGAAAATTGGAGATGGGAAAGGGATTCTCAGAAATGGGTCGCTGAAGAGTTTGAAATGAATTTGCGAGTGGGGTTTTAACGGAATATGGTTGAAGATATTCTGTTTTAGGGAATGGCTGAAGATTACAAGGGTGATGGTTTATGGATATTTAACAGGTTTTGCAGAAGTTTGTAGTTTGAGAGGTATTTGCGGTTGTCTGGGCTTTGTTGAGCTTGTTGGATGATTAATGGAGTAAGGAGGGTGACGAGTTTGAGCGGTTTGTGAAAAAGGGTATGAGTTTCAGAAGATGTGTGGTTGCTGGGATTTGGATATTCAGTGGTTTTGTGTTTTGAGTTGAGATTCGAAAGTGGTTGTTGTGGATGTTGTTAAAATGGTTGGTGAGTGCTGATGGTTGGAGAGTGGAGTTCACGGAGTGGGCTTCTGTTTGAGGGTTTCGGGCGTGGATTTAGTCGGAGAAAATTTGCGGAATCCTTCAACGAGTGTTTGGAACATCAGACTCAAATCAAAACCACCGCTTGAAACTACTGCAACAAGCGATGTTTATGGTTGTGTAGGTTGATGCAGGAGGTTTTATTGCGATTGCTATTCTCTTCTCTCTCACAAACTCATCGCCAGGAAGCCAAGAAACAAAGCAACAACAGTTTAAGATTCATGAAGACAGAAAAACAAATGAATAGAATACTTACAGAGTTGGAGCAAACCCGGCAGGTTCCCGTGCTAGCAATGAGAAGTTTGGATGATGCAAAGCTTTTGTTAAACCGGTACCACTAGAATGCCAATACCGAAAACAGAATGCCAACACCGAAACAGATAAGCTCTATCCTTATCTTTTTTTTTGGTTTTATGTGAGTTTTATTGGATTATGATGGTTGAATATTGTGTTTTATTTTCATGACAGTTGAATGGGGAAGTAGGTGAAGATGAAGTTAGTGCAGGGTTGTGAGTTAGAGGAGAAGAACTTGCTGAAGATGGAGGTTTTTTTCAGTTCTGAACAGAGGTTTGAGGATAGTTGATGTTGGTGAAGGAGGAAGAAGTGTTAGCGGCTGGTAGGTTTTTTTTTTCCTTTGAGTGAATAGTGTTGCTCTATATATGTCCAATCCAATTAGGTTTAGCAGACCAACTCTTGAAACTCTGAAATTTTATGCCCTTTAGGTTTTAGGTTTGGTCTCCTACTAATCTGTCATATTCCCATTCTTGTGTTAGGACTGTGGTACTACAATTGCTTGCTACTGCTCTGTATTTGCCATTTTTGTGAATGTGTCTCTGCTGTCATTTGCTGAGCTTCCTGTCCCCCTTTTTTATCCTCTTAATTTTTGTTTGTTTATGCTGACTGTGTCTTTCTATTGTAACTTTCTTCATATTGTAAACACCATAAAGCTTTTTTCACTTGCGATGCTTAGTTTTTCTACATATCTTCTCTTGCATCATAAAATGTTAATAACAATTCTGGCCCTGTTTTGATCATGAATGTTATCTTGGCAGGAAACTTAATTGGATGACAACACACTACCAACAGAAGAGGAAGAGGTACACCAGCCAATAATTTTGGAGCCATGAACATGTGGTTTTTGTTGAATCCTCCTGGAAAAGCTACAATCTTTGTTGAAAATGTTGACGAGTTTAAGTGGTTGAACTCATCCTACTGCCCAGTCCTGAAACAGCTTGAATCTTAATTTTTCAAATCCACATATTGCAAAAAACTTTGATCCCAACGCTTGTGGTTGGGCATACGGAATGAACATGTTTGATTTGAAGGTGTGGAAAAAGAAAGACATTACTGGCATACATCACAGGTGGCAGAATCTGGTAAGCAGTTGAACATAACATCGGTTAACATCCTGTGTCTATTCTCAGAGATGGATTCTCTGCAGTCACACATAGTCATACATGCAACCACAAATCTCAGCCATTTGATATCAGACGACTCATATTCCAAATTGTATTTTAAAACTAACTTGTAACCGCAGGACGGATGCTGGAGAAGCGCATTCATGGCATCAAAGTAGCGAGAATATCACCTGTTATCTCTCATCTATTATTTGCTGATGACAGCCTTCTTTTGCTAGAGCCAACGAAGAGGAAGCAGTGCGCATCATTCAAATTCTTGAGACCTATCAAGGCACGTCTGGCCAGGTTGTAAATGCAGAAAAGTATGAAGTTTCATTCAATGGTAATGTTTCTGAGGATGTCAAAGAGAGAATCAAGTCTAAGTTGGGGTTTCATGGGGTTGGCAGTCATTCTCGTTATCTGGGACTTCTGGTAGTCTTTGGAAGATCAAAGAAAGAGGCTTTTAAACTTGTTACTGACAGAGTATCATGAGCTGCTACTGCATACCTATTGGGAAAGCAGTTCTAGAGGTTGATGCATGGTGACGGTTCCCTTTTTGAGAGATTCTTTAAGGGGCGCTACTATCCTCGCTGCACCATTGTGGAGGCTCCTCGTGGTTACAATCCTAGCTATGCATGGCGCAGCATTCTGAGCGCTAAAGAAATGGTGATCTGTGGCTCTAGATGGCGTGTTGGTAATGGGGGAAAATCAGTATTGGCCATGACAGATGGATTCGTTGCTGCATGGTTTTAAGATTACAAACCAAGCTCGGTGCCTGATCCAAGTACAAGAGTCAACCAACTTATTGATCCCGATTTAAGGGTGTGGAACTTGGAGACTCTGAGAGACAACTTTGAAGCCGATGACGTTTCTCATATCAGCAGCATCCCTCTTTATTTCAATCTTTCTGGGGACAAGCTTATTTGGCACCACGAGAAAGACGGTAACTTCTTGGTGAGGACTGCTTACCATTGGCTGGGAGCACAAAGGCGGAGGGAGGATCCAAATTTAATATGAGGAAGAAAGGTATGTTCATTGACGATTCTTATCCTATGTGTAATTCCTGTTCTGAAAATTCTCTTCATCTTTTCCTCCGCTGCAACTTTGTTAAAAGAACTTTCTTTGACGCTCAGTTGGGTATTCGTGTGCCGGAGTCGGACCTCTTGGACTGGTTGGGAGAGATTTTTGGTAGTAAAGATGCTTCAATTGGGCAGTTGGTTAGGATTGGCTTGTGGAAATTTTGGCAGGAGTGTAATGGTGTGGTTTTCAATAAACTACAACCTGGTCCTTGTGCCATTGCAGAGGATATTTGGGACCTGTTTCATGAAGGTACTTTGGGGGCAAAAATTCGGTATTTAATCTTGGGAGGTAGGCCAACTCGGTGAAGATTAATGATTGGGTCATACAAACTAACGTTGGCTGCTTCAGAGGGGGTTTTTGAGAATCTGTTGGAGCCCATGGTTCTTGTGTTTCTTCGGAAACTCTTTCAACTTCAGTAACTTTTCTCCTTTGCCTTCCACGACGGGGTAAAATAACCGTCCAATCTCCATCTGTTGTGCAATTGCTATTTGTGAGAGATTTTGCTGAAGCTGCCACCAGATACAAAAAAAATTGCTTTACTTGTTTTCCTCGTGAATCACTGCTTCAACATCTGAATGCAACACAGCGAATACTGAACGGAATTCCTCACTGTTACACGCTGCCGACGAGCAACACCGCTTGTATCTTCGGGCGAGCTTTTGGGTTTCTGGGAAGAGTTAAATCAAGTGCAAAGTGACAATGCATTATTGGCCATTTCTAATGCCTCGCCTAATTTGAATTGCCTTTTATTACTTTCAAGCCTCTTGTAGTTTTTGAATCTCTTTAATGTGCAATATATTGTAGAATTATTGATGTAACATTGTTCACATAATATGCTTTGAATAGCCTCGTAACTTTCAACATTGTCCTCTGCTTGTGGTATTTTGCTTCATGACTTGTGATTGTTAGTTTAAGTCCTTGATACATTACCGCATTTCCATATAACCATAAATAATCTCAAGTTGTGCTCTTGACTAGACATGATTACCTCATTGGCTTGTAAATAGATTGGAATAACTTAAAGTACAGCCAAGAAATCCCTTCTTTCAATGTGCTTCTCATTATTTAGCACCATTCTCATAAATCCACATGACCACAAGGAACCTACAGATTAGAGACATAAGTGACATGTCCATAACATCTTGACTTACAATCAATAATTTAAAATCAATCATGACCACTTCATGGCTTGCCTTTCTTGTTGAGATTTTTGATATGGAATTTAAATGATGATGAACTCTAAACCTTAATTGTGAATTTTTGAACAAATGGCATGGGCATATTAACCTGTCTTTGGAGTTTATGAATTATGGACTTTGTTGGGATTTAAAAACCAAATGCTATCTACACTACACCCGAACTCTTTCACGAACACCACCTTGAGATGAAAGGATTAAAATGCTCCCACTTTGAACATTACAGGCCGAATGAGCATATACTGAGATTAGAGATCATGACTCGAGATAAAAGCCTCAGTTCTCATTCCAAACGGATCCTAATGATTATCACCCTGAAACTATCGATAGTATGACAACTTGATTTATACCCAGGGAATTTGTATTGGCACATGAACTTTCACGATACATACTCAAATGCACCACGATTTAAATGTAGTCCGGCTATGAAACCCTCCGAGTTTAGTCAGCAAGCCAAGCAACATATTTTTGGATTTTTCAGTGGATGAACAAATGAAAATCAAACAGGTAGGACAAAATTTGGGTATGACAGGCTCTATTTGACTGGCCTTTTACCAAGCTTGATTGGCTGTCTATGCTCGACTAGATCTCTCTTTAGACCGGGCATTTCGTCGTAGTCCCAAGCAAAATAATCTATGTACTCTCGCAGCAACTGGATGGTCTCGACCCTGAGTTGGGGGTCGAGGTTGGCACTGATATACGTCGGCATTTTTCTTACTCCGTCTCCCAGATCCACTTCTTCTAATGGATCTTGCGCCAGCATTTTAACATCGTTGGCCAAGGGATCTTTCTCAAAACCCAGAGGCTCATCGTCATAAATGGCGTCGAGTCTTTGTCCTTCGTACTGAATCTTGTCGGGAGTCTTAGGGTCGAAATGCCCACCTGAGCCTATTTGTTCATATTCTTCACTGACTCTCTCAGCCATTTTGTTGTTGGCAGCCTCCAAGGCCGTTTGTAATTTAGTTTCGGCCACGTAGGCCGAAATCCTTTGAAGCGTTATGGCTTCAGTCATCATCCCTAAATTCACTTCCCCATCTAGTGGGGTCTATGGGAAGTGTACCGAGGTATGGGAGCCTCTCACCTGGCACTTCCTTATCCCAGCGGAAACCGTCGACGGGATGCAGATAAAGTGAGCAATACACTTCATCGTTTGGTGCAAATTCGAAATCTGCAGGCTCGCAGGGACCTATGCTAGCCAAATGTTTGTCAAACTGTCTTCTATCCACATGGTTTATAGGTGCTTTGAAATATCCTTGATCTGCTTCAATGTTTTCGACAATGCCATCTGGTCTCCAGATGGAGATCCTTTGATGCATCGAAGATGACACTACCCCCACTCCATGAATCCATTCTCTTCCAAGCAACAGATTATAGTTGGCAGTGGTCTGTACCACCATGAAGACAGTTGGGCGAGTGATGGTTCCGACCGTGACATTCACTTGTATGACCCCCATGGTCGAACTCACTTTTCCTTCATAGTTTGATAATACCATGTTGTGCAATTTCGTATCTGTCTCATCTTTTCCAATCTTGTTCAACAGAAAATGCGGCATTAGGTTCACCGTAGCGCCGCAGTCCACCAAGATTTTGTTAATTGGGACCTTCTCCACTTTTGCCGTAATATAAAGAGGTTTCAGATGATTCTTCATCGCCTCCGTGGGCCGTTCGAAGAATGTGTTTTGCTCCACGATGCAGCCATGATTCATCACATAGTAACATACCGGCTTATGAGTCGCCATCTCCCAGTCCGTATAGGTGTCCAAGTTTTCAACCACAGAAATTCTGTCAAATTCCCTAGGCATCACTGATACTACATTAACTAAAATATCCAGAGTATCGTCAGAGTCTTCATCAAAATATCGGTCATTTCGTCATCGACCCCGACCAGTTTCCTCTGCTCTTCGACCTGTGTCGGAAACAACTTTCGTCCTACAGGTGTCTTCCCAAATGCTTTTGTTCGTCCTTCATTTTCATCAGGAACATTGGTATTGGATTCTGGCTGGTCCCTTTGTGCACTTTCCCTGAGTGTTTTTCTTTTACGCTGTTCTCGTCTCCATTGCGATCGAGACATGGGATTTTTTCCTTTATAGTCTTTAGATACATGGGCAGCCTTTGAAGACTGAAACTCCCTTCGATAGCTTAATGAAGATCCGCGTTGCACTTCAAAGTTCTTCCACCTCTGCTACCCCTGCTGCCTATTCTCATTGAGCTTTATCCACTTTCCATTAGTGGCCTCAGCGTTGGGCTTAAAACTAGTGGGTTTGTTTGTAGGAGGCCTTGTGCGGGGCTCATATCTTTTTTGAAGACTTCTTCGAGGGTCGAATTTGGGCCTTTCGTTATCTTGCCTTAGCCTCCATGTTCCCTCTAGCTTCTGTGTGGCCTTTTTGTTAAAAATGGCATTGCATCAAGGACAAAGCATCACACTAGATCCTCTCTCTTGGCAACGGTGGAGGAAAGCAACAATCGACTCTTCCTGCTCTGGATACGCTTCCCTAGTGTGTGCTCCCTGGTAATTCGATTCACTATCCCCTACATCTTCGTGTTGAGAGATCTCTACCATATTAATCTCAACTTCTTCGACCAGATTAAGCTTCCTTAGGCCTAGCTCCATGCCTTTAGTGGCCTGATCAATTCTGACGAAGTTATCAGCAGTTTCTTTGGTTACTATCTCCCAACCTAGATTGCTCTTGTTATTTGAACTTATGGCTTCATCCCTTTGGTCGTGGTCATCAATTGCCATTTCCACACAGTCCTTTTTTCCGAAGCTCATGGTGACATTCGCCATCACAGCCTCATCTGTAAGATTGTTAGTAGTTTCTGTCATGTCGATTGAAAAATCGCAGCCATCAGTAGCTTCGACCATGTTGGTTGAAAAGTCGCAACCATCAGTAACTTCGACCATGTTGGCTTCCACTGGTTCTGTATTATGTGCGTCCGCCATTTGCAAAGGGTCTGTGTCGATCTTCATCTGGCCGCTAGCCTTCTCTCCAAACTTCAGACGTCCTTCCTGAATTTCATTTTGAACAAGGTCCCTGAAAAGAAAACATTGAGACGTTTTATGACCCAAAAAATTATGGTATTTACAAAACCCTCTTTTCTTCCTTTGTTGTATGGACGATATTTTAGCACCAGATGGCACTATCATTTGTCCGTCTTTGACTAACAAATCGAAGATTTCATCACATTTTATGATGTCGAAAGTATATGTTTTCTTTGGGAACCTATCGTTCTTTTCGGATTCGACATAACTCTTCCCCTGTGGGGGAGCTAGTACTTTACATGAGTAAGGTAGCCCTTGTTTGAGTTCAGCAAGATCCACTTCGCCGTCGTCGAAGCACACAGGATCATCACACGACCCTTCGACATTCTCATTATATTCGACAAAAGCTACCTTCTTATTCTTATTAAACTTAGCCTTCTCGTCTTTGAGTCTTTCTAGTTGCCGAACTCAATCGGCTAGTTGGGCCATGTCCCTTAGATATTGGGTATCCAACTTCTTCCTAATGGAATAGTCGAGGCCCCCAGCGGCCATTTCGACCAACTCATGTTCAAGAACCTGTGTGAAGCATCTGGCCTTAAGCAAACAGAATATATTAAGGTATTCTTCAATTGGCTCAGAAAACTTACCCTTCACACTAGCGAGTTCTTTTAAGCTAATCTTAGTCCGGCCCATATTGAACTGTTCATGGAATAAACGCTCTAACTGGGTCCAATTGCACACCGTATTAGGGGCTAGCATTGTGAACCAAGTGAAGGCATTTTTAGTAAGAGAACTTGGGAAGTATTTTATTCTAAGGCTTTCATCATTCACTATCTCTCCAGCCTCGATTAAATAACGGGCCACATGTTCGACAGTAGACTCCGTCGTATCTCTTGAAAACTTAGTAAACTTGGGCACTTTCGTCCTAGGGGGTAACTCCGCCTGAAGGATATAGTCTACTATAGGTGAAGTGTAATTTGGCCTGGTGAACCCAGTGTTCAAACCATTTCTGGCCATAATTCTCTCGACCATGGCTGCTAGATTATTATCGACGGCCACGTTATTTCGTCGAACCTGTTGGACTACATTGTCTGCGTCCTGGTTTCGATTCACGATAACCACTCCTGGGTCTCTTTCTCCCAGAACACGGGGCTGATTTCGCAGTGGCTCTTCCCTAAGCACTTCGACTGCGGGAGGGGCCATCCTCCTTTGGTTTCCTATATCGATTTCTGCTATATTTCCCAAGTTTTCTCGTGGGATATCCGCTATTGGAGCCTGATTTCTAGCTAAGGGGGGTACCCCCATGAATTTAGCCAATCTCGTCAATTGTACCGCCAATTGTTGATTGGTCTGAGTTGTATTTTGGATTAATGGTTGAAAGATTTCACCCATGATTTGTGACAAGGTCTGAACCATTTGTAAATTACTTTCATCCATCTGTTGTCTCAAACAGGAAACTGAGGTGTTGGTCAAGTTGGGACCTTGCGTTGAATACGCTAAGCTCTGGCTTTGGGGATTTTAACCCATGTTCACACCAGGCCCTGACCCTTGTAATGGAGAAGCCATTGCATGATCTGAGAATATAGGGGCGCACTTTGGAGCCCTTGCATCATAGTGGTGGGCATCCCATATGGGGGATTCCTTGGTGACTATGAAAACCCAGGGGGAACGAACTTCCTGGAAGTCGAACTTCCCCCTAACAATATCTGAGGATTTGACGTTTGATGGCCAATATATTCCAACACTGGTTGGCTATAAGGTCTTATCACCGTCAATCCAGTCCCAAGTATAGAGGGTGTCGGTACTGGCCTCACAGGAAGCACCGTTTGTTCTCCGATCGACGGTATCAGAGGGAGAACTCCATCGTCTCTTATTCCCTCACTGGAACCGTCTCCCTGACGGTTGGGATTATCTGGCTAGTTCGCATCCGTAGCCATGTTCCTAATGTTTCGTCTTGGTCGTCTTTCTTCGTTTACAGCGGTAACTCTACCACTTCTCAGTAACATAAAATGCACTTTTCACGAAAAGGACCAACACAGCTGCAAATTTTTACAAATTTAATTTTGCACAAAAGATTTTAGCACTGTCCCACTGGGCGTGCCATTTTGTTTCCCTTGAAAATCGGAAAACAACCGATGATCTTCCAAATCTAACTTTGGTGACTCACATGATCAATCAGATTGATCCTAGGACATGTGCTAAAGGCTCTTTATTTTGGAAATCTATCTAAGTTTCACACTTAGGCAGTATTGGGGTAAAAGAATCTTAAAGAAACATCTATTTGACTACAGACTCAATTAAAAGATAAAATAAAGCTTTTAATGAAAGAAAGAAAGAAGTTTGTTTGGAGAGGGAAGATTAGATTAAGGACGAAGAGAAAGGAATTGCGTCGAAAGAAAAGAAAGAAAGAAAGTAAGGAAGAAAGGTACAAAGAAAGTAAAAGACTTTGTAAAGTTTAAAGCAAGCAAAGTAAATTTCATTAAGATAAAAGATGGTGTGTTTACATCACGTACATTCTCTGTAATACTCGCTTTCTCTACGCTCGGATACTTGGAGTAATTCTAAGAGTAATTTGTACAATGGTAAATTACAACACACTTTGTTCATGTCTAAGACATCCTATTTATAATAGTAAAAAATAACTTCTAATAACCTCCAACATCACCACCTCCCGCCACTTGTCACAATGCATGGATCTACTGCTTATAAGGTGCCACGTGGCCTTTTAAGCATTTGGCAAACGAAACCGTTCCCTCCAAAACTTTTAAATTTCAAACCTTCGACAAACCACCAACATCAGAAACGGTCGAAGTCCTTGTTTCTGTTTAATCTTGGTGAGTTCTTTGACTCCTTCCTTTAGCTGCCTTACGCCTTTCGACCAACTTTCGCTTTCAACTTGTTTTTTGGCATTTCTTCTTAAATTTCTTTATTTTTCAAGAGGCGTCAAATTTAGGAGCTAACACCATGATACAGATTATAATATTTTCCCAGAGTGGTCCAGCCAGTATGCTGCCACTCACCCCAGCCTTGATTGTTGTATTCTTCTTCATCCTCAGGTTGAGCTGTGTATGGAACCCAATTAGTATTCGTGTACTCATTTGACTCATTTTGATGATGATTGTCATATGCCTCATGCGCGGGTTCTTCTTCTTCTTCTTCTTCTTCTTCTTCTTCTTCAGGTTCTTCTAGTTCTTCTTCGTCACTTTCTGCACTTTCTTCACTGCCTTCAAACGCTTCAACCACTCTAGGTGTAGTTGCTCTGCAAACAAAACCGTACATTCTTCTTTCTTGACACCAATAGTATCCCATCATTGAGAGAGTCTTTGTGCCAAATTCCTTATCTGAAGAGATGGATGTGTATGGAAATGTTGGATAAACAACATTTACATCTGTGAGAACTTCCTGAATGAATGACCCATATGCTAGAGCAGTTCCTTTTACGGAGTCTCGTAACACGAACATTCGACTGGCGATGTAGTAGGGCCAGTTAATTTTGATTTGATTTTTCATGATGTAGATGATATGGACTTCAGCTTGTTCTACTCTGGAGAGCCCTCCTTTCTTTGGCCGCAGAATGCGTGCCACAATCCACTGAAGAATTTGATCACCTGTTTGTAATTGCTCTACAGTGACGGTTCTCGGAAATGCATCACTATTCACAATATTCTCTGGATACGACCGTTTTAACATAGAATTTAAAGCTGTTTTGAATTCATATCCAGCCACAGTTTGAGAATCAGTTACCTCAGGAAGAGGATTTTCACCAGCAGCTAGTTCCATGTTGAAATATTTACTCCACACAGCAGAGTTTAGATTTACCTTTGTGGAGCCTACCTGAGAATGAAAGAACTGACCGTCGAACCTGCCATGGATGTCGGTGTAGAAGACATGCATCAAGTCTTCACTATACTTGGTGTTGCATTCCAAGAAGTTGGTAATACCTTGAAACTGCAGCAAAGATAAAATTTCAAAAAGATGAATGTGTTCCGCAGTGAGCTTGTAGAATGCATGTTGCTTAACTACCCCCCGTTTTCCAATATCTTTGTTGAATTTCGCAGCAAGAGTTGGAGGAACTAGGGATGCAGCAGTGACTGGTATGGAAGCAGATGATGGAGGTGCTCTTGATCGCTTGCCGGTAATTCTGCGGGAAGAGGAAGCCATTGATGGTGGTTAGAGATGATTTGAGATTTTAGAGAGAAGGTTATGAGTGTGATTGCAGAGAAGGAGGATTGCCCCTTTTATAGATGAAACTTTAGGGTTTTTGTTTTTGAGAAGAGGGAAGGTCAAGAGACAATAGGCATGGTAGGTTCAATTCACTAAGAATTTGAATAAATATGCATAGCATGCTAATAAAGAGTATTTAATGCACAGGAATTTGGAATTATTTGCAGAAAATCTGGGTTTTCGCGCAATGCGTCGACCATACATCTACATGCGTCGACGCATATTGATTGAATTTTGACAGATTCAAACGTCTATAAGCGTGCGTCGACCACTCCCCTGTTATGGTCGACTCATACAGGCAGAAAATGCATATTTTCACATTTATGCATAGATGAGCATGCATTTGATGCATAAATAGAATGCCACACCATAATGAGCATCCAAACAGATATAATACATGAGAAATGTCATATATACATAGTATTTGTCAGACAGTACCACTTTTTGAGAATGAAATTTGTAGAGAGAGAGAGAGAGAGAGAGAGAGAGAGAGAGAGAGAGAGAGAGAGAGAAAGAAACAACATCACCTCTATACCAAGTTTGCTTGAAGAATTATACAATTGTGCTTGCAATAATTTCAACTAGTTAGATGTTCAAAAGCATAATTGTACCGAAAATAAGATGAATCATACAATTATGACACCCGATCTGAAATATCGAGAATGCCTAGTTCTCGACGGATATGAAAGAAAGGTTCAGTAGCTAGCGGCTTTGTGAAAATATCCGCTAGTTGATCTTTAGTGTTCACATGTTTAAAAATAACATCACCTTTATCTACATGATCCCTAAGAAAGTGGTGGCGAATCTCGATATGTTTGGTGCAAGAATGCAACACAGGATTTTTGGTGAGATTAATGGCACTAGTATTGTCGCAAAAGATGGGAATACATTCTAGTTTGAGGTTAAAATCCAATAGTTGTTGCTTAAGCCATAGGACTTGAGCGCAACAACTACCGGCGGCAACGTATTCCGCTTTGGGGTTGACAAAGCAACGAATACTTGTTTCTTGCTATGCCAACTGACCAAGGAGTTTGAAAACAAATGACACGTACCACTAGTGCTTTTCCTATCCGATTTGCAACCGGCAAAATCGGAATCGGAGAATCCTACCAATGAGCAATCATTACCTTTGGAATACCATAGTCCATACTTCGGAGTACCAGATAAGTATCGAAGTATTCGTTTGACAGCTTTTAGATTGGATTCCTTGGGACATGATTGGTATCTTGTGCACATACACACGCTAAACATAATGTCGGGTCTAGAAGCAGTAAGATAAAGAAGTGAGCTAACCATACCTCTATACCTTTTTACCTCTACGTCCTTACCATTTTCATCTTTATTCGAGTTTGTGCATGTAGGCATAGGTGTGTCTATGGCTTTGGAGTTTGCCATGTCAAATCTCTTGAGTAGTTCCAAACAATACTTAGTTTGACTCACAAAAGTTCCTTCCTCAAGTTGTTTAATTTGAAATCCGAGAAAGTATGTGAGCTCCCCCATCATACTCATCTCGAACTCACCCTACATAAGTTCAGAAAACTCTCTCACAAGATTCATGTTAGTTGACCCAAAAATGATATCATCCACATAAATTTGTACCAATATCAAGTGCTTTCCTTTATGATTAATGAAGAGGGTGGTGTCCACTTTGCCTCTCGAATACCCTTGATCAAGCAAGAACTTGCTCAGACGCTCATACTAAGCTCTAGGAGCTTGTTTAAGTCCATACAAGGCTCTTTTTAGTTTGTAAACATGATCGGGATATTCGTGTGACTCAAAACCCGAAGGTTGTGCAACATACACTTCTTCATTAATGAAACTGTTAAGGAATGCACTTTTAACATCCATTTGGAATAGCTTAAAGTTTTTCGCACACGCGAAGGCAAGCAAAAGGCGTATTGTAACACCCCGTTCCCCAAAATAACATAAATGCAATTAAAATAAACAAGTATCAGAGTATTCATACCAAAACGGGATGTCACAGAAATAAATTCAACACAAAGCATTTTCATTAAATGGTTTTCAACAAATATAACACAGCGGAAATTTGTCATTATATATATACATATAAACATCATATACATCGTGCTCAGCCAACTGCCCAAAATATACAAGATATGTTCACCAAAAAGATTCATCGATACATGATACGCCACAGAGGCACACAAAATCATCAAATAAACATAAAACTCCCCAAAGCCCTGGTGTTACGTATCAGAGCATCCCTACGACTCGCCACAAACCAAGCTAGCTACACACCTGGATTATCTGTACTTCCGAAGAAGCACAAACCACAACAAAAGCAAGAGGTGAGAAATCGCGATTAAAATATAACGGTAAAAACGTACATGAATAAAAGGCAGTAAACATACAATTATCATTTCACATACGTCAACCCGGACCTACTGTCCCACACCAACACAGCAGATAAACAATGCAACACATGCAACTCAACACTATGATATGTGGTACCGACTCAAACTCAAGATAGATCGCATACACTCCATCTGAGCAACGATCTATCCCTACAAGCTCCCCTTTGGAGTATGGGCAAATAACCCGGAATAGATCACATACACTCCACCGAGCAATGATCTATCCCTATCACGCTCCACTGAGCACAATCAATCTCAGGATAGATCGCATACACTCCACCGAGCAATGATCTATCCCTACCACACTCCTCATTGAGCACGCGAGTGAATCACATACACTCCACTGAGCAATGATTCACCCCGTCAATATGCTTATGCAAGACACAACTGCACACAACCAACACCAACACACACGGTGCACACGATCCTTCGATCACATTCCATCATGTATCATATATATATATATATATATATATATATATATATATATATATATATATATATATATATATATATATATATATATATATATATATATATATATATATATATATATATATATATATATATATATATATATATATATATATATATATATATATATATATATATATATATATATATATATATATATATATATATATATATATATATATATATATATATATATATATATATATATATATATATATATATATATATATATATATATATATATATATATATATATATATATATATATATATATATATATATATATATATATATATATATATATATATATATATATATATATATATATATATATATATCACACACATCACGACATTCATCTGCAATCACATAAATCGAATTCAATCATTCAAATTAAACGAATGTCAAGGAAATCATATTCCACACCACACATATATTCCCCATAGTTCAATACCAATATCATAATCAACCATGAACAACAAGGCTCTAACATCACGAGAGAACCGAACAGCACAGCTCAAAAACACAAACATACTATCACGCTCGCTGGCTCATTCGCCTGGCGAAGCCCCGCAGCGAATACTCGCTACCCATTTGCTAGGCGAATCCCCCAGCGAAGACTCGCTACTAGCTCGCCCAGCGAACTCCTTAGCGAATGCACACAGTGGCTACTGGAAGCACTCACTACCCAGTTCGCCTGGCGAATCCCTGGTGAAGGTTCACCCCAGTTCGCTCAGCGAAGGTGCTGGCGAACGCCTGCGAATTCAGAAAAATAATACTGCTCAGAGTCGGCAAAACACTCCGAACTCAGCCGATTCAACTCAAACCAGTCCCCATCATATCAGACCAATATTCTACAACCTAATTACATAATCTATCCTTGATTTAACCCGATTAAATGTCAGCTCTACTCATATAATTCAGTTCCGGCATAAACACGACAATTACCCGAAATCCCCAAATCACCAAACGATCTCTCTACATCACATGCAACAGATTCAACATATCATCAACAACTCAGAATTTCCAACACATACCAACAAAATCATCACAACCTAATGGGGTTAGGGAAATCCCCTTCTACCTAGCATTCATGCAACATACCATTGCTTCCACTTGCTCCAATTCACCTTCTTCTTCTTCTTCCAAATTTCTTCTTGATCGTGCTTTTCTCTCCTCTTCTCCTTCCAACGTGTTTTCTTATTCTCCTTCTTTCCAATATCCCAACAATGCCCCTCATCCCAATTCTTTTATTCCATTTCTTCTATTTACTTAATAATATTAATAATAATAATAATAATAATAATAATAACAATAATAATAATATTAATAATATTACTATTAGTCATTAATTTATCATTATCACTAATAATTTTATTATTAGTCTTAAAGTCCAAGATTATTAATTAATTCCAACTTAAGGGCTACACACAATCGCACTCAAACATCCCCATAAAACACGCCAAAAATAAAATAACACGGAAAAACGAGATAATTAAAATGGGTGTTACAACTCTCCCCCACTTTAATTATTTTCACCCTCGAAAATACCTGATGGAAACAACTCTGGATACGCATCCCGCATCCTGCTTTCCAACTCCCAGGTCACACTGCCTCCTGCAGCACCTCCCCAAACCACTCTCACCAAAGGTATCTCTTTCCCTCTGAGTCGCTTCATCTTACGATCCTCGATCCTCAACGGCATTGTCTCAATAAAGGGCAGTAGTGTGCGTCGGCGTGCACTGACCCGTGAGAAAACAAGAGCTTCATGCGTCAACCATGCGTCGACTCATAGCCTTCATGCGCTGACCCGTGAGAAAAGCGCAGATACATGCGTTGACTCAATGGTCGACTCATTGCCTGAAACTTTGCAAAAAAATGTTATTTATTTGGTTTTTATGCATTTAGTCATAATCACATATCATTCACATATATTGTATTAAGTAAAGCACTTTAAATGATATAGGAAGGATATGGTGGATGAAATATTTGCATTTGTCTTTGTAGAGGCAGAACCGATAATGCCGATTCATCCATGGTTGAAATTTGTCATCATCGAAACTCAAGATCGTATGTTGTATGACGGTTTGCCCTCACATACTCCCCCTTTTTGATGATCACAACCTGTGCGAAACCAATGAGACCCAAATGCAATATTACACCTATGGTAGCATAAGCTCCCCCTTTCTTTTTCAATCCTGTACTGGTGTGGTCTTCTTGGATTTGATCTCTTCTCCCCCTTTGACAACATCAAAAAGAGAAACAGAACGATTAAGAGTAAAGTGTTCAAATCAACAAGATGATTAACAGGGAATATCTAATCATAAACCAATATCCACACATAATATTGACAATGAAAAAAATAATGCAACGAATACTCATTGTATAGATAAACGAAAGAAAATGCATTGAAAAAAAACCAATTAGTTCAAGACAAGCGAAACAACTTAAAGACAAAACACCATAACAACAACAACAAAAGAACATAAATTCCATGCAGAAATCTAATGCCCGCAGCCACGCCCTCGTCCCCTCTCATAGTAATGTGGATGATGGTAAGGATCAGCCAAGTCAGTGAATTCCACAGTAATGTTGTTCAAGTAGTTCAAACTGTTGGTAATGTCTCTTTCCTGAGCTTCATGGGATGTAACAAGAGCCTCAAACCAGGCGTCCATTCTGGTGGAGAAGTTATTGAGCCATTCATTTTGTGTTTGGATTTGGTTTTGAATTTGAGTGAATCTCTCATCTTGAGTGCGCATAAAGTTTTGTTGTTCTAGTTGCATGGACTGCATCATGCTGAGAATGTCAGATGTGTTGGATTGCTGAGGAGATTGAGGTGCTTCAGTATATCCATGTCTTTCCCTTGAAAATTGGAAAACAACCGCTGATCTTCCAAATCTAACTTTGGTGACTCACAAGATCGATCAGATTGATCCTAGGACATGTGCTAAAGGCTCTTTATTTTGGAAATCTATCTAAGTTTCACACTTAGGCAGTATTGGGGTAAAAGAATCTTGAAGAAACATCTATTCGACTACGGACTCAATTAAAAGATAAAATAAAGCTTTTAATGAAAGAAAGAAAGAAGTTTGTTTGGAGAGGGATGATTAGATTAAGGACGAAGAGAAAGGAATTGCGTCGAAAGAAAAGAAAGAAAGAAAGTAAGGAAGAAAGGTGCAAAGAAAGTAAAAGACTTTGTAAAGCTTAAAGCAAGCAAAGTAAATTTCATTAAGATAAAAGATGGTGTGTTTACATCACGTACATTCTCTGTAATACTCACTTTCTCTATGCTCGGATACTTGGAGTAATTCTAAGAGTAATTTGTACAATGGTAAATTACAACACACTTTGTTCATGTCTAAGACATCCTATTTATAATAGTAAAAAATAACTTCTAATAACCTCCAACATCACCACCTCTCGCCACTTGTCACAATGCATGGATCTACTGCTCATAAGCTGCCACGTGTCTTCTTAAGCATTTGGCAAACGAAATCGTTCCCTCCAAAACTTTTAAATTTCAAACCTTCGACAAACCACCAACAGCAGAAACAGTCAAAGTCCTTGTATCTCTTTAATCTTGGTGAGTTCTTCGACTCCTTCCTTTAGCTGCCTTACGCCTTTCGACCAACTTTCGCTTTTAACTTGTTTTTTGGCATTTCTTCTTAAATTTCTTTATTTTGCAAGAGGCGTCGAATTTAGGAGCTAACAAATTGCCCCCCAAAAATTTCTTTTTGATTTTTGATGTGGAAAAGCACATTTTGTGACAACGTCTGATTTCGACGCCGCTTGTCTTCCTCATACGTGTCATCTGACGTTCTTTCACCCAATACAAGTTTGGGAAGGTGAAAGGGAAGAAAGAGAAAAGAGAGAAATAGAGGGGAACATGCAAGATATTGTTCTTCCACCTTGATGCACGTTACTGATGTCACGTTTCATCATGGCGATTTTCTCAGGAACCACCAAAATCGTGGGCCATCATCACCTTTTCAGCCTAGGGGACGTGAATTGCAACTACTATATCTGCCACCCTACTCCAGGCGCACACGTGGCCTACTAACTCTAGCCCCTTAATGATGAAAACTTTTAATCTTCCATACACTATATAAGTAATTCTCCTTTAATATTTTCATTTTTTTCCAACTTCTCCGACTCTTAACAATACTCTTGCATTTCTCTTCCTCCAATTTTCTGTTTTCTAAACCAACAAACTTTTCACTACTTTCAACAATGGTCGATCATCAAAAGAAGAAGAGGCAACCCAAAGGGCAAACTTCTGCATCAACTCTCCCACCCTTTGCCAGCTTAAGCGGTCCTAAGGTAGTGAAGAACCAATAGTTCATTCGCGAACCTTTGTTAGAAGAGAAACGCCACATCTATGAATCGCAGGTAATCATCCCAGTTACTGTTGCAGGTAAACCCTTAGCCATGTCTGGCCCTTAACCTCCTTTAGGTCTTGATTATTCTGCCATTAGAGACTTTTTCCCTCCTACAGAGTCACTAAACCTTTAGGGCAAAAAGATTCTAGCAAAGTCTCTGCTGATGGCCCTGATAACCTAACTCTCTTCGACGTAGATCTTAGGTATCTCCATGATGGAGCAAGATTATTTAGGGCTACCCCTTACTTCAAAGACTATGAACTTTACCTCAATTGGTTGGAAAAAATAGAAAAAGTGAAAGCCCAAGATTGGAAGGACATTGGGATTTATGACCTTATAATGATGTCGAAGGTAGGCCCTACTTACTGCCCCCTTATGTTGGCTTCTTCCTTGTTTTTCTGGGACAATACTCATAATACTTTCCACCTTTCTTGTGGGACGATGACACCTACATTGCTTGACGTAGCTGCTATTGTGGGCCTAAAAACCCACGGCCTTGTTTACGACCCTGAAATTGATAGCCAAGACACTATAGGATTCGCCAACACCAAACATACTTATACAGCTTTCGTCCAACACTATCATAACAAAACCACCGCCTCTGTCGAAAATGAGGAACATATAGCCTTTCTGGCCATGTGGTTATCTCGCTGTGTGTTTTGTACAAAGTCTCTGCAGGTGGCACGAAAATATCTTGTTTTGGCAAACCAACTGCACTTGAAGAGAGGTATCTTCCTGAGTGAGATGATTTTGGCCAGTCTCTATGAGGCCTTGGGCGAAGGTGCCGCCAAGTTGAAAGACCCTGAAAGTCATGGCAACTTGCTGTTATCGGGCCCCTTTTGGCTCCTCCAGTTGTGGCTTAATGCCACTTTTGAACATAACCTCCCCAACAGAGGCGAAGTCGATGAAGGTTCGCCTTCAGTTTCTGAGAGACGAGTCGAATGGCCTCGCTTGGCCCAGCTTACTCCCAGCGAAGAAGGACATACTCTTCGATCCAACTTATCCAACTTCATTCACATGTTCGCCAAATGGTACGAGTTCACCTCGAGGATGGCTCTCTTTGCAGAACGAAGATGCGGCACAGAGTGGTTCACCAGGTCCTTCCCTGCTCCACTAAAGAAACAAGAAGAGGAATCGAAGCTAATTTGAGAACGATTCCTTATACCTTAACTGCTGGTTCATAAATTAAACCTTGTTAGAGGTCAGGCCAGCTTAGTAGCCTACCAACCAAACTTGGTGTCCAGGCAATTTGGGTTAATACAGACTTTGCCCAAGTGCCTATATGACAAGTAACCACACATCATACTTCCTCTCGCAGTGCTTTCTCCCCTTGATTGTTCGACACAATTGGCGCGCCATGCCCACAAATCCTTCCTTACGCCTGTCCATTTTGAACCCTCTTATTTCTGCTCCCCCGATTTCTACGACTGGTGGTCAAAATACTATGCCTCAGAGTTTCTTGACGCTTCGAGTTTTGCTCGCTTGATTGACCAAGCTTTCGTTGATGTGCAGGAGAAGATCAAGAAAGGTACGTCTACCCATATCAAAGAGATTCAAGCCTTCCAGAAGTACTTCGAAACTGCCTATCGACCAGATGATGTTAGTCGGACCATCCGTGAGGCTGCTGTCACTTTGAAGGAAAAGTTTTCTAAAAAACTGGACAATTTAAAGATCCCCTCTTCTGTTCCTCGTGAGAAACGGTACGAGGTTGCCTTTAAACTTTTTCCCCCAAAAGTCCCTCGATTACCAACTGCTGGTTTTGGCGTGGCTCTTGCCCCTCCATTCCCAGATTGGTTCATTTGTGGAGACCCTATAAAAATCCTCCGACAGCAGTCGAAACCCAAAGCGCACCGGGTGGTTCCGACTAAACATACCCTCGATACTTTTAAAGGGCACCTTCATGTTAGTATCGAAGATGTTCGCATTGAATTCGACATTCTTGAAGGTTCATCCCCCTTCGATTTGGACTTTTCTCTCTGAGCTTTATTGTTGCTAACTAGCATTGGTATTATTTATTTTTCAGCTACTCCAAAATGTGCTGCCCCAGCAACCAAGACTGAAGGCAAGGTCGAAGACCAGAAGGTAATCCTCCGCAACACTCTATTATTTCAACTTCCTTAATTACTCTTAACACTTTATGTTGCTTTCATGCTAGTCAAAAACCACCCACCCCACAAAAGAGGCTAAAAAGGGCATCTGCTCATATTATCATTGACTCTAATGACGAAGATGGATCTCCTCGCGAGAATTTTCAAGTAAAAATAAAGCGAAAGATCACCCATGGTGTGGATACTTCTGATGCTCCATCCGCTCCTCCTGCAACCAACATACCTCAAACCAGCACTCCCTCTCAAGACCTTACTAAGGCTCCCACGGGGGATGCTTCGATCCAAACTGTTGTTCCTATAGAGAGTGACAACTCCAGCCCTGCTGATGAAAATGCCAAGGTATGTTGTGCATCTATCTTTCTCTGGGTCTTGCACTGATTTTTTGGTCCTACTCTTCTTGATGTCTTTTTTTCCTAGGTTGATGCTAAGGCTCCAAAAACTGACCCAACCAAGCTTCCCTTATCACTCTATCCCTTGAATAGCCAAGGTGAGCCTACCTATCATCCCACCTCTGATTTGGGTTCTGGTATGAGTTCTCTTGGTGAGATTAATAAACCTGATTCTTTCACAGTCCCTCCTTCACCTGCGAAGTCAACTACCCAACAGTCTCAAATTGATGGATCTGACCATGAAGACAATAATATTTTGGTCGATCCTATTGTAGCAGATGATGAAGTCAACACTTTGGAGGGGGGCACAAACTTGGTCGACACGAACAGTTCTCCCTTGGGTCGAATGATAGTTGTAGATGAAAGGGATGCCGAAGGTGATCATGTTGTTGAAGATCAAGCCATGCATCAGTCTGAGTTGAACGAGTTCAACGATGAAGGTACTGGAGATGAAATGGAAGAGGATGGCGCAGAGGCAAAGGAAGTTCAAACAAAGAATCGAAACCTGCAGAAACTTCTGTCAAAAAACTACCACTGCTGAAGTGATAAAGACTCCTATTGCTTCTACCTCCAAGGACACTCAAACAATCCCCCTCCAAGGCGAAGCTCAGTTTACCACAGCCGAACTTGATGCATTGAAGGTTTCTAACCCTCGACAATACATCAGGCTTCTCTTGAGCAGGCGAAGTCATTCTTCTGGCAGAACTCCCAGCACCTCGACATCTGAAGGCCAAACCTCAAATCAACCAACTGACAATGCCCTATGTTGCACCCCAAAATTTGCTCAACATTTCTTTACCTAGCTCATGTTTCCTTTCATGCACATTAGCATTATCATTTGCATTTCATTGACATGTATGCAGGAGATCAAGAGGTATGATTGCCAATCAAGATCTACAAAATAGTTTGAAGCTAGCTAAGAAGGTTATTCAGGTGCTCAAGGGTTGATATCCTTGTCAATGAAGTTAAAAGATCCTCAGTGAGAGTGGTTGAAACCAAGAGGGTGTGTCTCCTAACTTGAGAGTTGTGGGAAGTCATCAGATGATTATGAAGCCATGAAGTTAGACTTGAAGTCTTAAGAGAGCTCATGAGAGGTGTTGAAGATCACTTTGAAGCCTAGACAGGTCATTGTGCAAGATTAAGAAGCCTCAGCCATGAGTGGTGCAATTAGGGTTTGACTGGGTCAACCCTAAGTCAACTGATGATTTGGATAAGGTTGAGACCTAATCCAAGAGCCATGTGATCATGGATTGATACATTGATATGTTATAAGGATGATTCCAAGGTCAACTCATCATGATTGAAGAGTTTGAGAAGTTTCAGGCTAGGGTTTCTAAGGCTTGACAGTGTAAAATCCCCTAGTTTGACCCCTATCTTCAAGGCAGTTTAGCTCAAGATGTGAGTGTCATCTCATCTTACCCCCAACATGATTGTTGTAGAGCATGATCTTAGCTTTAATTTGAGTGCTATAAGTCCTTGATAGGATTTTTAGAACTCAAGTTATGGCTTTGGCAAGTTACAGGTCATCTGAGGTATGTGAATTGGGAGCTTGAAAGTTGTCCAACTTGCATGAAACTTTTGCCCTAGAAGGATGATTCCTATTAACTCTTGGTAAACATGAATGTTGTTCCTTATCCTCTTAGCTTTCTAGAGAGTACTAGAAGTCCTTGATAGGATTTGTAGAACTCAAGTTATGGCTTTGACAAGTCAAGGGCATTTTGGTCATTTGGAGATTATAGGTCATTTTAACCATAAGGCCATAACTCCTATTTCCAAGCTTCAAATGGGAAAATGTTCAACATCAAACTTGTTCAAAATGATGTTTTAAGGCTATTAAAAAGGTCATGAGATGTTGTAAGTACTTGTAGCTCAAAGTTGCAAAAATGACCTAAAATAAGGGTATAAGTTAAATGAACCAAAGTTGGAAATTGATACTTTTGATCTACACATCCAAACCAAGGCATGTAATAGGTCATTTTGACTCTAAAAAGCATTCTAAGAACATTGGTTTAGCCACATTTTTGAATTGAGGTCTAATTTGTGGACTTGCTTTGAAAAGTAGTTACTTACATTATAAGTAACATGTGCAAAACTCAAATTCAAGGAATGATCAAGATCCCTTGCAAGCCAAACACTTCCAAAATGTCATGAGGGGAGAAATTGGAAGGAATTGAGATTGGTTTCAAGCTGCAAACAGAACTATGCATACCATGGCCTATGGTTGAAGTTCTCATGTCATGAGAGATTGAATTTCTCATTGGAAGGATCTAGAGGTTTCTAGAACACACTCTATATATTGAATAGAGAGGATCCAAAGCAAAGGTTGGTGATGATTGAAGGAGAGAGCAGAGATTGAGTTTGGAAAATTCTTGCTTGTAACTGAATTCGGTTTCACCAATTTCTTCACTTTCCATCCATTTTCTTGATTGCAACCTCTTCCATGGATGCTAGGGATTGATTCCAGATCATAATCAAGAGGAATTCGTGGCTGATTGGTGTTCTTGAGCTCAGATTTTTCCACCTGTAACTCAGAGTTGGTACCAAGAATTGAGGCCATTTCAATCAGTTCTATTGCATACAGAAGCTTGGAAGTGATTCACTGAAGGGGTCTGGAGCATTTGAAGGCTTGATTTGAGGTCTTTCTACTTCTGTGCACACGAATTTTTCAGGTTGGTAACCTTTGATCTCTAGCTTGTTTTAGTTAGAATTAAGAGGAATTAGGATGTTAGATGCATTGTAGAACGGTGTAGGAAGGTTTTCAGATCGTTAATTTGAGAATTAGTGACCAATTAGGGATGTTACCATTTTCGGTTGAGAGTTGGTCTTGTGAATCTTGAGGTTTCAGAGAGAATTAAGGGCATGAATGAATTCGTGAGGAAATTTGGGACATGTTTCATTAAGGGATCGTGGCCTATGGTGGACTCTATGTTGAACTAGGGTTGTGGAATGGTGACCGGAGAAAGTCACCGGCGGTGGTTTTGGGCGTGCAGGTGATCTGAATTGCAGAGATTCAAAAGGAAGAAGATGACTTGATAGCCATCAGATCCAGGATGGACTTTGACTAGGAACCCCATCCAACGGCCACGCGTGCGTTTCATTTTGTGAAGAGTCTGAACTTTAATGAAACACATCGTTTCATTTAGTTGCTGACTGTGGGCTTAAGGATCCAAGCGCTACTCACACCCCCCTGATGGCCCAATCCATGACTTGAACTGATTTCTATTACTATCTGCACCGTGTGTTTAGCATTTTATTTTGATTTTCTTTGTTTCTTTTCATTTTATTCATGGTTCTTGAAAAAATCATAAAAAATGGAAAAATAGCTCAATTAACCCCATTCTTTTTGCATTAGGTTCATGATTGAATCGAGTATTTTTTAGATAAAAAAATATTTTTATTTCATGCATTTTCTGATTTTATGGGAATTTTCACATTTTAATTGATATTAAAATAGTCATGTTTAATACTTGATTTTGTGGAATTTTGTGTGATCATGTGATAATGATTTTGATCCTGATTTTTTGTGAGTAGTTATCATAGACATGCATGATCCCTATAGAATTTTATCACATTTTTGTGATGAACATAAGTGGTAGTTTAGGTTGAAACCTTTAGAAGCTCCATTTTTAGGGTTTATGGTTGACACCTTTGGATTTAGGGCTTAATTTTAGGACTTAATAGATGATTTAGTCCCTGGTTTTTGTATGAGGCATTCTTAATTGAATTAGGATCCCTTAGGAATTTTTGTAGAAATTTAAAATGTGGTTTGCTATTTTTGATTGATTTTAGTTTAGGTGCTAGTTTTAGATGATTCTAAGGCACTAACTCAACTAGATTAACTTCTTTAGTTCCCTTAGATTAGGGTTTTGTTTCTCTTGCTCTTGGATGATGATGAAGACAAGTTGAAGATGCAATGGATTGCTTGAAAAGGCTTGGATGTGAAGATCTTCCCTTCTTTTGGTGTAGTGTTGATTAGGTGATTAAGATTAGGGTTTTGTAGGCAGAGCTTCTAGATAGTTCTCTTCCTTCATAAACATGGAATATGTTGATCAATTCCATTCTTCCCTATGATGTAAGGTCCCTTGTAAAGGCCTCATCCCTCCTTTGGTAGGATGTGTGGCTCTTTGCAAATTGGTAGAACCTTTGAGGGTCCCTTTCTCTGATGACAGGATGCTTAGTGGTGACCTTTGGTCTTCACTCTGCTACCAATCATCCAAACTTTGCTCTTGATAGATGAATCTTTCTCCCTTGTTAGAGGATGGAGTTCCTTGCTTGAAGAAGATTGAAGGATGGAGTTGATACTTCCATGTGATTGAAGATTAATCTGAGAGGCTGAAGCTTATACATGAAGAGGACCAAGTTGATGCTGGGAAAAGCAAAGAGAGCTGAAGCTTGAAGACCAAGTTGATAATTATGAAGAGGATTCAATTGAGATTGAGTGAAGAGCTTAGGATTGAGGAATAAAGGATAAGTTGACACTTACATTGATGCATTGAGAGCCTGAAGGAATCAAGTTGATACTTGTAGTTAGGAGTGAAGCCTGAAGGTGGGATTTACTGTAAAGCTGAGGCTTGAGGAAGAGAGAATAAGTTGATGCTTATGCTTGATGGGTTGAAACCTTGGAGGAGCAAGTTGATACTTGTTATTAAGGATGATAGCCTTGAAGGGTGATTGAAGTCTGAAGACTGAACTGCTGTCAGAAGATTGCTCTGCTGTGAAGCTGTGGGAGTGGTTGATCTGCTTTCTTTTCTTGTCTGTTTTCTTTTCTGTACTGATGTGGCTTGTTTGATTTTCTTGATGCATTAGAATAAGTTCATATCTAGACTGATGTAAGCTAGGAGCATGATTGCACTAGAGGTTGAGTTGCTCCCTCTGCTTGTATTTTTACTGTATGGCTTTGCTTGCGGGTATTCGGTAGAGCCTAGCTCCCTTGCCCATGTGGTTTGTGTTGCTTGATAGCATGTTATTTCATTTCCTCTGTATGATTGCAGCTATTGTGTTTGCTTGATAGCATGTTATTTCTTCTGTATGATTGCAGTTATTCATATCTGGCTTGAGGTTGAGATGAGCTTGTGGAGGTTGATGCCCCACACATATTTCCTCCCTCACTTGCATTGCATGCATTTTACAGTCGTTTACTGTTTACTGTTTAAGCTGATGCCTTATCTGTTTCTATTTATCATTGACATGATCCCCTAGGAATCTCATTTCCTTTGATAAGGAAGTGATGATAGAACTTTATGTTGACACCTATGCAATGATAACTTCTAGGAGTTCCCTGTTTCAAACCTCAACCATAGGATGAATCCTTGGCATGACAACAGTAGGACTTGATAGTCTCCCTTAGTTGAGCCTGTTCTCTCTTCTCATCTCAAAACAAATTAGGATACAGTAATAATGTTTAACTGACGTCGTACGTTATGAGCCTTAAGCTATCTGAGGAAGGATTGTTGGAGAGTTTCTTTTCAACAGTCTGGATGTTTAGTATGGTACCCTTTGGGTGACATGCGACGCATTCACTCTCAGGTCATAGTCTCTAGTGCGATACTAGTTGCAAACAACCATAAAAAACAGTTCTTCCGTAAAAGACAGAAAACAAACTTCAAACCTTTTTGCCCCGTGGGCCCATAATTCAAAGGAAGCTTTTCTGAAGAAAAGAGTGTCATTAAACTTCAGCGCCACCGCAAACAGGCTTTGTCCCTAACTGCTGGAACTGCTGTTTAACCCTACTCGATAAAACAGATGAATATGAATTCTCGTAATCCGTATTATCCCGAACTACGTAAGCTCTGATCTCTCATACCTGTTGAGAGTACGTAGGCACAATACTGATGTATTGGCGAGCCACCTCCCCCGTAACCCGTAGTTAGTCGAACTACGTAGACTCTGATTTCTCATTCTCTGATGAGAATACGTAGGCATAAAGTGCGACACTTTGCCGAGTCATTTTATTTTCTTTTCAGACCAGCCTTGATAGGTAGATAGATAAAACCAACCCGTCATATAAACACAACAACCGTGGATCCCGTCGAGTACGACAGACGTGAGGGGTGCTAATACCTTCCCCTTGCGTAACCGACTCCCGAACCCAGACAACGGTTGCGATGACCTTGTCTTATACCTTTTCGTCAGGTTTTTCCGATGTTTCCTTTCCCGTTCTGAGGGATAAATAACGAAAGGTGGCGACTCTTCTGTTTTGCCGGCACCTTATTTTCGTGGAAGCGACAACTGGCGACTCTGCTGGGGACTTGATAGTTACCTAGGATCCAGCGTCCCGTATGCGAGTCAGTTCGGGGATCCAACGTCCCCTGCGAGAGTCAATCCTAGATCTTGTATGATTACTTGTTGGGTTGTGTTTATTTATCGCACTTTATTTCCCGCATTTTATTTCCAGTATGATATGATTATCTATGCTGTTGTGGGAGGGGGCATTCTGATGAGTGAGAAGCCAAACCCAGGCTTGAGTGAACATAACATTAGTTGTGGAAATTAGTGGGCGCGTGCTTGCTTGGCAGGCACTAGTGTCTCATGAAATCAACGCTCAGACGAGGTTCTCCCGGTTGACTTCTTTTTCAACCCTTTGGATTGAGGGGGTTGTTGGTTTGGAGGATTGTCGACTCTGGGGACCGATCATTTGGGATTCAGCCGAGTGAGGCCGCTTCATGAGCTGGTGATGCCACACCTTCTGGGTATCGTATCACCCTCTTGAATGTCTGTGACGTTGATGACCGCATAGGATGCCGAACCTGTGTTAGTTTCGGTCCATACCTGTGAGCAGGGTTGGGTTTGTTGCAGGAAACCTTAACCTTCAGACTTCCTGGTTTTCTTGATAGTGAATCAGTTTTGTTGGGATCAGAGGATCTCGTCAGCAGATGTGTAGTTGTTCTTGACAGAGCAGGTTTATGATTGGGATCAGAAGATCTCATCAGCAGATGTATATTTGTTCTTGACAGAGCAGAGTTTTGGTCCTGTATCAGAGGTCCTTATTTTCAGGTGTTTGTTCTTGACAGAGCAGAGTTTTGGTCCTGTATCAGAGGTCCTTATTATCAGATGTTTGTTCTTGATAGAGCAGAATTGGGGTCCTGTACCAGAGGTCCTTATTATCAGATGTGTGTTTGTTCTTGACAGAGCAGATTTATGGTCCGATGCCAGGGTTTTCTTCTTATCAGACATGGTGGTTGTTCTTGATAGAGCAGGATTATGGTTTTGTTGATACAGAATCTCCACAGCACAGTTGCCTTGATCTCCTGCTACGTGATTGCATTTTGCATTGCTTTGCATACCCATTTGCATTTCATTAACGCGTGTCTGTGTTGCAGGTACCGTTTCTCCCGATTCAGGATTTCTGGCCTTCTATTGTGCTATTATGGGTTCTCTGAGGAAGATCGTGGCTTACAAACTCCCCACTCCCGATGTTGTTCAGCTGACTGGTTTGATTGCTTTAGTAGATGATTCTGTGAGAGATGAGTTCAGAAAGTCTTACGGCAAACTGCTCAGTTTGGTTCGTAAACCCTCTGTGTTTGAGTTGAATGGGTTGCACGCCCTGTTGCAGTTCTACGATCCTCCGTTAAGATGCTTTACTTTCTAGGACTTTGTTCTCGCACCCACACTAGAGGAGTATGTTGATTTGTTAGGTGTGCCTATCAAGAGTCAGATGCCCTTTGTCCATATGGATGCTGAGCCTAATCTGGCTAGTCTAGCTCCGTCACTTCATTTGGATGCCTCCGAGTTGGTATTGTCTAGTTGGAACAAGGTTCCCGGTTTCTCCTTGCAGTTTTTGGTGGGAAAAGCTCAGCAGTGCGCCAAAGACGGATGTTGGGTCGTTTTCAACGCCATTCTTGCTCTGTGCATATATGGCATCATTCTGTTCCCCAATATGCCCGACTTTGTAGACTTTGACGCCTTCCACATCTTTGCTTCAGGGAATCCAGTCCTTACCTTGGTAGGAGATATCTACCATTCCATCCACTACAAAAACAAGAACAGAAGGGGCAAGAATGTCTCGTGCTGTGTGCCCTTGCTCTATAGATGGCTTGATAGTCATCTACCCAAGAGGGGTCCCTTTGCTTCGTCTGCGGTCACAGCTGAGTGGTCCGAGTGTCTGATGAGTCTATCTGCAGAGGATATTGCCTGGTTTGACAGAGATAGGTTGGGTACCGAGATCATCTTCAGCTGCAGCGGGTTTCCGAACGTGCCTTTGATAGGTAGGAAGGGCTGTATAAACTATAATCCGTCTCTGCTGGTCCGACAGTTTACTTATGCTTTGAGAGCTCCGCCGAAGGATGAAGAGGTGCAGGAATCTCTGTACCTCACTGGTCTTCTAGAGGGGGATATGTTATCTAAGCTTCACCATGCTTGGAATGATATCATTAAGCGGGGAAAACCATTGCTGGGGAAAAGTAATAGTCAAGCCTACACTCCGTATATGACTTGGATCAGAGCAAGAGCAGATGCTATAGGGATGTCGTTTCCTCCTGCCAAGCCAGAAAGCCCTCCAGTGACTGAAGAGCCTACCACTGTGCCCATTCAGCAGCATAATCAGGTGTTAGCTGAGCGAGATGAATTGAAGAGGGCAAATGAAGAATTGGAGAAAGAATTGGCTCAGCTCAGAAGCGAGAGAAGCGAAGCCGTTCATTCCTTCAAGAGGCAGACAGAGCTGGTGAACCAGCTAGGGGCAGATTTGACTAAGCAGATAACTGAGCGCGAGCGCATGGGTCGAGACTTCAAAGCTGTCAACGACGTACTGGCCACGAAAAAGCACCACTTGGATGAAGCGTATCGGAGGATATCCAAGTTTAACCAGCATTGGAAGGCCACCCTAGCCAACAGGAAAGAGCGGGAGGATAAGCTGATGCAGCAGATCTCCAAGCTGAAAGCCCAGGTGAAGGCTAGTGAGAAGAGGTTTGAT
Organism: Lathyrus sativus; assembly: GCA_963859935.3. Classification (NCBI taxonomy): domain Eukaryota; kingdom Viridiplantae; phylum Streptophyta; class Magnoliopsida; order Fabales; family Fabaceae; genus Lathyrus; species Lathyrus sativus. Next base: position 209,251,257 of record OZ012736.1, read on the forward strand.
GAAGAAACCGCTCGCAGATATGCCGCCGAAGGCCAGCTCAACAAAGCTCTCGCTAACCTGAAGGAGCGCAAACTGACGTTTGAATCCAAGAAGAGGAAGCTAGAAGATTGTTTCGGCGAAGGAGCATGGGAAGATTCGGTCGAAGGTCTTCAGTACACTATTGTGCAGAGAGAGTTGCTCGTCGAAGGGTTGCTCACTCGGCCTGATCATCCAGAGAAGAAGGGGTTATTAGAAGAGTTTCGCGCCCGTGGCTGTGCTTGACTATTTGTATTCCTTTTGTTGTGATCATTGTTGTATGCTGACCATTGCCAGGCTTGTTGGTTGAGGTCATGCTATTGATTCATCTTGTACTCACTGACGTTGTGTACTGCCTTGATGGGCTTTCTTCATATATATGAGATGTTATTTCCATGACTGGACTCGGACTTCTTATTATCATCACCGGCACTCAGGCACTAGGATCGGGGGATATCTCCCTAACACACAGACACACGTTTGCATTTGCATGAAGCATTTGCATAACGAGCACTTTGTCGTTTTTTCCTAACCCTTTTTGTACTTTCAGGTTGTTTCAGGTTGTTCTAGGATTGATCAGAGACCTATCCACCGCTATCCGACCAGAGCAAATCAAACCAGAATCATGGAGCAAGTGCAAACTGATGTTCAAGAACTCCGCGAAAGAATGGACCGCTTCATGGAGCTCATGCAAGCGGTCGCCAACGGCCAGGATCAGCTTAGAACCTTGGTTCAGCCTCTGATTTCAAGGGTCGATAGCAATGGCGTACTCCATGGTGGGACTGTGCCAACCCCTCCACCAGTTGAAACTCCTCAAAATGGCGTCCCCGTGACCGGGGGGAATGGCAGTGCCAACGGCAATGTGATAGCTAACATGGGACTCAACGGTAATACGACGGGCGTCGGTAATGGGAATTTTGAAGCTAACGTCAATGTTGGGCTGGGCAACGGTAATGCGGATGTTGGAAATCTGTTTGGGCCTCAGCCGTGGTTAGAAGACCGTCAAGACGATGTGTTCTCTCAGAGAGGTGCCGAAGGTGAGCTGACTGCTGAAGCACGTCTAAGGTTCAAGGCACTCGAGGATAAGATGAGAAGTATCGAGAACCAGAACACCCTGGGTGTTGATATGTCCAAGTTGGGACTGATTGCTGATTTCAAGGTGCCTCCCAAGTTCAAGGTACCTGACTTTGAAAAGTACAAGGGCACCACTTGCCCTCGCGTTCACCTGAGATCATATTACAGAAAAATGTCCGCTCATTTTGAGGACGAGAAGTTGCTGATGCACTTCTTTCAGGACAGTCTGTCCGGACCCTCTCTGGAATGGTACATCAGTCTAGAACCTACCAGTGTGCGCACATGGAAGGACCTTGCTGAAGCATTTGTGCACCACTACCAATACAACAGCGACTTGGCCCCGAACCGAGTCCAACTGCAGAATTTGTCGCAAAGGAACAACGAAGGGTTCAAGGAGTACGCCCAGCGGTGGCGTGAATTGGCAGCCAGGGTTCAGCCGCCGATGGTTGAACGTGAGCTTGTGCAAATGTTCGTAGCCACCCTCCCAGGGGTTTATTATGAGAAATTGGTCACCGGTATGTCTGGAACCTTCTCAGATCTCATTATCACGGGTGAGCCCATTGAAAATGGGATCAAACTGGGGAAAATTCAAGGTGATTCATCCTCAGCTGGAGGAGGCGGAAAGAAACCTTATGGTGGCAAAAGGAGGGAAGGAGAGACGAGCGCCGTGTCCAACGCTCGAAGGAAGGGTAAAGGCCCTCACCAGCAGGTGGCCAGCATAACTATCCCGGCAGTTCAACAGCCACAGCAGCAGCAGCAACCGAATCAACAAGGGTACAAAAAGTATCAAAACTGGGCACCTCTGTCGAGCCGTCACCTCGAGACACCGCCCATGTCTTATGCGCAGTTGTTGCAGACTTTGCTCCAGTTGCAGCTGATCCAGAAGAGAACCCTGGCTCCCTTGACACGGGCACCTCCGCCAGGTTATGACGCGAATGCAACTTGCGAATTTCACTCAGGGGCACCAGGCCACACAATAGAGAATTGCAAAGCCTTCAAGCACAAGGTGCAGGACATGGTGGACGCTAAGATCATCAATTTCTCAGATAATGTGCCAAACGTCATGAAGAACCCTATGCCAAATCATAGGGGAGGTGGGGTAAACGCCATTATTAAAGACGAGAGTTTGGATTTGTTGACTGACGTTAGAGATCTGAAGACACCGCTTAGCTTCGTTAAAGCTAAGCTGATGAAAAAAGGTTTCTTTCCAGGTTGTGGAGAGCTGTGTATGGGTTGTGCTACAAGTCCTGATGGATGTGAACAGCTGAGAGAGGGGATTCAAAGTCTGATGACCGAAGGAATCCTGCAATTTAGCCGAAGGGCCGAAAGCGGATCAGGAGAGGTAATGCTGAAGCAAGATGATGAGGTTGCCACCATCACCATCCCTCGCCAGACGATAACTATTTCCGCACCCAGGCCGCCCACGATTACCATCACCAAAGTTGGGTTGATACCCTTCGAGAGCACTAATGCCGTCCCATGGCATTATGGGGCAGAGGTCTACTGCAACGGATAGAAGTTGGAACTAGAGCCGTTTGGGTCGTCTGTGGAGAACCTAGTGGGCGTTAGCGGAATTACTCGCAGCGGAAGAGTGTTCGCACCACCTGAGGTCGTAACGGATAAAGCGGACAGAGCTGATGCAACTGATAAAGGGAAAAGTAAAGTCGTTGAAGAGATCCCTTGCGGGGTAGAAAAAGACTTACTTGTTAAAGACGCCGAGGAATTTATGAGGTTGATTAAAAAGAGTGACTACAAGATCGTGGATCATCTCCATCAGACACCCTCGAAGGTTTCCATCCTGAACCTGTTGCTGTGTTTTGAGGCACACCGCAACGTGTTGTTGAAGGTGTTGAACGCCGCGTATGTACCGCAGGAAATATCGGTAAACCAGTTGGAAGAGGTCGTAGCCCATGTGAATGCTGGAAATGGGTTAGGGTTCACTGACCTAGAGTTGACGCCGAAGGGAAGGAACCACAATAGCGCCCTGCACATCTCGATAGAGTGTAGGGGAACGATTATGTCTCATGTGTTGGTAGACACAGGTTCGTCACTCAATGTTCTTCCGAAGAAGGCATTAATGAAGTTAGATACTCGCGGAGTGATTTGCACACCCAGTGATCTGGTTGTGAAAGCGTTCGATGGAACCAAACGCCATGTTTTCGGGGAGGTGACGTTGCCAATCCAAGTCGGGCCGGAAACATTCGATGCGGTCTTTTACATTATGGACATCATGCCTGTCTACAGCTGTCTCTTGGGCCGACCATGGATCCATTCTGCGGGTGCCGTGACCTCCACGTTGCACCAGAAACTCAAGTATGTTGTCGGAGGTAGCATCGTGACCGTATGTGGCGAGGAAGACATAATGGTGAGCCATTTGTCATCCTTCAAGTATGTTGAGATGGATGGGGAAATCCACGAAACCCTATGCCAAGCGTTCGAAGCTGTTAAAGTCAAGGATGTAGCTCCTGCGATCACTGAAAAGCCAGAGATGACTCTCTCTTCCTTCAAGGAAGCCTGGGCCGTTGTCCAGGCCGGATCTACCCCAGGCTGGGGACGAATTTTGGAGATACCTAACAAGCAAGACAAGTTTGGGTTGGGATATTCTCCTGGAGCTGAAGCCTCCTCTTCCAGCAGCGCATCGCGAGGTAAAGGGCCGATCCAGTTTACCAATGGCGGGGTGATATTTGAAAGCGTCAACGCGGTGTCTGAAGACAACGGAGATAGCGACTGTGACTTTGACTCTTAGATCCAGCCAAGCAAGCCAGGCGAGAGCCTTAACAACTGATCCGTCAAGGATATCATCCAGAAGACAAGAAAAGAGTAATGATTTACTTTTTTTTCAATCATTGTACAACCCTATGTCCTGCCCGGGGCATAGTGGTTTTATTGTCAGGGCCTCGTCTGATTATGTACATGCATTTTATCAATAAATCAAAAGGCGTTTTCTTCGTATTCAAATGTTGTGATCTCTGTTATTCATGTTTTATATTTGTTTTGAAAAACAACAAAATGGCAATGGGGTTTGTGCTAACCTGCATATCCTCGTTTTAAGCTTAACCCTTGTTATTGCAGGATCCACATAACAGATGACATCGACTCTGGACCTTCTACGACTCACTTCGACTTCGATTGCCCGATCTATCAAGCCGAAGGAGAGATTGATGAAGACGAAGACCTTCCCGAAGAGTTGGCCCGCTTGTTGAAACAAGAAGAGAAAATTATTCTGCCCCACGAGGAAGAAATTGAGATCGTGAATCTGGGTTCTGAAGAACTTGTCAGGAACGTCAGGATAGGGGCTGTATTGCAGAGTGATGTCAAGCAGAGATTGGTCGAGATGCTAAGAGAGTATAGTGACGTCTTTGCTTGGTCATACGAAGATATGCCCGGACTTGACACTGACATTGTGGTCCACTACTTGCCACTGCGAGAAGATTGTCCTCCCGTTAAGCAGAAGCTTAGGAGGACGCGACCAGATATGGCCGTTAAGATCAAAGAAGAAGTGCAAAAGCAGCTTGATGCTGGCTTTTTAGCGGTCACTACTTACCCTCCGTGGGTCGCCAACATAGTGCCTGTACCGAAGAAGGACGGTAAGGTACGAATGTGCGTCGATTATCGGGATTTGAATAGGGCAAGCCCTAAAGATGATTTCCCGCTGCCTCATATTGATGTTTTGGTCGACAATACAGCCCAGTTCTCTGTATTTTCATTCATGGATGGCTTCTCCGGTTACAATCAGATCAAGATGGCGTCGGAGGACATGGAGAAAACTACGTTTATCACGCCTTGGGGAACATTTTGCTACAAGGTAATGCCTTTCGGTCTGAAGAACGCAGGGGCCACTTACCAATGAGCAATGGTTACTTTGTTTCATGATATGATTCATCATGAGATTGAAGTCTATGTTGATGACATGATTGCGAAGTCCCAAACGGAGGAGGGGCATCTGGTCAATTTGCTGAAGCTTTTTGAGAGGCTTAGGAAGTTCAGGTTGAGGCTGAATCCTAACAAGTGTACTTTCGGAGTACGATCCGGAAAACTGCTGGGGTTTCTCGTGAGTGAAAGAGGCATCGAGGTTGATCCTGCGAAGATTAAAGTAATACAAGAAATGCCAGCGCCAAAAACAGAAAAAGAAGTTCGTGGGTTCCTAGGCAGAATAAACTACATTGCAAGGTTTATTTCTCAGCTCACGGCCACATGTGAACCGATGTTCAAACTGCTGAAGAAAGATCAGGCGATTATCTGGAACGAGGATTGCCAGAAGGCATTCGATAAGATAAAACAGTATCTGCAGGAACCTCCGATCATGATACCCCCAGTGGCCATACGACCCTTAATCATGTACTTGACAGTTCTTGAGAATAGTATGGGGTGTGTTCTCGGTCAGCACGACGAGACGGGCAGAAAGGAGCATGCCATCTACTACTTGAGTAAAAAGTTCACAGACTGTGAATCTCGTTACTCGATGCTGGAGAAAACGTGTTGTGCACTCACCTGAGGATATCATGTTTCTCAAAGCGAAAGATTGCGATGAACCGTTGCTCGACGAGGGGCCAGATAGGAAATCCCAATGGAAATTGATATTTGACGGGGCGGTTAATTCTTATGGAAGTGGCATTAGGGCGATCATCACGACTCCCCACGGATCCCACATCCCGTTTACTGCGAGACTGACGTTTCCAGTCACCAATAACGAAGTGGAGTACGAAGCATGCATCATGGGTCTAGAAGAGGCAATTGATTTGAGAATCAAGAACCTAGACGTATATGGTGACTCGGCGCTTGTGATCAACCAGATTAAAGGGGAGTGGGAGACTCGCCAATCGAATTTGGTGTTGTACATGAACTATGCCAGAAGGCTACTTCCGTTCTTTGATCGAGTGGAACTCCATCATGTGCCCAGAGCGGAGAATCAAATGGCTGATGCCTTAGCCACGTTGGCTTCGATGTATAAAGTCAATTTTTGGAATGAAGCTCCAAGGATTGTCCTTTCTCGTCTTGATAGACCTGCATTCGTCTTTGCGATCGAGGAAGCCTCCGATGGCAAGCCATGGTTCCATGACATTCAGACCTTCCTTATGACTAAGGAGTATCCTGCGGGAGCGTCAACACAGGATAAGAAGACTCTACGAAGGCTGTCTGGGAATTTTTATCTCAATCCTGATGGAGTTTTGTATAAAAGAAACCACGATCTCGTGCTACTCAGATGTGTAGATGAGAAAGAGGCGAGTATGCTCATGGAAGAAGTCCATGAAGGCACATTTGGTATGCACGCCGGCGGGCATGCTATGACGAGAAAGATCCTGAGAGCAGGATACTATTGGCTGACGATGGAGTCAGATTGCTTTAAATTTGTGAAGAGATGTCATAAATGCCAGATTTATGCTGATAAGATTCATGTGCCGCCGTGCCCGTTGAATGTCATGTCCTCCCCGTGGCCGTTCTCCATGTGGGGCACCGACATGATAGGCAAGATCGAGCCCACTGCATCTAACGGTCATCGCTTCATTCTAGTAGCTATCAACTACTTCACCAAGTGGGTGGAGGCAGCCTCGTACGCTAATGTGACCAAGCAGGTGGTGGCTAAATTCATAAAGAGGGACATCATCTGTCGTTACGGAATTCCCGAACGGATCATTACTGATAATGGTTCGAATCTGAATAACAAGATGATGAAGGAGCTGTGCCAGAGTTTCAAGATTGAACACCATAACTCATCTCCTTACCGGCCGAAGATGAATAGCGCCGTTGAAGCGGCCAATAAGAACATCAAGAAGATTGTACAAAAGATGGTTGTGACCTACAAGGACTGGCACGAGATGTTGCCATTCGCATTGCACGGTTATCGTACAACGGTACATACATCGACTGGGGCAACTCCTTTCTCCTTAGTGTACGGTATGGAAGTTGTCCTACCGTTAGAAGTGGAGATCCCTTCTTTGCGAGTTTTGGTTGACGTGAAACTCGACGAGGCAGAATGGATTAAGAACCGACTAAACCAACTCAGCCTGATGGACGAGAAGAGGTTAGCATCGATTGCATATGGCCGTCTGTACCAAAGCCGAATGAAGAAAGCTTATGATAAGAAGGTGCGTCCTAGAAGCTTTCAGACGGGTGATCTCGTCCTGAAGAAGATTCTTCCTCCACGCTCCGATCACCGGGGCAAGTGGACTCCCAATTACGAAGGTCCGTACATCGTCAGCAAGGTCTTCTCGGGAGGAGCCTTGTTGCTATCCACGATGGATGGCGAAGATTTTGCATCCCTGGTGAACGCGGACGCAGTTAAAAAATACTTTGCTTAAAAAATGACCCGCTGGAAAGAAAAAGAATATCCAGGCAAACATGGGGCATCCCAGCGAACCATAAAAAAGGAAAAAGGTTCGGGCAAAAATTAGGGATATAAAGAAAAGAATGTACACCCGCAAAGTCGAAAACCTGGAAGGGCGACTTTGGCAAAAAAGGGTATCCCGGTGAATCGAAAACCCGAAAGGGCGATTCAGGCAAAATTTAGGGATTCGAAAAAGCAAATGACTGCGTTCCGCGTGTAGACTTTCATTGTTTAGTGGTTTGGAAGACCTGAGGGCCGTTTATCTGAATCAATCTCTTCTAAAGCTGAAGCGTCGGAGAAGTATCGAAGTTGAGTGGGTCATAGAGGGATCAACTCATGGTGTTCGTCTACGCCTCGTTGCCGACATTTGTATATACTGATGTATATTTATGTTTTTATGTTTGCGCGGCTTCCTCATTCCAGGAGCTTGCATCTGTTGTAAAACATTTTTACCCATTCAGGGGTTCGTTATCAATAAAATGTATACTATTCAGCCATTCTGTTTGTCTGTTTAGCATTTATCTGTTTTGTTTGCGAAAAAGAACGTCGATGTTTTTGATAAAATACGCATATATAAACTTACTGGCCTAGGCCACTGATTGTTGAAACAATGAATTACTCGAACATTGTCACAAGATGATAACCTTGATAGGTCCCTTTGAGAGGGTGTCTTGTCTGTTTGTTTATGTTGTCGCAGGTACAACATACTCCAGGCAGTACGCCGTACGCGTCCCCAAGCAGGATGATTCCTTCTTCTCCAGCAATGTTCAACAGCCTCTCCCCATAGAGTCTGAACAGGAGATCGTAAAGCATTGATATGTCTCCCCAGGCAGAGAAGATTCTCCCCAATCAGATGTATCCTGAAGGAACGTCATCTCCCTAGCTAAGTCATATACTGAAGTGTGTAGCAATTGATAGTTCCAGACTGAAGTCTCTGGCAGAATTGAAATTCCCCACAGAGTCGTACTCTCCCCAGTAAGCAGGATGATTCCTTCTTCCCCAACCGAGTTTGCAGTTCCCCAAGAGAGCCGAATCCTTGGAAAGCAGTTAGGACCATGATTGGTTTTCCCCAGTAGCGTGTTGAATAGCTGATGTTGTATCCCCCCACCGGAGTCGTTATCTCTAGGAAGGTTTGGCTGCGAATGTCGTGCAGTTTATTTCTGCGATTGACATCGCTCTCCTCAGCAGGCCCAGGTTCTCGTGGAGCTTCGTTCCCCTGCAGCAGTCGGCTGAAGTTCGTTCCCCAAGCGGAATCCAATTGAGATTGGTGTGAATTTTTCTCCTTGGCAGGATGAGTCCTTCCTCCACCAGAGTCGTCCTTTCTCCTTGACAGGAGGATTCTCCCTTCAGCATTTATTTTGCTAATAGGATCGTAGCATTTTTCATGATTGCATAGCATTTACCCAAAGAACGCGTAGCATTTCCACCGTGTGGAGCATTGCACCATTGCCGAAGCATACATATATGAAGCATGAGCTAGGTCGTTACTGTGCTTGTTTTGCAGGTGTTCCTCCACAGAGTCGCTTGCCCAAGATGATTCTTGAATCCCCCAGCGAAAGTCGTTTGCCCAAGATGATTCTTGAATTCTCCAGCAAAGGCGCTCGTTTAAGATGATTCTTAAAATCCCCGGTGAAGTCGCCAGAGTGGGTTGCTCAAGTTGATGCTTGGAGTCCCTGGCGGAGTGTTTTCTCAGGATGATTCCTGAAATCTCCAGCAGAGTTATGGGTTCGAGATGATTCTTGAAGTCCCCGGCAGAAGTTATTTGTCCAAGATGATTCTTGAAGTCCTCAGCAGAGTTGATTCACCCAGAATGATCTCTGGATCCCCGAAGCAGAGTTACTTGATAGTTCTCCAGAATCCCCAGCGGAGATGCGTCATCCCCAGCAGGTTTCCGAACAGCAAAGTTGAAACTTCCCTTGAAGACTTGATGATTGAAGTACAACCGTATTAATGAATCAGTTCTCTCAGCTGATGCGGAGTGCCTGATGGCAGAAGTTTGGATATCCCCAATCGAGTCATGATTGATTGGGAATTCTATTCCCGACTTAGTGATGAAGTTCGGCTGATGCCCAAAAAATTTCTTTGAATGCCCGATGGCAATGAGTCCCGAGGAATCCTGGTGCCTGACGGCATGATCGACCATGTATTACCGGTTACCGTGTGACCAATCCCCCAGCTAGTTGTCGTGCAGCTAATATTTCAATTTTCAAATATTTGTTCCCATCAGAGTACCGTGTACTTGTGCAGTTGGCAAATTTTCGGGTTTGTTAGTATTCAACCGTCTTTCACCTTGATGGTTTGAGAACCGTTCGCTTCTCACCCATTCAGGTCCAAGCCGCTTGAATAGGGGCAGCTGTTGCACCCCAAAATTTGCCCAACATTTCTTTACCTAGCTTATGTTTCATTTCATGCACATTAGCATTATCATTTGCATTTCGTTGACATGTATGCAGGAGATCAAGAGGTATGATTACCAATAAATGTCTACACAATAGTTTGAAGCTAACTAAGAAGGTTATTCAGGTGCTCAAGGGTTGATATCCTTGTCAATGAAGTTAAAAGATCCTTAGAGAGAGTGGTTGAAACCAAGAGGGTGTATCTCCTAACTTGAGAGTTGTGGGAAGTCATCAGATGATTCTAAAGCCATGAAGTTAGACTTTAAGTCTTGAGAGAGCTCATGAGAGGTGTTGAAGATCACTTTGAAGCCTAGACAGGTCATTGTGCAAGATTAAGAAGCCTTAGCCATGAGTGGTGCAATTAGGGTTTGACTGGGTCAACCCTAAGTCAACTGATGATTTGGATAAGGTTGAGACCTAATCCAAGAGCCATGTGATCATGTATTGATACATTGAGATGTTATAAGGATGATTCCAAGGTCAACTCATCATGATTGAAGAGTTTGAGAAGTTTCAGGCTAGGGTTTCTAAGGCTTGACAATGTAAAATCCCCTAGTTTGACCCCTATCTTCAAGGCAGTTTAGCTCAAGATGTGAGTGTCATCTCATCTTACCCCCAACATGATTGTTGTAGAGCATGATCTTAGATTTAATTTGAGTGCTACAAGTCCTTGATAGGATTTTTAGAACTCAAGTTATGGCTTTGGCAAGTTGCAGGTCATCTGAGGTATGTGAATTGGGAGCTTGAAAGTTGTCCAACTTGCATGAAACTTTTGCCCTAGAAGGATGATTCCTATTAACTCTTGGTCAACATGAATGTTGTTCCTTATCCTCTTAGATTTCTAGAGAGTACTAGAAGTCCTTGATAGGATTTGTAGAACTCAAGTTATGGCTTTGACAAGTCAAGGGCATTTTGGTCATTTGGAGATTATAGGTCATTTTAACCATAAGGCCATAACTCCTATTTCCAAGCTTCAAATGGGAAAATGTTCAACATCAAACTTGTTCAAAATGATGTTTTAAGGCTAGTAAAGAGGTCATGAGATGTTGGAAGTACTTGTAGCTCAAAGTTGCAAAAATGACCTAAAATAAGGGTATAAGTTAAATGAACCAAAGTTGGAAATTGATACTTTTGATCTACACATCCAAACCAAGGCATGTAATATGTCATTTTGACTCTAAAAATAATTCTAAGAACATTGGTTTAGCCACATTTTTGAATTGAGGTCTAATTTGTGGACTTGCTTTGAAAAGTAGTTACTTACATTATAAGTAACATGTGCAAAACTCAAATTCAAGGCATGATCAAGATCCCTTGCAAGCCAAACACTTCCAAAATGTCATGAGGGGAGAAATTGGAAGGAATTGAGATTGGTTTCAAGCTGCAAACAGAACTATGCATACCATGGCCTATGGTTGAAGTTCTCATGTCATGAGAGATTGAATTTCTCATTGGAAGGATCTAGAGGTTTCTAGATCATCCCTACACACTCTATATATTGAATAGAGAGGATCCAAAGCAAAGGTTGGTGATGATTGAAGGAGAGAGCAGAGATTGAGTTTGGAAAATTCTTGCTTGTAACTGAATTCAGTTTCACCAATTTCTTCACTTTCCATCCATTTTCTTGATTGCAACCTCTTCCATGGATGCTAGGGATTGATTCCAGATCATAATCAAGAGGAATTCGTGGCTGATTGGTGTTCTTGAGCTCAGATTTTTCCACCTGCAACTCAGACTTGGTACCAAGAATTGAGGCAATTTCAATCAGTTCTATTGCATACAGAAGCTTGGAAGTGATTCACTGAAGGGGTCTGGAGCATTTGAAGGCTTGATTTGAGGTCTTGCTACTTCTGTGCACACGAATTTTTCAGGTTGGTAACCTTTGATCTCTAGCTTGTTTTAGTTAGAATTAAGAGGAATTAGGATGTTAGATGCATTGTAGAACGGTGTAGGAAGGTTTTCAGATCGTTAATTTGAGAATTAGTGACCAATTAGGGATGTTACCATTTTCGGTTGAGAGTTGGTTCTTGTGAATCTTGAGGTTTCAGAGAGAATTAAGGGCATGAATGAATTCGTGAGGAAATTTGGGACATGTTTCATTAAGGGATCGTGGCCTATGGTGGACTCTATGTTGAACTAGGGTTGTGGAATGGTGACAGGAGAAAGTCACCGGCGGTGGTTTTGGGCGCGCAGGTGATCTGAATTGCAGAGATTCAAAAGGAAGAAGATGACTTGATAGCCATCAGATCCAGGATGGACTTTGACTAGGAACCCCATCCAACGGCCACGCGTGCGTTTCATTTTGTGAAGAGTCTGAACTTTAATGAAACGCATCGTTTCATTTAGTTGCTGACTGTGGGCTTAAGGATCCAAGCGCTACTCACACCCCCCTGATGGCCCAATCCATGACTTGAACTGATTTCTATTACTATCTGCACCGTGTGTTTAGCATTTTATTTTGATTTTCTTTGTTTCTTTTCATTTTATTCATGGTTCTTGAAAAATCATAAAAAATGGAAAAATAGCTCAATTAACCCCATTCTTTTTTCATTATGTTCATGATTGAATCTATTATTTTTTAGATAAAAGATATTTTTATTTCATGCATTTTCGGATTTTATGGGAATTTTCACATTTTAATTGATATTAAAATAGTCATGTTTAATACTTGATTTTGTGGAATTTTGTGTGATCATGTGATAATGATTTTGATCCTGATTTTTTGTGAGTAGTTAGCATAGACATGCATGATCCCTATAGAATTTTATCACATTTTTGTGATGAACATAAGTGGTAGTTTAGGTTGAAACCTTTAGAAGCTCCATTTTTAGGGTTTATGGTTGATACCTTTGGATTTATGGCTTAATTTTAGGACTTAATAGATGATTTAGTCCCTGGTTTTTGTATGAGGCATTCTTAATTGAATTAGGATCCCTTAGGAATTTTTGTAGAAATTTACAATGTGGTTTGCTATTTTTGATTGATTTTAGTTTAGGTGCTAGTTTTAGATGATTCTAAGGCACTAACTCAACTAGATTAACTTCTTTAGTTCCCTTAGATTAGGGTTTTGTTTCTCTTGCTCTTGGATGATGATGAAGACAAGTTGAATATGCAATGGATTGCTTGAAGAGGCTTGGATGTGAAGATCTTCCCTTCTTTTGGTGTAGTGTTGATTAGGTGATTAAGATTAGGGTTTTGTAGGCAGAGCTTCTAGATAGTTCTCTTCCTTCATAAACATGGAATATGTTGATCAATTCCATTCTTCCCTATGATGTAAGGTCCCTTGTAAAGGCCTCATCCCTCCTTTGGTAGGATGTGTGGCTCTTTGCAAATTGGTAGAACCTTTGAGGGTCCCTTTCTCTGATGACAGGATGCTTAGTGGTGACCTTTGGTCTTCACTCTGCTACCAATCATCCAAACTTTGCTCTTGATATATGAATCTTTCTCCCTTGTTAGAGGATGGAGTTCATTGCTTGAAGAAGATTGAAGGATGGTGTTGATACTTCCATGTGATTGAAGATTAATTTGAGAGGCTGAAGCTTATACATGAAGAGGACCAAGTTGATGTTGGGAAAAGCAAAGAGAGTTGAACCTTGAAGACCAAGTTGATACTTATGAAGAGGATTCAATTGAGATTGAGTGAAGAGCTGAGGCTTGAGGAATAAAGGTTAAGTTGACACTTACATTGATGCATTGAGAGCCTGAAGGAATCAAGTTGATACTTGTAGTTAGGAGTGAAGCCTGAAGGTGGGATTTACTGTAAAGCTGAGGCTTGAGGAAGAGAGAATAAGTTGATGCTTATGCTTGATGGGTTGAAACCTTGGAGGAGCAAGTTGATACTTTTTATTAAGGATGATAGCCTTGAAGGGTGATTGAAGTCTGAAGACTGAACTGCTGTCAGAAGATTGCTCTGCTGTGAAGCTGTGGGAGTGGTTGATCTGCTTTCTTTTCTTGTCTGTTTTCTTTTCTGTACTGATGTGGCTTGTTTGATTTGCTTGATGCATTAGAATAAGTTCATATCTAGACTGATGTAATCTAGGAGCATGATTGCACTAGAGGCTTAGTTGCTCGCTCTGCTTGTATTTTTACTATATGGCTTTGCTTGCGGGTATTCGGTAGAGCCCAGATCCCTTGCCCATGTGGTTTGTGTTGCTTGATAGCATGTTATTTCATTTCCTCTGTATGATTGCAGCTATTGTGTTTGCTTGATAGCATGTTATTTCTTCTGTATGATTGCAGTTATTCATATTTGGCTTGAGGTTGAGATGAGCTTGTGGAGGTTGATGCCCCACACACATTTCCTCCCTCACTTGCATTGCATGCATTTTACAGTCGTTTACTGTTTACTGTTTAAGCTGATGCCTTATCTGTTTCTGTTTATCATTGACATGATCCCCTAGGAATCTCATTTCCTTTGATAAGGAAGTGATGATAGAACTTTAGGTTGAAACCTATGCAATGATAACTTCTAGGAGTTCCCTGTTTCAAACCTCAACCATAGGATGAATCCTTGGCATGACAACAGTAGGACTTGATAGTCTCCCTTAGTTGAGCCTGTTCTCTCTTCTCATCTCAAAACAAATTAAGATACAGTAATAAAGGTTAACTGACGTCGTACGTTACGAGCCTTAAGCTATCTGAGGAAGGATTGTTGGAGAGTTTCTTTTCAACAGTCTGGATGTTTAGTATGGTACCCTTTGGGTGACATGCGACGCATTCACTCTCAGGTCATAGTCTCTAGTGCGATACTAGTTGCAAACAACCATAAAAAACAGTTCTTCCGTAAAAGACAGAAAACAAACTTCAAACCTTTTTGCCCCGTGGGCCCATAATTCAAAGGAAGCTTTTCTGAAGAAAAGAGTGTCGTTAAACTTCAGCGCCACCGCAAACAGGCTTTGTCCCTAGCTGCTGGAACTGCTGTTTAACCCTACTCGATAAAACAGATGAATCTGAATTCTCGTAATCCGTATTATCCCAAACTACACAAGCTCTGATCTCTCATACCTGTTGAGAGTACGTAGGCACAATACTGATGTATTGGCGAGCCACCTCCCCCGTAACCCGTAGTTAGTCGAACTACGTAGACTCTGATTTCTCATTCTCTGATGAGAATACGTAGGCATAAAGTGCGACGCTTTGCCGAGTCATTTTATTTTCTTTTCAGACCAGCCTTGATAGGTAGATAGATAAAACCAACCTGTCATATAAACACAACAAGCGTGGATCCCGTCGAGTACGACGGACGTAAGGGGTGCTAATACCTTCCCCTTGTATAACCGACTCCCGAACCCAGACAACGGTTGAGATGACCTTGTCTTATACCTTTTCATCAGGTTTTTCCGATCGTTTCCTTTCCCGTTCTGAGGGATAAATAACGAAAGGTGGCGACTCTTCTGTTTTGCCGGCACCTTATTTTCGCGGAAGCGACACCCTAGAAAAGATTAAGAAAAAGATCTTCAAAGGGGATCTTTTCACCCTTCTGCAGATGGGCCCAGCCAGCCATCTTCCCTTAAAAGCTCTTCTCCAACAAGTGGATCTTAAATCGATTACTCTTGAGGCCGCAAGCGTCATTCAAGAAGTTGGCACCTTAATTGACCATGTTCACAAAGACTTTCGACTATTGCCCCAGATTGAGGATGACATTCAGACGAAAGCAGACAGTGAAGCTGCAGCTTGGACTGCTGTTGTCGAGTCTGAAGAAAAGATCACTGAATTGGAGGAGACGTGTAATACCCCAAATTTTGCCCTAAGATTAGTCGTTTCATCTTGCATCCCATTTCATTTTGCATTGCGTTTAAACTAACCACTAACGGGTTGTGCAGTTGTTTGATTGTTGCAAGAAAATATCATGTGGCGCGCTCTTTTAGTTTACAGGGTTTCTAGTGCCACTTTATTTTGAATGAATAAAATAGTACAATTGGCAAGAGACCCTGTGTAAGGAGTTGTGAGTGTGAGAGGTTGAGAGTTTGAATCTCATCTTCTTCATTTTTTGTTTTTCTTTTATTTTTGTTCTAACTTTTCTATTTTCATAAAAAAAAAATAGTTTTTTTTATTATTTAATTATTATTTTCGTATTTTATTTAAATTATTTTTTAAAAAAAATTATTTTTTTTACTTTTTTTCACATTATTCATAAAAACATCCAAAAATTATAAAATTAAAAATATTAGAAAATATTTTATTCTTTTAAGTTTGTGTTTTTAACTTTGACTAATTATTTAAGTTGGGCATTAGGTTAGAGTTAACCCTAATTTGTTACATATATAAACATGAGTTGCATTTGATAAAAGGAGGAGGAGATAAAAGAAAAACGGCGGTCGTTCTCAAGATTTATCAGAAGAGAGAATTTTTTTGGAAGAATCCTAAAAGATTTGAATTCATCATCGGCCAAGCGCTACCGGCGAACAAAAAGTCCCAACGGCGGAGGCTCAGTTCGTTCAACATCATCGTCGTTACTGTAAGCTTTCTCTTTCCTTTGATTTACGGCATTTTATTATTTTTGTGTGTTGTTTTGTTCATTGATTGTAGATTAATGGGAAGAATAAATAGAAGATGACATGCAAGGATTGAAGGAGAGGAAAAGCTTCGATAGTCATCCATGGAGAAAACCGCAGAAGCCTTTTTATTTACGTTTCATTTTTTATTTTATTATTCAATTGTTTATTTTTTCATTTATATTAACTATGTAGTTTGTAATTAATAATGCAATTAAGTTTAGGTAAGCTATTTCAACAAAAAAAAATATAACGTAATCAGTTTTTTTAAAAATTAAGATCTTTCTAAAATTTTTTTTTCAAAAATTAAACCATTTTTTATTTAAAAACATATTTCAAAATAAAATAGGTTTTCTTAATTAAAGCTTTTTTCCAATTAAAACCATTTTTCATTAAGTTAACACAAAAATTAAAAAATGACCTTTCTTTCACTAAAACAAAAATTAAAACCTTTTTCGTTGAATTTAAATCAAATTTTTTCATTAAAATTTAAAACATTTTTCTAATTAAAATTTAAAACATTTATTTTCGATAAAATTAAAACATTTTTTTTCAAGACATTTTTTCATTAAAATTAAAACCAATTTCTTTATTAAAATTTTTAGTAAATAATTAGAATAGTTTCTCCATTTAAGCATGAAATTAATTCTCCTCTCCTCTTATCAATAAAAACTCAAAAAGAAATAAGTTTTGATTTAGCCGTTTCATTTTTGTCTAACCCTCGTTAATTTGTTTGTTTCAACTCGTTATTATTTCATTTGTTCGTTTTTGTTCCATGGATGTAATTTACGCGAGGTCATGGTCGCGGTTATTTTATTTTTCATTTTTTGGGAATTTGTAATTTACGCGAGTGATCATCGCGATGCTTTTTTACCGCTTTCTTTATTTTTCCGCACTTTAATTCTGCCGAATAGTAATTTGTCGTATTTTGCATGTTTTTACCGTTAGAATCCCTCCGAAGGAATTAGGATTAACAGTTTGACCGCCGAGTCAATAACCCTAGTTTCAACCATTTCAAAACCCTAATTAGCTTAGGTGTCCCGCCGTGGACGAAAATACCATTTACCCTAGCATTAGGTCAAAGAGTTGCCGTACTCTGTTTAGGGTTTCCCGCCGTGGAATCCCTAATTTAACCCTAATTTCAATTCAACAACTTTAACATAGAAATTGGAGTTTCAAAGACTCCACGTAAGCGTTTCCTTAAGAAATGCTTACTCCCTATCGAAACCTTGACCACAGTCAAGAAGTTTCTAACCTCCCTTTCGAGAGGAACTACGATTACTCTGATTCCATTCCCTATCCAGAATACGTAGGCACAAGATGCGATGTCTTGCCGAGTAAACTTAGGACTAACTCTTAGGTCTTTAGGTCACTCTATCCCTTAACTCAATATATATTAAAGCAGATAATAAATAAAAATAAAAAAGCATACAATAAACAAAAGGTTCCTGTAGAGTACTACAAAAGTTTAGGGTGCTAGCACCTTCCCTAAGCTTAACCAACCCCTTACCTAGGTCTCTCCCCGCATTGTGTTTACGATGCACAAATAGGTTTTCCCACTTTTGACCTTTTCCTTCGGATAAATCAAAAAGCGGTTGTGAATTAAGAATTGTGATTCAAACTAATTAATAGTTTGATATCCTATTTCCACCGCAACAAGACGAAGGAGAAAAATAAGCAAGAGGTTATTACTAATGAGGCGAACATTGCATGTTGGGAACGCAAGATCAAAAAACTTCGCAACAAGATAGCGAAAGCTAAGAAGAAGAATACTGAATTATCTTCTTTCGATGATTCCTCCCTAATAGCTGAACTCGAACATACCGTTAACTTCACCGAGGAAGCCCGTCGCTTGGAAGCTGAGGTTGCCCAGCTGAGAACAGACACAGCTCAATGCCAGAACCGTCTCGAACTTCAAAAGTCGAACTACCTCAAGATGAAGGCAAATCTTCCTTTTTAATTTATTAGGTTTTGTAATAGAGCAATTTTACTGGCCTTTGTAAGCCATTTTAACTTTGTTTGTAAGACACTGGGCCATTTTGGCGTATTTGCTAATCACCATTTATGGCTTTGCTTTATATTCGATTGTTATTCTGCTGATATTTTTACCTCTTGAAGTGCAGGCTTATATTTTTTTAAATATTTTCCATTCACTTTTAATATTCTCTTGTCTTCACTCAACTCTGTCACTTCGTATACCCCATTAAGGAAAACCTTCGACACCTGGAATGGTCCTTCCCACTTTGGGGACCATTTGCCTAAAGACCTCACCTTTCAATCCATATGCAGAATTACCCTCCACACTAAATCTCCAACCAGGAAAGCCTTTGCTTTGACCTTCTTGTTATATGATTTCTCCACTCTTTTCTTCTGTTTTCTCAAGAGTTCTAGAGCTTTTAGTCTTTCCTCGTCTAAATCCACTAACTCATCAAGCATCATGTCCCAATAAATTTCTCGAGGGATTTCGTGATGCCTCTGAATTCTGACTGACTGTATGTATATCTCGACTGGCAACACTGCGTCATGGCCGAAGGTCAGTCGATAAGGGGAAGTATTGGTTGCTTCCTTCGGGGATGTTCGACATGCCCATAAGACTTGATCCAACGTCTTATGCCAATTTCTAGGCTTGCTTCCAATCTGCTTTTTTATCATACCAATTATCACTTTGTTCGCTGCTTCGACTTGGCCATTGGCCTGGGCGTAATAAGGCGTCGAAGTAAGAAGTTTGAATCCCATCTCTTTGGCGAACTCCTCCATCTTCCTACCTGTAAACACTGACCCTTGGTCTGTCGTTATTGTTTCTGGTAGCCCAAATCTATAGATGATGTATTTCTGAATGAACTCGATGACATCTTCTTGGTCTACTTTAGGTAGAGGCATAACTTCGATCCACTTGGTGAAGTAGTCTATCCCCACCAAAATATACTTCTGGTTTTTGGAAGATGCGGGTCGAATCTCTCCTATCAAGTCTAAATCCCAACCTCTGAATGGCCATGGCTTGACTATGGAGTGTAACTCACTTGCCGGGACATGTTGTATGCCAGCGTGGACTTGGTATTCCTGACAACCTTTGGCGAACTCAATGCAATCTTTCAGCATCGTGGGCCAGTACATCCCTTGGTGGAATAATAGCCATTTCATCTTATGGCCTACCTGGTGCGCTCCACATGTCCCACCATGGACTGATGATAATGCCAAGTATGCCTCAGATTCGCTGAGGCACTTAAGTATAACTCCCTCAGAGGTTTTCTTAAATAACTCATTCCCCAAAAAGACATAGCTTAGTGCTTGATATTTTATTTTTCGTTCTGTGGTTGCCAAAGGGTTCTGAAGGTATTCGACCAAAGGTTTCCTCTAATCTTTATCTCTCAGACCTTTGACCGTAAAAATCTCAAAGGTTTCCTCGTCAACGTAGCCAAATTTCGCAACTTTAAAGTCCGACGGTCTCAGGCCTACAGACACAACCTTACCCCTGGCCTCAATTGCTTCTTGCAAGTTTTCCTTCGAGACCCTATACCCTGACGCGACTTATGCCAAATCGTTGGCTATCTGATTGTGTAGTTGCGGTATATTTCGAATAGTGCAGACTTCGAATTTTTTGAGTAGCCTGTTGGCTATCACGAAATACATAATGATATTTTCTTTAACGCATTTGTACTCCTTTGTTAGCTGTTTTACGACTAACTCCGAATCTCCCATTATTTCGACTTAGGTTGCCCCCAATTCTAACAAAATTTCAAGTCCGACGATCAAAGCTTCATACTCCGCTTCGTTATTAGAACATAGGCCCTCAACTCTATACTTGAATTTTGTTGGAATTTTATCAGGCAAAATAATCAGCAAACCTATGCTTGTTCCGTTCTTGTGGCTAGACCCGTCGAAGTATAGCTTCCAAGGCTCTAGTTCAACAATGTTCAAGGTGTTTTCATTTATGGAGTGGTCGACGATGAAGTCTGCCACTATTTGACCTTTGACCGCTTTTAGCGGTCTATACGTCAGTGAGTATTCAGTTAATGCTAATGCCCATTTACCAATTCGACTATGCAAAATAGGCTTGGATAACATATGTTTAATAATATCGAAATGCGACGAGACTAAACATCAACTGGTTTTATATATTGCTTCAACTTTATACATGAGAAATACAAACACAAGCATAATTTCTCTATCTCGCTATACCTAGTTTCTGCGTCATTCAAAACCCTGCTAAGGTAGTAAATGGCTCTTTCGACGCCATTCCTGTCCTCTTGAGCAAGCATGCTCCCTAGAGTTTTGTCTGACGCTGCTATGTACAGTCTCATGCTTTTGTTTCGACATGGAGGTGAAAGGACTGGAGGATGAGTCAAGTAGTCTTTGATCTTGTCGAAAGCTTCTTGCTGATCTTTCCCCCATTCGAACCTCTCCTTGGTTACTCGAAGCAATGGTGAGAAGGCCTGCATTTTTCCACTGTGGTTTGATATGAACCTTCTTAGGAAGTTTATTTTGCCCAGCAAAGATTGCAGTTCCTTTTTGTTGGATGGCGCTTTCGCTTCCATGATGGCCTTTGTCTTGTTTTGGTTGATTTCGATCCCCTTTTTGTGGACTACGAAACCCAAGAAAGCTCCCGCTTGTACACAAAATGCACACTTTAGGGGATTCATCTTGAGGCCAAACTTCCTCATCCTTATGAAGGACTTGCGCAGATGTTCTACATGAGCTTTTCCTGATACAGATTTTACCACAATATCATCAAAATATATCTGCATAAAGGATTCAATGTAATCATGAAAAATTGAATTCATCGCCCGTTGGTATGTTGCCCCAGTGTTCTTCAGGCCAAAAGGCATCACTACCCATTCGTAAGTGCCTAAGTCCCCTGGGAAACGGAACGTCGTTTTGGGAACGTCATCCTCAGCAATGAAAATCTGGTTGTAACCAGAATATCCATCTAGCATGCTAAGGTACTCGTTGCCAGCGGCTGAATCGACTAGCATTTCTGCCACCGGCATCGAATACTCATCTTTAGGGGTTGCTGAATTTAAATCCATGGGGTCTATGCATACTCTTAAAGACCCGTTTTTCTTAATGACTGGTACAATAGTCGCCAGCCATTCGACATACCTGGTCGTACGGATGAACTTGCATCAGAGGAGTCTTTCGATATCTTCCTTTATTTTTGAGAGGATTTCAGGAGCGAAACGTCTTGGGCTCTATTTGACTGGCCTTTTACCAAGCTTGATTGGCAGTCTATGCTCGACTAGATCTCTCTTTATACCGGGCATTTCGTCGTAGTCCCAAGCAAAATAATCTATGTACACTCGCAGCAACTGGATGGTCTCGACCCTGAGTTGGGGGTCGAGGTTGGCACTGATATACGTCGGCATTTTTCTTACTCCGTCTCCCAGATCCACTTCTTCTAATGGATCTTGCGCCAGCATTTTAACATCGTTGGCCAAGGGATCTTTCTCAAAACCCAGAGGCTCATCGTCATAAATGACGTCGAGTCTTTGTCCTTCGTACTGAATCTTGTCGGGAGGCTTAGGGTCGAAATGCCCACCTGAGCCTATTTGTTCATATTCTTCATTGGCTCTCTCATCCATTTTGTTGTTGGCAGCCTCCAAGGCCGTTTGTAATTTAGTTTCGGCCACGTAGGCCGAAATCCTTTGAAGCGTTATGGCTTCAGTCATCATCACTAAATTCACTTCCCCATCTAGTGGGGTCTATGGGAAGTGTACCGAGGTATGGGAGCCTCTCACCTGGAACTTCCTTATCCCAGAAGAAACCGTCGACGGGATGCAGATAAAGTGAGCAATACACTTCATCGTTTGGTGCAAATTCGAAATCTGCAGGCTCGCAGGGACCTATGTTAGCTAAATGTTTGTCAAACTGTCTTCTATCCACATGGTTTATAGGTACTTTGAAATATCCTTGATCTGCTTCAATATTTTCGACAATGCCATCTGGTCTCCAGATGGAGATCCTTTGATGCATCGAAGATGGCACTACCCCCACTCCATGAATCCATTCTCTTCCAAGCAACAGATTATAGTTGGCAGTGGTCTGTACCACCATGAAGACAGT
This sequence comes from Lathyrus sativus, assembly GCA_963859935.3. Taxonomy (NCBI): domain Eukaryota; kingdom Viridiplantae; phylum Streptophyta; class Magnoliopsida; order Fabales; family Fabaceae; genus Lathyrus; species Lathyrus sativus. The sequence continues at coordinate 209,273,621 of OZ012736.1, forward strand.
TGGGCGGGTGATGGTTCCGACCGTGACATTCACTTGTATGACCCCCATGGTCGAACCCACTTTTCCTTCATAGTTTGATAATACCATGTTGTGCAATTTCGTATCTGTCTCATCTTTTCCAATCTTGTTCAACAGAAAATGCGGCATTAGGTTCACCGTAGCGCCGCAGTCCACCAAGATTTTGTTAATTGGGACCTTCTCCACTTTTGCCGTAATATAAAGAGGTTTCAGATGATTCTTCATCGCCTCCGTGGACCGTTCGAAGAATGTGTTTTGCTCCTCGATGCAGCCATGATTCATCATATAGTAACATACCGGCTTATGAGTCGCCATCTCCCAGTCCGTATAGGTGTCCAAGTTTTCAACCACGGAAATTTTGTCAAATTCCCTAGGCATCACTGATACTACATTAACTAAAATATCCAGAGTATCGTCAGAGTCTTCATCAAAATATCGGTCATTTCGTCATCGACCCCGACCAGTTTCCTCTACTCTTCGACCTGTGTCAGAAACAACTTTTGTCCTACAGGTGTCTTCCCAAATGCTTTTGTTCGTCCTTCATTTTCGACAGGAACATTGGTATTGGATTCTGGCTGGTCCCTTTGTGCACTTTCCCTGAGTGTTTTTCTTTTACACTGTTCTCGTCTCCATTGCGATCGAGACATGGGATTTTTTCCTTTATAGTCTTTAGATACATGGGCAGCCTTTGAAGACTGAAACTCCCTTCGATAGCTTAATGAAGATCCGCGTTGCACTTCAAAGTTCTTCCACCTCTGCTGGCCCTGCTGCCTATTCTCATTGAGCTTTATCCACTTTCCATTAGTGGCCTCAGCGTTGGGCTTAAAACTAGTGGGTTTGTTTGTAGGAGGCCTTGTGCGGGGCTCATATCTTTTTTGAAGACTTCTTCGAGGGTCGAATTTGGGCCTTTCGTTATCTTGCCTTAGCCTCCATGTTCCCTCTAGCTTCTGTGTGGCCTTTTTGTTAAAAATGGCACTGCATCGAGGACAAAGCATCACACTAGATCCTCTCTCTTGGCAACGGTGGAGGAAAGCAACAATCGATTCTTCCTGCTCTGGATACGCTTCCCTAGTGTGTGCTCTCTGGTAATTCGATTCACTATCCCCTACATCTTCGTGTTGAGAGATCTCTACCATATTAATCTCAACTTCTTCGACCAGATTAAGCTTCCTTAGGCCTAGCTCCACGCCTTTAGTGGCCTGATCAATTCTGACAAAGTTATCAGCAGTTTCTTTGGTTACTATCTCCCAACCTAGATTGCTCTTGTTATTTGAACTTATGGCTTCATCCCTTTGGTCGTGGTCATCAATTGCCATTTCCACACAGTCCTTTTGTCCGAAGCTCATGGTGACATTCGCCATCACAGCCTCATCTGTGAGATTGTTAGTAGTTTCTGTCATGTCGATTGAAAAATCGCAACCATCAGTAGCTTCGACCATGTTAGTTGAAAAGTCGCAACCATCAGTAACTTCGACCATGTTGGCTTCCACTAGTTCTGTATAATGTGCGTCCGCCATTTGCAAAGGGTCTGTGTCGATCTTCATCTGGCCGCTAGCCTTCTCTCCAAACTTCAGATGTCCTTCCTGAATTTCATTTTGAACAAGGTCCCTGAAAAGAAAACATTGAGACGTTTTATGACCCAAAAAATTATGGTATTTACAAAACCCTCTTTTCTTCCTTTGTTGTATGGACGATATTTTAGCACCAGATGGCACTATCATTTGTCCGTCTTTGACTAACAAATCGAAGATTTCATCATATTTTATGATGTCAAAAGTATATGTTTTCTTTGGGAACCTATCGTTCTTTTCGGATTCGACATAACTCTTCCCCTGTGGGGGAGCTAGTACTTTACATGAGTAAGGTGGCCCTTATTTGAGTTCAGCAAGATCCACTTCGCCGTCGTCGAAGCACACAGGATCATCACACGACCCTTCGACATTCTCATTATATTCGACAAAAGCTACCTTCTTATTCTTATTAAACTTAGCCTTCTCGTCTTTGAGTCTTTCTAGTTTCCAAACTCGATCGGCTAGTTGGGCCATGTCCCTTAGATATTGGGTATCCAACTTCTTCCTAATGGAATAGTCGAGGCCCCCAGCGGCCATTTCGACCAACTCATGTTCAAGAACCTGTGTGAAGCATCTGGCCTTAAGCAAACAGAATCTATTAAGGTATTCTTCAATTGGCTCAGAAAACTTACGCTTCACACTAGCGAGTTCTTTTAAGCTAATCTTAGTCCGGCCCATATTGAACTGTTCATGGAATAAACGCTCTAACTGGGTCCAATTGCACACCGTATTAGGGGCTAGCATTGTGAACCAAGTGAAGGCATTTTTAGTAAGAGAACTTGGGAAGTATTTTATTCTAAGGCTTTCATCATTCGCTATCTCTCCAGCCTCGATTAAATAACGGGCCACATGTTCGACAGTAGACTCCATCGTATCTCTTGAAAACTTAGTAAACTTGGGCCCTTTCGTCCTAGGGGGTAACTCCGCCTGAAGGATATAGTCTACTATAGGTGAAGTGTAATTTGGCCTGGTGAACCCAGTGTTCAAACCATTTCTGGCCATAATTCTCTCGACCATGGCTGCTAGATTATTATCGACGGCCACATTATTTCGTCGAACCTGTTGGACTACATTGTCTGCGTCCTGGTTTCGATTCACGATAACCACTCCTGGGTCTCTTTCTCCCAGAACACGGGGCTGATTTCACAGTGGCTCTTCCTTAAGCACTTCGACTGCGGGAGGGGCCATCCTCCCTTGGTTTCCTATATCGATTTCTGCTATATTTCCCAAGTTTTCTCGTGGGATATCCGCTATTGGAGCCTGATTTCTAGCTAAGGGGGGTACCCCCATGAATTTAGCCAATCTCGTCAGTTGTACCGCCAATTGTTGATTGGTCTGAGTTGTATTTTGGATTAATGGTTGAAAGATTTCACCCATGATTTGTAACAAGGTCTGAACCATTTGTAAATTACTTTCATCCATCTGTTGTCTCAAACAGGAAACTGAGGTGTTGGTCAAGTTGGGACCTTGCGTTGAATACCCTAAGCTCTGGCTTTGGGGATTTTGACCCATGTTCACACCAGGCCCTGACCCTTGTAATGGAGAAGCCATTGCATGATCTGAGAATATAGGGGCGCACTTTGGAGCCCTTGCATCATAGTGGTGGGCATCCCATATGGGGGATTCCTTGGTGACTGTGAAAACCCAGGGGGAACGAACTTCCCCCTAACAATATCTGAGGATTTGGCGTTTGATGGCCAATATATTCCAACACTGGTTGGCTATAAGGTCTTATCACCGTCAATCCAGTCCCAAGTATAGAGGGTGTCGGTACTGGCCTCACAGGAAGCACCGTTTGTTCTCCGATCGACGGTATCGGAGGGAGAACTCCATCGTCTCTTATTCCCTCACTGGAACCGTCTCCCTGAAGGTTGGGATTATCTGGCTAGTTTGCATCCGTAGCCATGTTCCTAATGTTTCGTCTTGGTCGTCTTTCTTCGTTTACAGCGGTAACTCTACCACTTCTCAGTAACATAAAATGCACTTTTCACGAAAAGGACCAACACAGCTGCAAATTTTTACAAATTTAATTTTGCACAAAAGATTTTAGCACTGTCCCACTGGGCGTGCCATTTTGTTTCCCTTGAAAATCGGAAAACAACCGCTGATCTTCCAAATCTAACTTTGGTGACTCACATGATCGATCAGGTTGATCCTAGGACATGTGCTACAGATTGATCCTAGGACATGTGCTAAGGCTCTTTATTTTGGAAATTTATCTAAGTTTCACACTTAGGCAGTATTGGGGTAAAAGAATCTTAAAGAAACATCTATTTGACTACAGACTCAATTAAAAGATAAAATAAAGCTTTTAATGAAAGAAAGAAAGAAGTTTGTTTGGAGAGGGAAGATTAGATTAAGGACGAAGAGAAAGGAATTGCGTCGAAAGAAAATAAAGAAAGAAAGTAAGAAAGAAAGGTACAAAGAAAGTAAAAGACTTTGAAAAGTTTAAAGCAAGCAAAGTAAATTTCATTAAGATAAAAGATGGTGTGTTTACATCACGTACATTCTCTGTAATACTCGCTTTCTCTACGCTCGGATACTTGGAGTAATTCTAAGAGTAATTTGTACAATGGTAAATTACAACACACTTTGTTCATGTCTAAGACATCCTATTTATAATAGTAAAAAATAACTTCTAATAACCTCCAACATCACCACCTCCCGCCACTTGTCACAGTGCATGGATCTACTGCTTATAAGGTGCCACGTGGCCTTTTAAGCATTTGGCAAACGAAACTGTTCCCTCCAAAACTTTTAAATTTCAAACCTTCGACAAACCACCAACAGCAGAAACGGTCGAAGTCCTTGTTTCTCTTTAATCTTGGTGAGTTCTTTGACTCCTTCCTTTAGCTGCCTTACGCCTTTCGACCAACTTTCGCTTTCAACTTGTTTTTTGGCATTTCTTCTTAAATTTCTTTATTTTTCAAGAGGCGTCAAATTTAGGAGCTAACACCATGATACGGATTATAATATTTTCCCAGAGTGGTCCAGCCAGTATGCTGCCACTCACCCCAGCCTTGATTGTTGTATTCTTCTTCATCCTCAGGTTGAGCTGTGTATGGAACCCAATTAGTATTCGTGTACTCAGTTGACTCATTTTGATGATGATTGTCATATGCCTCATGCGCGGGTTCTTCTTCTTCTTCTTCTTCTTCTTCTTCTTCTTCTTCAGGTTCTTCTAGTTCTTCTTCGTCACTTTCTGCACTTTCCTCACTGCCTTCAAACGCTTCAACCACTCTAGGTGTAGTTGCTCTATGAACAAAACCATACATTCTTCTTTCTTGACACCAATAGTATCCCATCATTGAGAGAATCTTTGTGCCAAATTCCTTATCTGAAGAGATGGATGTCTATGGAAATGTTGGATAGACAACATTTACATCTGTGAGAACTTCCTGAATGAATGACCCATATGCTAGAGCAGTTCCTTTTACGGAGTCTCGTAACACGAACATTCGACTGGCGATGTAGTAGGGCCAGTTAATTTTGCTTTGATTTTTCATGATGTAGATGATATGGACTTCAGCCTGTTCTACTCTGGAGAGCCCTCCTTTCTTTGGCTGCAGAATGCGTGCCACAATCCACTGAAGAATTTGATCACCTGTTTGTAATTGCTCTACAGTGACGGTTCTCGGAAATGCATCACTATTCACAATATTCTCTGGATACGACCGTTTTAACATCGAATTTAAAGCTGTTTTGAATTCATATCCAGCCACAGTTTGAGAATCAGTTACCTCAGGAAGAGGATTTTCACCAGCAGCTAGTTCCATGTTGAAATATTTACTCCACACAGCAGAGTTTAGATTTACCTTTGTGGAGCCTACCTGAGAATGAAAGAACTGACCGCCGAACCTGCCATGGATGCCGGTGTAGAAGACACGCATCAAGTCTTCACTATACTTGGTGTTGCATTCCAAGAAGTTGGTAATACCTTGAAACTGCAGCAAAGATAAAATTTCGGAAAGATGAATGTGTTCCGCAGTGAGCTTGTAGAATGCATGTTGCTTAACTACCCCCCGTTTTCCAATATCTTTGTTGAATTTCGCAGCAAGAGTTGGAGGAACTAGGGACGCAGCAGTGACTGGTATGGAAGCAGATGATGGAGGTGCTCTTGATCGCTTGCCGGTAATTCTGCGGGAAGAGGAAGCCATTGATGGTGGTTGGAGATGATTTGAGATTGTAGAGAGAAGGTTATGAGTGTGATTGCAGAGAAGGAGGATTGCCCCTTTTATAGATGAAACTTTAGGGTTTTTGTTTTTGAGAAGAGGGAAGGTCAAGAGACAATAGACATGGTAGGTTCAATTCACTAAGAATTTGAATAAATATGCATAGCATGCTAATAAAGAGTATTTAATGCACAGGAATTTGGAATGATTTGCAGAAAATCTGGGTTTTCGCGCGATGCGTCGACCATACATCTACATGCGTCGACGCATATTGATTGAATTTTGACAGATTCAAACGTCTATAAGCGTGCGTCGACCACTCCCCTGTTATGGTCGACTCATACAGGCAGAAAATGCAGATTTTCACATTTATGCATAGATGAGCATGCATTTGATGCATAAATAGAATGCCACACCATAATGAGAATCCAAATAGATATAATACATGAGAAATGTCATATATACATAGTATTTGTCAGACAGTACCACTTTTTGAGAATGAAATTTGTAGAGAAAGAGAGAGAGAGAGAGAGAGAGAGAGAGAGAGAGAGAGAGAGAGAGAGAGAGAGAGAGAGAGAGAGAGAGAAAGAAAGAAACAACATCACCTCTATACCAAGTTTGCTTGAAGAATTATACAATTGTGCTTGCAATAATTTCAACTAGTTAGATGTTCAAAAGCATAATTGTACCGAAAATAAGATGAATCATACAATTATGACACCCGGTCTGAAATATCGAGAATGCCTAGTTCTCGACGGATATGAAAGAAAGGTTCAGTAGCTAGCGGCTTTGTGAAAATATCCGCTAGTTGATCTTTAGTGTTCACATGTTCAAAAATAACATCACCTTTATCTACACGATCCCTAAGAAAGTTGTAACGCCCCGATTTCGATTTTCACTTTTATTGGGCCCCAATTTAATTAAATTGGGTGAATAATATTTGGATGTAGAATTTGTGTGGAAATATGTTATATTTACATATTATCATATTTTTAACCGGTATTGGGAGGTTTCGGAGGAAATAGTTTGGAAGGGTATTTTGGACATTTCCTATTTAATATTAAGTGAGATATTTGTGAGGTATTGAATTAATAGATGTTTTGGAAAAATAATGGAAAAGATATTAAAGAGGAAATAGAAGGGAAAGAAAGGATAGTAAGAAGAAGAGAAAGAAAGGAGAAAAAAAGAAGAGGAAGAGGAAGAGAAGAGAAAGAGGAAAACCTAGAATCATCAAGAATCGATCAAAGCTTGCGATTAATCAGGTAAGGGTGAGAAGTTTTATCATCTTAATAATGTATAGCATCATATATGTATTAGTTTGGGGCTTGTTGGTAGTTTTTCTACACTATCCATTTCTAGGGCAAAAGTTGGAATAATCGGTAGATTGAGGATTTAATCGGTTGAAACTGAGTAATAACGCCGTAGAATAGTCGGGTAACATGTATTGATGCTATTTGTACTGATTTAGATGTTTAAGAGATGGTTGATGATGGATTGGTGAAGGAGAGACAGAACAGAATGCTGTTCTGCGCAGGTTCGCTGGCTCTCGCCAGGCGAGCAAAGGCGAAGCTTCGCCAGGCGAAGCCCAGCGAATGCTGGCGAGTAATTATGTTTAAGTCCCAGTGGACTTCGCTGGTGAGTTCGCCAGGCGAAGGTGGATAGCGAACGTTCGCCCAGCGAAGGTGCTGGCGAATGGTGGCGAATGAAGTCAGTAGCTACTGACTTGGACTCGCTGGCGAGTTCGCCAGGCGAAGCCTAGCGAAGGTTCGCTGCGGGGGTTCGCCAGGCGAATAAAGGCGAACGTGACAGCATTTTTCTTGTGCTGTGTTGCTCATGTGGTGATTGTTTGGTTGATTCACATAGGTTAATACCTCTATGATATGAATAAGTATGTGATCTATTGTGATAACATGTGCTGTGGGTAGCCTTCGTGCGTAAATCCTCGATTGTGAATTGTGGTCGTTTGGGCAAATATGTGCATTGTTTAAATTGATTTAAAATGCATGATAATGAGGTGAATGACTAATGTGTCGTGTAATATACATTGCGATGTATGATGATTGTATGAAATTGAATGAGGTGAAGATGCATGAACATATTATGTGTATGTGTGTGCATTTCAAGAATTGTATAGAATACATTCTTGTGTTGTTGATTCCTAGGAGAATCTGATGAGTGATAGGACTCTTAGGAGAGCCTGAGGAGAGACATGACTCTTAGGAGAGTCTGATGAGAGGTGTGATTCCTTGGAGAGTCTGCTGTATGACCTGATTCCTCGGAGAATCTGATGGATGGTGTGATTCCTCGGAGAATCTGCTGAATGAATTGATTCCTCGGAGAATCTGACGAGATATGTGATTCCTTGGAGAGTCTGCTGATTAACCTGATTCCTTGGAGAATCTGATGAACAGTGTGTTTCCTCGGAGAATCTGACGAGTGGCGTGATTCCTCGGAGAATCTGATGAATGGTGTGATTCCTAGGAGAGTCTGATGAGTGTTGTGATTCCTAGGAGAATCTGACAAGTGATAGAATACCCATGAGGGGTGAGAGTAGATTGATCCTTAGGAGGATCTGACGATCGACTAGATCGATGTTGTGTTGCATTTACATAGAGTAGCGAGTTGTCCTCTATGATTTGCATTTGTCATCTGTATATGATGTATAGTGAAATAAACATGTTGTGTATGTTTATTGAATTAACGTGAAATGTATGTTTTGGCATAATGTAGATACTGGAGGATATATATATATATATATATATATATATATATATGTGGTTGCATGTTTATGAAAAGATATAAACATTGATGATGCATATTGAGTATGCTTGGTGTTATAGTTGTATATAGATATATTATATTGTACAAGGTGAGTTGTGGTGAGAATGCGTAGAATGCATAATTGTTGATATGAGATATTTATATATGTCTTTATGCATTATTTATTATGATATTGTTTCTCACCCTTCTGCTGTTTGATAATGCTCTATGAGGCATTGCAGATTAGATGGCTGGAGACATTTTTGTGAAGCGTGACTTCATTCTTTTTGGTCGGTCGGCTCTGATATGTAGCACCGGGTAGATAGGAGTTATTTTGATTCTTTTGTGATACATCTGTGTATGTATCTGCTGATGTTATGTTTTGTTAACATGTTTGATGACAATTGTATATGTGAATACATGTCTTGGAAATATGGAATATTTAGATGTTTCCGCCTTGTTCTAAATATTTTCTTGTGGGTGTTGACCCGTTGTTGCATATCTGTAGAGCAGGTGTTGTATTGCATTGGAATTTTTATGATAATGTGACATACCCCTTTTGTGCTATGACTTACATGTACTCTGATAAAATTTTGACTTATGCCTAAATGATTAATTGAATTATTTTGGGGTAGGAATAAGGGGGGTGTTACAAGTGGTATCAGAGCCAGTGTTGAGTCAGTTGTGTTTGTCTTATTGTTTTGTTGGTTGAGCGGTTGTTTAACCTTGTTGCTGTTTTTGCGATTAAGAAGATTATGGCAGGTCGTAATGACAGTGCTATGGCTGCGGCATTGGAGGCGATGGCTAGAGCGGTGCAGGGTGCGCTGAATGTGAACGCAAATGATGAGTTTAGAAAGAATAAGCCACCGGTGTTCAAAGGAAGGTTTAATCCGGACGGTGCCCAAAATTGGTTGAAAGAGATCGAGAGGATCTTCAGAGTTATGAACTGTGCTGAGGGCAATAAGGTGAGGCTTGGATCTCACATGTTGCGGGAAGAAGCCGATGACTGGTGGATCGTCATGAGGCAAGTGCTTGAAGTAGATGACGAGGAAATAACTTGGGATTTATTTCGTGCTGAATTCTTGAGGAAGTATTATCCTGAGAGTGTGAAAGGAAGGAAGGAAATGGAATTTCTTGAGTTGAAACAAGGCAATATGTCTGTGGTGGATTACACGGCTAAGTTTATGGAGTTAGTAAAATTTCATCCTCACTATGATGCGGTGACGGCAGAATTTTCTAAGTGTGTTAAGTATGAGAACGGCTTGCGTCCCGAGATCAAGCAAGCGGTGGGCTATCAGAGGATAAGGAGATTTTCGGACTTGACCGAATGTTGTCGAATTTTTGAAGAAGATCGCAAAGCTCGTTCTACTCACTACAAGAGTATGAAGAAGGAGAAAGAAAAGCGACAAGTAAGGAGTGAACCTTATGAGACGCCAGCTGATAAGGGCAAGCATAAGGGAAACTTTGTTAAGGGATCTGGAGGAGGGAGTTCTGGATCCATTAAATGCTACAAGTGTGGCGAGATGGGTCATAAGTCTTTTATGTGTGGAAAGCCCAAGATCAAATGCTCTAATTGTGGAGTTCTTGGACATGATGTTAAGGATTGTAGAATGGGTGCAGTGAAGTGCTACAATTGTGGAGACGTGGGTCACATCAGTGCGAAGTGTCCTAAACCGAAGCAAGCTTCAGTAAGTGGGAAAGTGTTTGCATTGGCAGGGTCAGACACTACCAATGCGGATCGTTTGATTTGAGGTATGTGCTTTAATTATGTTGCACCTTTAGTTGTTATGTTTGATATCGAAGCGACTCATTTGTTCGTTTCTTTTGAGTACGCTTAGTGTTTGGTTTTGATTTTCCGTTGATGCGATGGTAATTGAGAGTGAAGACTTTAAGATGGTGACGTTGGACAACGTACGTGTTTGAGATTTGAGCTCATTGGGGTAGAATGACTAGTATGTTATTCCTGATGAGGTATAAGTATCATGGTTGTATTCGCTAGGGTAGAATGGCTATGTGTCGTTCCTAGTGGAAAGAATCACCGGGGTAGAATGACCTAGATGTTGTTCCTGGTAAAGTACGAGTGGTGTACCCGTAATCTCCAATGGAAGTTGATGAGGGTGACAGTCTTTTATGAGCCACGTGGCATGGCTGTGATTGTGATAAGGAAGTATGCATGTGGACGATTGTGTGTAACTTGGGAATTCAGGAAAGGACGCAGAAATCGTGTCCGGTGTGTTTTGAATCAAGTGATATTTTCGAGGACGAAAATTTCTAAAGTGGGGGAGAGTTGTAACGCCCCGATTTCGATTTTCACTTTTATTGGGCCCCAATTTAATTAAATTGGGTGAATAATATTTGGATGTAGAATTTGTGTGGAAATATGTTATATTTACATATTATCATATTTTTAACCGGTATTGGGAGGTTTTGGAGGAAATAGTTTGGAAGGGTATTTTGGACATTTCCTATTTAATATTAAGTGAGATATTTGTGAGGTATTGAATTAATAGATGTTTTGGAAAAATAATGGAAAAGATATTAAAGAGGAAATAGAAGGGAAAGAAAGGATAGTAAGAAGAAGAGAAAGAAAGGAGAAAAAAAGAAGAGGAAGAGGAAGAGAAGAGAAAGAGGAAAACCTAGAATCATCAAGAATCGATCAAAGCTTGCGATTAATCAGGTAAGGGTGAGAAGTTTTATCATCTTAATAATGTATAGCATCATATATGTATTAGTTTGGGGCTTGTTGGTAGTTTTTCTACACTATCCATTTCTAGGGCAAAAGTTGGAATAATCGGTAGATTGAGGATTTAATCGGTTGAAACTGAGTAATAACGCCGTAGAATAGTTGGGTAACATGTATTGATGCTATTTGTACTGATTTAGATGTTTAAGAGATGGTTGATGATGGATTGGTGAAGGAGAGACAGAACAGAATGCTGTTCTGCGCAGGTTCGCTGGCTCTCGCCAGGCGAGCGAAGGCGAAGCTTCGCCAGGCGAAGCCCAGCGAATGCTGGCGAGTAATTATGTTTAAGTCCCAGTGGACTTCGCTGGTGAGTTCGCCAGGCGAAGGTGGATAGCGAAGGTTCGCCTAGCGAAGGTGCTGGCGAATGGTGGCGAATGAAGTCAGTAGCTACTGACTTGGACTCGCTGGCGAGTTCGCCAGGCGAAGCCTAGCGAAGGTTCGCTGCGGGGGTTCACCAGGCGAATAAAGGCGAACGTGACAGCATTTTTCTTGTGCTGTGTTGCTCATGTGGTGATTGTTTGGTTGATTCACATAGGTTAATACCTCTATGATATGAATAAGTATGTGATCTATTGTAATAACATGTGCTATGGGTAGCCTTCGTGCGTAAATCCTCGATTGTGAATTGTGGCCGTTTGGGCAAATATGTGCATTGTTTAAATTGATTTAAAATGCATGATAATAAGGTGAATGACTAATGTGTCGTGTAATATACATTGCGATGTATGATGATTGTATGAAATTGAATGAGGTGAAGATGCATGAACATATTATGTGTATGTGTGTGCATTTCAAGAATTGTATAGAATACATTCTTGTGTTGTTGATTCCTAGGAGAATCTGATGAGTGATAGGACTCTTAGGAGAGCCTGAGGAGAGACATGACTCTTAGGAGAGTCTGATGAGAGGTGTGATTCCTTGGAGAGTCTGCTGTATGACCTGATTCCTCGGAGAATCTGATGGATGGTGTGATTCCTCGGAGAATCTGCTGAATGAATTGATTCCTCGGAGAATCTGACGAGATATGTGATTCCTTGGAGAGTCTGCTGATTAACCTGATTCCTTGGAGAATCTGATGAACAGTGTGATTCCTCGGAGAATCTGACGAGTGGCGTGATTCCTCGGAGAATCTGATGAATGGTGTGATTCCTAGGAGAGTCTGATGAGTGTTGTGATTCCTAGGAGAATCTGACAAGTGATAGAATACCCATGAGGGGTGAGAGTAGATTGATCCTTAGGAGGATCTGACGATCGACTAGATCGATGTTGTGTTGCATTTACATAGAGTAGCGAGTTGTCCTCTATGATTTGCATTTGTCATCTGTATATGATGTATAGTGAAATAAACATGTTGTGTATGTTTATTGAATTAACGTGAAATGTATGTTTTGGCATAATGTAGATACTGGAGGATATATATATATATATAGATATATATATATATATATATATATATATATATGTGGTTGCATGTTTATGAAAAGATATAAACATTGATGATGCATATTGAGTATGCTTGGTGTTATAGTTGTATATAGATATATTATATTGTACAAGGTGAGTTGTGGTGAGAATGCGTAGAATGCATAATTGTTGATATGAGATATTTATATATGTCTTTATGCATTATTTATTATGATATTGTTTCTCACCCTTCTGCTGTTTGATAATGCTCTATGAGGCATTGCAGATTAGATGGCTGGAGACATTTTTGTGAAGCGTGACTTCATTCTTTTTGGTCGGTCGGCTCTAATATGTAGCACCGGGTAGATAGGAGTTATTTTGATTCTTTTGTGATACATCTGTGTATGTATCTGCTGATGTTATGTTTTGTTAACATGTTGGATGACAATTTTATATGTGAACACATGTCTTGGAAATATGGAATATTTAGATGTTTCCGCCTTGTTCTAAATATTTTCTTGTGGGTGTTGACCCGTTGTTGCATATCTGTAGAGCAGGTGTTGTATTGCATTGGAATTTTTATGATAATGTGACATACCCCTTTTGTGCTATGACTTACATGTACTCTGATAAAATTTTGACTTATGCCTAAATGATTAATTGAATTATTTTGGGGTAGGAATAAGGGGGGTGTTACAAAAGTGGTGGCGAATCTCGATATGTTTGGTGCGAGAATGTAACACAGGATTTTTGGTGAGATTAATGGCACTAGTATTGTCGCAAAAGATGGGAATACATTCTAGTTTGAGGTTAAAATCCAATAGTTGTTGCTTAAGCCATAGGACTTGAGCGCAACAACTACCGGCGGCAACGTATTCCGCTTCGGGGTTGACAAAGCAACGAATACTTGTTTCTTGCTATGCCAACTGACCAAGGAGTTTGAAAACAAATGCCACGTACCACTAGTGCTTTTCCTATCCGATTTGCAACCGGCAAAATTGGAATCGGAGAATCCTACCAACGAGCAATCATTACCTTTGGAATACCATAGTCCATACTTCGGAGTACCAGATAAGTATCGAAGTATTCATTTGACAGCTTTTAGATTGGATTCCTTGGGACATGATTGGTATCTTGCGCACATACACACGCTAAACATAATGTCGGGTCTAGAAGCAGTAAGATAAAGAAGTGAGCCAACCATACCTCTATACCTTTTTACCTCTACGTCCTTACCATTTTCATCTTTATTCAAGTTTGCGCATGTAGGCATAGGTGTGTCTATGGCTTTGGAGTTTGCCATGTCAAATCTCTTGAGCAGTTCCAAACAATACTTAGTTTGACTCACAAAAGTTCCTTCCTCAAGTTGTTTAATTTGAAATCCGAGAAAGTATGTGAGCTCCCCCATCATACTCATCTCGAACTCACCCTACATAAGTTCAGAAAACTCTCTCACAAGATTCATGTTAGTTGACCCAAAATGATATCATCCACATAAATTTGTACCAATATCAAGTGCTTTCCTTTATGATTAATGAAGAGGGTGGTGTCCACTTTGCCTCTCGAATACCCTTGATCAAGCAAGAACTTGCTCAGACGCTCATACTAAGCTCTAGGAGCTTGTTTGAGTCCATACAAGGCTCTTTTTAGTTTGTAAACATGATCGGGATATTCGTGTGACTCAAAACCCGAAGGTTGTGCAACATACACTTCTTCATTAATGAAACCGTTAAGGAATGCACTTTTAACATCCATTTGGAATAGCTTAAAGTTTTTTGCACACGTGAAGGCAAGCAAAAGGCGTATTGTAACACCCCGTTCCCCAAAATAACATAAATGCAATTAAAATAAACAAGTATCAGAGTATTCATACCAAAACGGGATGTCACAGAAATAAACTCAACACAAAGCATTTTCATTAAATGGTTTTCAACAAATATAACACAGCGGAAATTTGTCATTATATATATACATATAAACATCATATACATCGTGCTCGGCCAACTGCCCAAAATATACAAGATATGTTCACCAAAAAGATTCATCGATACATGATACGCCACAGAGGCACACAAAATCATCAAATAAACATAAAACTCCCCAAAGCCCCGGTGTTACGTATCAGAGCATCCCTACGACTCGCCACAAACCAAGCTAGCTACACACCTGGATTATCTGTACTTCCGAAGAAGCACAGACCACAACAAAAGCAAGAGGTGAGAAATCGCGATTAAAATATAACGGTAAAAACGTACATGAATAAAAGGCAGTAAACATACAATTATCATTTCACATACGTCAACCCGGACCTACTGTCCCACACCAACACAGCAGATAAACCATGCAACACATGCAACTCAACACTATGATATGCGGTACCGACTCAAACTCAGGATAGATCACATACACTCCATCTGAGCAACGATCTATCCCTACAAGCTCCCCTTTGGAGTACGGGCAAATAACCCGGAATAGATCACATACACTCCACCGAGCAATGATCTATCCCTATCACGCTCCACTGAGCACAATCAATCTCAGGATAGATCGCATACACTCCACCGAGCAACGATCTATCCCTACCACACTCCTCATTGAGCACGCGAGTGAATCACATACACTCCACTGAGCAATGATTCACCCCGTCAATATGCTTATGCAAGACACAACTGCACACAACCAACACCAACACACACGGTGCACACGATCCTTCGATCACATTCCATCATGTATCATATATATATATATATATATATATATATATATATATATATATATATATATATATATATATATATATATATATATATATATATATATATATATATATATATATATATATATATATATATATATATATATATATATATATATATATATATATATATATATATATATATATATATATATATATATATATATATATATATATATATATATATATATATATATATATCACACACATCACGACATTCATCCGCAATCACATAAACCGAATTCAATCATTCAAATTAAACGAATGTCAAGGAAATCATATTCCACACCACACATATATTCCCCATAGTTCAATACCAATATCATAATCAACCATGAACAACAAGGGTCTAACATCACGAGAGAACCGAATAGCACAACTCAAAAACACAAACATACTATCATGCTCGCTGGCTCATTCGCCTGGCGAAGCCCCGCAGCGAATACTCGCTACCCATTTGCTAGGCGAATCCCCCAGCGAAGACTCGCTACTAGTTCGCCCAGCGAACTCCTTAGTGAATGCAGACAGTGGCTACTGGAAGCACTCACTGCCCAGTTCGCCTGGCGAATCCCTGGTGAAGGTTCACCCCAGTTCGCTCAGCGAAGGAGCTGGCGAACGCCTGCGAATTCAGAAAAATAATACTGCTCAGAGTCGGCAAAACACTCCGAACTCAGCCGATTCAACTCAAACCAGTCCCCATCATATCAGACTAATATTCTACAACCTAATTACATAATCTATCCTCGATTTAACCTGATTAAATGTCAGCTCTACTCATATAATTCAGTTCCGGCATAAACACGGCAATTACCCGAAATCCCCAAATCACCAAACGATCTCTCTACATCACATGCAACAGATTCAACATATCATCAACAACTCAGAATTTCCAACACATACCAACAAAATCATCACAACCTAATGGGGTTAGGGAAATCCCCTTCTACCTAGCATTCATGCAACATACCATTGCTTCCTCTTGCTCCAATTCACCTTCTTCTTCTTCTTCCAAATTTCTTCTTGATCGTGCTTTTCTCTCCTCTTCTCCTTCCAACGTGTTTTCTTCTTCTCCTTCTTTCCAATAATAATAATAATAATAATAATAATAATAACAATAATAATAATATTAATAATATTACTATTAGTCATTAATTTATCATTATCACTAATAATTTTATTATTAGTCTTAAAGTCCAAGATTATTAATTAATTCCAACTTAAGGGCTACACACAATCGCACTCAAACATCCCCATAAAACACGCCAAAAATAAAATAACACGGAAAAATGAGATAATTAAAATGGGTGTTACAACTCTCCCCCACTTTAATTATTTTCACCCTCGAAAATACCTGATGGAAACAACTCTGGATACGCATCCCGCATCCTGCTTTCCAACTCCCAGGTCACACTGCCTCCTGCAGCACCTCCCCAAACCACTCTCACCAAAGGTATCTCTTTCCCTCTGAGTCGCTTCATCTTACGATCCTCAACGGCATTGTCTCAACAGTGAGATTCTCTTGAACCTGCACTTCATCTCTCTGAATCACATGAGACGGATCCGCGACATACTTCCGAAGTTGCGACACATGGAACACGTCATGCAAATTCGAAAGCTCGGGCGAGAATGCCACCCTATAAGCCACAACACCAACTCTCTGCAAAATATGATACGGCCCAATAAACTTCGGATCCAACTTCTTGGACTTCAATGCACGACCTACACCAGTCACTGGGTTAACTCTCAGGAACACGTGATCACCTTTACTGAATTCCAACTCTTTCCTCCAGTTATCATGATAACTTTTCTGCCTATCCTGAGATGCTTTCATCTTCTCACGGATCATCTGAACTATCTCAGTAGTCTGCTGCACAATCTCTGGCCCCAAAACCACATTCTCACCCGACTCATACCAACACAAAGGAGTTATGCATCTCCTACCATAAAGAGCCTCAAACGGTGCCATCCGATACTAGAATGGTAACTGTTATTGTATGTGAACTCAATCAATGGAAAATGAGTATCCCACGTACCACCTTTTTCTAACACACAAGCCCGCAACAAATCCTCCAACGTCTGAATAGTCCTCTCCGACTGACCATCAGTTTGTGGATGATAAGCTGAACTCAGCTTCAACTTGGTACCCAAAGCTTCCTGCAAACTCTTCCAAAATTCTGACGTAAACCTCAGATCTCTATCCAACATAATACTCGACGGCACCCCGTGCAGCTTCACAATCACTCGAACATAAATCTCCGCCAGCTTCTCCAACGGAAAAACTGATACTAATCGGCACAAAATGTGCAGACTTCGTAAGCCGGTCCACAATTACCCAAATGGCATCAAATCCTCTTGCCGTGCTCGGCAATCCTGTAACAAAATCCATGGTGATACAATCCCACTTCCAAACTGAAATCTCTAACGGTTGCATCAATCCAATAGGCTTCTGGTGCTCCACCTTTGATTTCTGACACGTCAAACAAGCGTAAACAAACTGAGCTATATCCCTCTTCATACCTGACCACCAAAACATCTTCCTTAAATCATGATACATCTTTGTAGCTCCTGGATGAATACTCAAACTACTATGATGTCCTTCACTCAGAATCAACTTCTTCAAGTCATCATTATCCAGCACACAAATCCGACCTCGGAACCTCAACACACCTGAACTATCCAACTTGAAATCACTATCGGAGTCTCTTCCCACTCTAGACATCACATCCACTATCTTCACATCAAGCTTCTGAACTTCTCTGATCATATCCAAGAAATCATTGTTCACTTGCAACTTGCCCAACATCACGCAATCTGCCGAAGTTTCACAAACCATGCTCAAATCCCTGAACTGCTCAATAAGCTCCATCTCTTTCACCATCATAGCCGACATATGAATCGCCTTCCTGCTCAAAGAATTGGCTACCACATTAGCCTTTCCCGGGTGATAACTTAGGCTAAAATCATAATCCTTCAAGAATTCTAACCATCTTCTCTGCCTCATATTCAGCTCTTTCTGGTCAAACAGATACTTCAGACTTTTATGATCGCTGAACACCTCAAATATCGAACCATACAAATAATGTCTCCAGATCTTCAACATAAAAACGACCGCAGCCAACTCAAGGTCATGAGTAGGATAATTCCGCTCATGCACCCTCAGTTGTCACGAAGCATACACCACCACTTTACCATTCTGCATAAGAACTCCGCCTAAACCCATCTTAGACGCATCACAATACACCACAAATGGTTCACTCGGAGTCGGTAACACTAACACCGGTTCCATAGTCAACCTCTTCTTCAATTCCACAAAACTCTCTTCACAAGCGGCATCCCACACAAACACTTGGTTCTTTCTCGTCAACTGAGTCAATGGCAACGCCAAAGTATAAAAACCTTCAATAAACCTTTGATAGTACCCTGCTAAACCCAAAAAGCTTCTAACTTTCGTCGTTGTCTTTGGCGGTTCCCACTGCAACACTGCACTCACCTTTAATGGGTCTACCGATATACCATCACCAGAAATCACATGCCCCAAGAAACTCACCGTCTTCAACCAAAACTCACACTTCGACAGTTTCGCGAACAGCTTATTATCCTTCAACACTTGCAAAGCAATTCTCAAATGTTCGGCATGCTCTTCCTTAGATTTAGAATAAATCAGGATATCATCAATGAACACAACAATAAACTGATCCAAATAAGAATGGAAGATCTGGTTCATATACTCCATGAACACTCCCTACGCATTCGACACTCCAAAAGGCATTACCGCATACTCGTAATGTCTGTATCGAGTTCTAAATGTCATCTTCTGAATATCACCTTCCTTCACTCTGATCTGATGGTAACCCGACCTCAACTCAATCTTACTGAATACATGAGCTCCCACCAACTGATCCATCAAATCATCAATCCTTGGAAGAGGATATTTGTTCTTGATGGTCACTTTATTCAGCTGAGGTAATCGATGCACAGACGCATACTACCATCCTTCTTCTTCACCAACAACACTGGAGCTCCCCACGGTGACACACTCAGCCTGGTAAACTTTCTATCCAATAACTCTCTAATCTGAGACTTCAATTCAGCCAATTCCACTGCTGACATCCTGTACGGCGCCATAGAGATAGGCCTCGTACCAGGTACAAGATCAATGCTAAACTCAACTTCTCTCTTTGGAATCACACACATCACCACATTCACATCACCACACATTCATCCGCAATCACATACACTGAATTCAATCATTCAAATTAAACGAATGTCTAGGAAATCCTATTCCACACCACACATATATTCCCTATAGTTCAATACCAATATCATAATCAACCATGACCAACAAGGGTCTAACATCATGAGAGAATCGAACAGCACAGCTCAAAAACACAAACATACTGTCACGCTCGCTGGCTCATTCGCCTGGCGAGGCCTCGTAGTGAATACTCGCTACCCATTCGCTAGGCGAATCCCCCAGTGAAGAATCTCTACTAGCTCGCTCAGTGAACTCCCTAGTGAATGCAGATAGTGGCTACTGGAAGCATTCGCTGCCCAGTTCGCCTGGCAAATCCCTGGCGAAGGTTCGCCCCAGTTCGCTCAGCGAAGGTGCTGGCGAACGCCTGCGAATTCAAAAAAATAATACTGCTCAGAGTCGGCAAAACGCTCCGAACTCAGTCGATTCAACTCAAACCAGTCCCCATCATATCAGACCAATATTCTACAACCTAATTACATAATCTATCCTCGATTTAACCCGATTAAATGTCAGCTCTACTCATATAATTCAGTTCCGGCATAAACACGACAATTACCCGAAATCCCCAAATCACCAAACGATCTCTCTACATCACATGCAACAGATTCAACATATCACCAACAACTCAGAATTTCCAACACATACCAACAAAATCATCACAACCTAATGGGGTTAGGGAAATCCCCTTCTACCTAGTATTCATGCAACATATCATTCGACTCGATTCCCCCCCCCCCCCTTACCTCGATAATTCGAACAATCTGATGAAACTCTGAAATTCTAGCTTCCTCTTGCTCCGATTCACCTTCTTCTTCTTCTTCCAAATTTCCTCTTGATCGTGTTCTTCTCTCCTCTTCTCCTTCCAACGTGTTTTCTTCTTCTCCTTCTTTCCAATATCCCAACAATGCCCCTCATCCCAATTCTTTTATTCCATTTCTTCTATTTACTTAATAATAATATTAATAATAATAATAATAACAATAATAATAATATTAATAATATTACTATTAGTCATTAATTTATCATTATTAGAACTAGCACCAATGATCTAGGCACAGTCTCATTATTTTCATCATCATCCGTCCATTATGCTTCGGGCTTAGGCACAATCTCATTATTTTCATTGGTCATGGTTATTTCCATTGGACCATTGATAATAACATTCCATACTTTTCTATCTATGGAATTTATATGCACCCGCATACAGTCCTTCCAATAACTATAATTTTCTCCATTAAAAACGGGAGCTCTATTATAAGCCCCTTTAGGTTCGTTCGCCATTTTCTATCAAAGTTATACTCGAAGCACGGAGTGAACCGGTGCTTCTGATACCACTTGTTAGACGATGACTTGGATCTAGAAAAGGGTTTGAATAGATCCCAATTAAAATCAGTCGGCGCTAGCAATTAAAAATTGGTTTTTCAAAATATTTGTTTTCAATTTGCGGAAGCGGCCGTGGAAAAATTACGTCTAAGAACGAACTGTTATTAGAAGACCAGATATGCGACTAGCCTTATGGAAATGATAATGAGCAAAATTTGATTCAACACACTAGTCACACTATCAGTTGATTTTACCACTTATTAGTAGAACTAGCACCAATGATCTATAATGCCCACAAAGTAGGCAAATGAACTAAGTACACTTTGGTGTAGGCAATTTATCAAACACTTGGTGTGCAATACACTCCAAGTGTGGTTTGGCTTGAGTAAGTTACTTTAAGTTCCTTGTGCAATATATTGTTGCACTAAAGTTCAAAACAGTAATAAGTACTTACTCAAATCAACCCAAATTATGATATAACTGCTTATACTAAAATCACTTAAATTTTAAGCCAAAACTGAAAATGCTGAAAAGTAAAGGAGACAAAGATTTGTTGAGGCAGTTCCCCCGCCGTCCTCGCTTCGGGGTACGTCTGTCCTCAATTCTAATAATAGAAATGAGATCAATATATTAGATATCACCTGTAATGTAGAAATGTTTATACAAGAATTGATAAGCAAAATGTACAATCAAGCCCTCTTGAAGTTGATGATGCTATCGCTTCTTGCTCCTTGATTCGAGTCGAATCAAGTTCTCCAAATGTTGTGTGTAGACCTCCGATTCCATCCCCTTTGTTGAATAACCTTCAGTTCTTCAAACCCTCGGCCCGACTGATCTCACGCACAAACAAATCGAACCCAGAACACTCTTGAACGCTTCACTGATTTCTGCTACTAGATTGACAAAGACTATCGCTTCTCAATCACCTTCACTCAGCTGAAGTAGGTAGAGATGATCCGTACCGAAAAACCCCCAAAGTCTCCAAATCTTGGAGGGCAAAACCTGCTAGGTTTTATCCAAGATCACAAGCACCCTAAGAATTGTTGTGTGTAATTGTTGTGTTATGGGTTGTAAAAGATGAAGATTCATGAATTTTGATGGCACCTCTTTCACTTTTCTTGTTTTGTGACAATTGACTCAAATTCACAATTGTTGTTGATAAAAATGACCAAAGTCTCTATATATAGTAACCAACCAATCACCAGTATCACAACCAACTTTTCTGATATTATGGCCGTCGGTGTAAAGGTAGAAGTTGGTTTGAAAAATGGCAAAGTGACGAGTTCAACTAGTGCTAGCACAATGTAAAAGCCATAGGGCAACTTCCACAAGAAAAAGGAAGGGGATACTAATGTTATAATGTATGAAGAGAGGGTTTAGAACAGAAGGAACCGCCCACAAAATCAACTGTTACCTCGTCTACAACCTCAACAAAATTATCAGCAACAGCAATATGTGGCTGCAGCCGCTGGTGTTTCAACATCGGCAAAACCCACAAAAGTTTCAGCAACAAGCGCCCAACGCCTATCAACAAAATCACAATCAGCAAGCACGACAACAACAAAGAGCACGGGATCCGAGACCTGCTTTCTAGAATAGAAGGCCACAGGTTCAACCTATCCTCATGAGTTACACTGATTTGTATCCTCTAATGGTGCAGCAAGGCCTCTTTCAGACCAGGAAGTTGGGTCCTCCTCCAACTCCATTACCACATTACTACAACCCAAACGCATAATATGCATTCCATGAAAATTCTACGGGGCACGACCTCGAGGGTTGCATAGCACTCCAACACATTGTGCGAAAATTGATTGAAAAGAAGACCCTCTCCTTTGAGGATAACCAGTTGTCGCATCGCTGCGACGAGGGGCCGACAAAGACAGAAGATTCGCCACCGTTTGTTATTTATCCCAAAGAGAGGGAAAGGAAACGATCAGAGAAAACCTACGAAAAGGGAATAAGATAGGTAATCGCAACCAAATCTCGGGTTCGGGAGTCGGTTACGCAAGGGGAAGGTATTAGCACCCCTCACGTCCATCGTACTCGACAGGATCCACGCTTGTTGTCCATCTAAAAGGGTGTTAAACTATCTAAGCTGCATGCTCACAGGGGGGGAAAAGAAAAGAAAAGAGACTCGATAGAGCATCGTCGATCTATGCCTACGTATTCCCTCGTGCAATGGGAAAGTCAGAGTCAACATAGTTTTGAAAACTATGGGTGAAGGTGGGGAAAGGTTGCTCGCCAAGACATCGTCGTCTTGTGCCTACGTATCCTCATCTGGTATGAGAAATTAGAGCAAACGTAGTTCGGGATGACACGACCATAGATTGGTTCAAGTGTTTTAAACCGGGTAGGGTTAAACCTTAGTTCTAGCAGTTAGGGACAATGCCTGTTTGCGGTAGAACCAAAGCTTAACAACACTCTTTCTATGAAAATGATTTTCATTAATCCCGAAGGATAAAAAGATTTGATGTTTTTGTTTTGTATTTTTTTAAGACAAGAAGTGGATTGAGTTATGGTTTGAAACTCATGTCGCACTAAAGACTATCACTCAAGAGCGAATGCATCGCATATCACCCAAAGGGCATACGCTAAACACTCTAGACAGTTGAGTGGAGTCCACCCAACCATCATTCTTCAAGTAGTTAAGGCTCGTAGCGTACAACACAAATTATTTTTTATTAAGTGTTTTGAAGTGTTTAGGAGATGAGAAGAGAAAGACACAAACTATGATTGGAAAGCCAAGAATATTTTGATCTCCTTGTTAGGAGTTGATGAATATTATCGGGTTTCTCATTGTCTTACGACAAAAGCTATATGGGATTCACTTCAAGTCGCCCATGAGGGGACAAATGATGTGAAGCTTGCTAGAATCAACACACTAACACAAGAGTTTGATCTCTTTTACATGGAGCAAGGAGAAACCATTGCGGACATGCAAAAGAGATTTACTCATCTTATCAATAGATTGCATTCACTTGGTAGGCCAGTGGCCAATGATGTTGCTACTAACAAAATCTTGAGATGTCTTAACAGGGAATGGCATCCGAAAGTGACCGCCATCAAAGAAGCAAATGACCTCACAATTTTGGACTTAACAACATTATTCGGAAAGCTACAAGAGCACGAACAAGTGCTCCTAAGCCTCGACCAACATGAAAAGAAAGAAGAGAAGGACAAAACAAAGACTGTTGAGAAGAAATCCATTTCTCTCAAGACTTCCTCCTCGAAGTCTCAATCTAAGGAGAACAGTGATTATTCATCAAGTGACGATGAAGAAGATGACAAGAGTGAGGATATGGGGTTGTTCGTAAAGCGCTACAATCAGTATGTGAGAAAGAACGACATTCAACACTCAGAAAAGAACCTTGTCAACTTCTGAAAGCAATCAAGGAACTCTCGAAATAATGACACCAAAGGAAGTAAAAACAGAGGGTCATGCTACAAATGTGGAACGCCCAGTCATTACAAACCGGATTGTCCTTTAAACAAAAAGGGCAAAGAAAAGGAATCTATTAAATCACATAAGAAGTCATCAAAGCCGAGAAGAGCATATATAGCTTGGGAAAGCGATAGAGACTCGTCCTCTGATGATGAAAGCTCAAGTGATGAAGAAGAATTTGTGAACTTATGTCTTTCCGCACACCAAAAGAATAAGAAAAAACAGGTACAATGTGTCGAGACCACCGAGAGAAGATGGGTTCTTGACAGTGGATGTTCAAGACACATGTCCGGAGACATATCCCTATTCATCAACTTTGTGGCAAAGAAGAAAGGGTATGTAAGTTATGGTGACAATAACCGTGGTGAAATACTTGGTAAAGGTAGTGTAGGTAACCCTTCTTCTACTACTATTTCCGATGTGTTGCTTGTCGAGGGTCTCAAACATAATCTACTTAGCATTAGCCAATTATGCAACAAAGGATACAATGTATCTTTTTCAAAAGAGTGTTGCAAAATTGTGCATAATGATGACAAGAAGAATATGTTTAATGGCCTAAGATTAAACAACGTCTATATGCTAGACTTGAATGAGGTATCGTTAACAAGTGACAAATGTCTCCTGACAATGAGTGAAGACTCATGGTTATGGCATAGGCGTTTAGCACATGTTAACTTTGACTTGCTAAATAAAGTAGTCTCAAAAGATCTAGTCTTAGGTGTCCCCAAAATAAAATTTACCAAGGATCACCTTTGTAATGCTTGCCAAATGGGAAAGCAAACGAGGATCTCTTTTAAATCCAAAAATATTGTCTCAACTACGAGACCTCTCGAGCTTCTCCATATGGACTTATTTGGGCCATCTAGAATTAAAAGCCTAGGTGGAAACTATTACGGTTTTGTAATAGTGGATGACTTCTCTAGATTTTTTTGGACTATCTTTTTGGCTAGAAAGAGCAATACATTCGCCACCTTTGAGAGATTTGCCAAACTTTCCCAAAATAAATTAAGCAAAAACATTGTGTCAATTAGAAGTGACCATGGAGGTGAGTTCGAAAACCATTTGTTTAAAGAATATTGCAGTAATTACGGTATTGATCATAACTTCTCCGCTCCATGGACTCCTCAACAAAATGGGGTGGTGGAGCGTAAAAATCGCATTTTAGAAGAGTTGGGAAGAACAATGATCAATGAAAGTGGACTACCGAAATATTTTTGGGCCGACGCCATAAGTACGGCTTGTTATGTTTTGAATAGGGTGCTCATCTGCCCCATTCTAAACAAAACACCTAACGAGCTTTTAAAAGGTCGCAAGCCAAACGTGTCTCACCTACATGTTTTCTGTTGGAAATGTTTCGTCTTAAATAATGGAAAGGAAATTTTGGATAAATTCGACTCTAAGGCCGACAAAGGTATTTTCCTTGGATACTCTCAGTCGAGTAAAGCCTATAGAATCTACAATAAATGATTACTTACTGTTGAAGAATCGGTGCATGTAACATTTGATGAATCTTATCAGAGAAATGTCAGAAAAGGTAGTGTTTTTCATGGCGTAGGTACATCTACAAAAGACATACTCAAAGATGCCGAGCCGGGAATTGATCAGCCCGACCAAGCCAAAATTGAGAAGGAAAAAGATGTCCACCATGAGGAGACCGAGGAAGTTCATTCGCCTCCAAAAGATGATCTCCCTCAAGCTTGGAAGTCTTCCAAAGACCATCCAATTGACAACATTCTCGGAGACATATCAAAGGGTGTTACAACCCGATCTCAGATAAGTAATTTTTGTTATCACTTTGCTTTCATTTCACAAATGGAACCTAAAAACCCTAAAGAAGCCTTACTCGATGAAAATTGGTTTTTGTCAATGCAAGATAAACTTAATCAGTTCACGAGAAA
The DNA here is from genome assembly GCA_963859935.3 of Lathyrus sativus. NCBI lineage: Eukaryota > Viridiplantae > Streptophyta > Magnoliopsida > Fabales > Fabaceae > Lathyrus > Lathyrus sativus. The sequence continues at coordinate 209,299,962 of OZ012736.1, forward strand.
TGAGGTATGGGACCTTGTCCCTCCTCCGCGAGGACATCGAGTAATCGGCACCCGATGGGTGTTTAGGAATAAGTTGGACGAGAACGGAGTAATAACCTGTAACAAGGCACGTTTAGTCGCGCAAGGGTATATCCAAGAGGAAGGCATCGACTATGAGGAAACTTATGTGTCGGTTGCCCGATTCGAGGCTATACGTGTAACGCCCATTTTAATTATCTCGTTTTTCCATGTTATTTTATTTTCGGTGTGTTTTGTAGGGATGTTAGAGTGCGGTTGTGTGTAGTCCTTAAGTTGGAATTAATTAATAATCTTGGACTTTAAGTCTAATAATTTAAGGGGAAACTGGACCCTAAAGTTGTCATACACAATGCTCCTAAAGTTGGGATGAAAGGGAAGAACTACCCTAATGTTGTCATGCATAGGATTGAACACCTAATGTCTCTCCTACTCCCATCCTAAACGAAGGGACTAGGAATCCTAGGGGGATGATGGCACAAGGCCAAGTAAACACTAAATAACTCAATCACAGATGAAATGAGAAAGAAAAGAAATTGACTAGAATAAGTGATAAGCCACAAAGCATATTAATTTGTTAACTCAAAATAAAAATGATAAAATAAAATTAAAATTAAAATAAATAAAAAAAGAAAAATAATTTAACACAATAAAATATTAAAAAGATGATTTTTCATTTTATTTTATGATATTTAAAACTATTTTTAAAACAAATAAAACAAAACAAGAAAACAATTAAAATATAAAAAAAGAAATAGAAAAACAAGTTGCTAAAAATAAGAAATGTCTCACCCAAGGCTTGAACCCAAGACCTTGGGGTCATAGGCTCAAAACCTAACCAAGTCAACCACTAAACGCACATGAAAATAAATGGAAATGAAAAGAAAAATACTGAAAACAAGAAAATAATGAAAAAAAAAAGTAAAAAACACCCCTGCTGGGGGTCTAACACAGGATCAATGGCATGGCAAGATACTTTAAAGGCAAGGTTACAACCAATGGGGTGGCGATACATCCGATGTATCAAGCCACCCCAGTTAAATATATACTTGACAAAGCATAATTTTCTGGGCAAAACAAGAACAAAACCAAGTGAAAACTAAGAAACGGTTTGATATCCAAATCTTCAATACTTAACCAATTTTAGCAAAATAAAAGTCTAAACTTATTATTTTTTTTATGAGGAATAAGATGGTGTGGTCCATTTCTTCAAAGATGCACACACAAAAGAATTCGAATGAACATGCATAATGAGGCTTGAAATGCATTTTGATATTCAAAGATCAGAAAGATGCTTTTAAAATCATGTAAGAGTTTGGACAAACTCTAAATATACTATGGAAGAAATTCTAACAAGAAAATTAGTCAAAAGATCCCAGAATAAGAAATTGGCATGTGAGTTGCCAAGTTGATGAAATTGATGTTTTAAGAAGAACTTTATAGATTAATATTAATAGCTTTATGACAGCAGACGCTTATCAATCCAAACTATAACATGTTAAGAACTCAACACATATAAATGGTAGAAACAAGATTGAGCTTGATGGTATCAGAGGTTATTGAACCTGACAGAATTAAGAAAAACATTTTCAACAATAGCTTGGCAGCAACAAAACTGTGCAAAAGTTCTCAGATCAAAACTATCTTAACCAGGCCAACATGCCAAGAGCCTAACTTACATGGATTTTGAAGGGTCAATGGAAATTCTGAACTGTCAAACCTCTTGACAATTTGTGGACAGTAGGTACAGTAGAAAACCAACAATCAAACTCTTCAAAAAGCAAACATGCATACCAAGCTTTTATTGAACTAGATCGCAACTAAAATGCCAAACCAATATCCAACACCTTAAGACAATTTGAACAAAGCAAAAAAAATGCATCCTAATGCCAACATATATGCAGCAATGAACATGCATAATTTGAACAAACTTAACACAATCACAGTTGCTGACAACAGCCGACACACTCATAGCTATGTTGATCAGAATATCTCAACATATAACCATACCAACAACAACAATCAATCCTAAAGCATAATCCTCAAGACAGTCATCAATATGAACCACATATACTGGACAAATCTAACATCAAACTCCAGCATCAAACATTAAGGGTCCAAAAAGAACATCGAATGAGTAGTTCTAACAACAAAGTCTTGGTGTTTCAACAACATATTGGTGGATTCCAAACATCATGCCTTTACAAAGACATAGCTCATAACAACAGGTTATGGAAAAACAAGATAGAAGCATAAATCAAGCAAGAATGTTTTATTTGAAAACAGAAGCATCAACACATATTTATAATCTAAACATATTTGCTTCATGACAGTTACCAAACCTAACAAGTGTGGCTTTAACCACTTATGTAGATCAAACAAGATTGTTTTGTTAAAAGACAACAAGCCTTGACATCACAATGTACAAGAAAACAACAACAGTCCAAAAGAGTTTGGTTTTGAGAAAACGTACACAACATCCAAGTTCTACATTATAACGCAAACATGTTTCCATAATGACAATCATCAATGCAAACACCCATAGGGTGGACAGATTCACTCAAGAACTAAATTCAACCCTAACAGTTGCAAATTCCACAAATGACAGTGATAATTTTGGTCATTATAAATCCAGACAACAAACACCAAGTCCTTATATAGCATCAAGGATAGTTAGAACCTTAAAATTAATAGACACTAATTGAATCAGTTTTAAACTCAAAAAATGTTCAGCACACACATGAGATTTCAATTCACCAATCAAGCAATGTACCAATTAGGATTAAAACAAAGTCAAACAGATGCACATTTAAGTAAAGAGTTCGTGATGCAATGTAGGCCAAAATGATCAATGACCTCATACCTCAAGATTTCAACAGCTGTAAATTTCAACCAAAGCAATACTCAACTCATCAAACTATCCAATTCACAACATGATAGGACAGTATCTAATCACAAACAGGTTTTTAGTATGAAAAACAGTTTTAGAACAGTAATGAACCATGAGTTGACAAACTTCATTTCAAAATAACTTTGACAGTAAAGTACATGAGTTCAGTATACCAACATCAATCTTCAACATACCATACACTTCAACAGTCTAGTAGCAACATGATCATGTTTCCGTAGTGACAGTCACACACAAATATCTAGCAGCAGCCTTAATAAAATCCAAATCAACAACTAAACTAACATCCCTAATGCAAGATTCTAGTGTACAAACCACATCCTGGCAGCACAAAACAATAGTTCAAAACATCATAGAGGCAAACTTGGCATGACAGTGTCAAGCATCAACCAAACTAACTCAAAGTGTATCTCTCTTGGAAACAGCTTGCAAAAATCAACACACTAAGGTTGTTCATTCAATAACCACAGCCTTATCATCACAATAACAAATCAACACTTCAAATGAAAGTTAACAAACCATGAACACAAACAAATACTCAAACATGTTTTAATGATACTTATGCATATAAAATAGAGAGTTTAGAGATACCTACCTCTTGTAGACTCCTCACAACAAGCTAGCAGCAAGATATCCCTTCCTCCTTTGAGCAAGCTTTGAAATTACTTCTTCTTGAAGTAATGAGTGATTCTTGATGACAGTCCTAGCAAATGGTGTTCCAGCTGCTTTTTAATGACTTGGACAGTTGGTACAACATAAATATGTGGTGTTTAGAGTGTCAAAGAGATCCAAACTGATCTAGGCAGTGAGTTTTGCTAGTTTATGCAGGAAAGTCAATGCTCATGGTGTGAGAAGTTGACTTTTTGAGTTATGGTATTTTTGGTTGGTTTAATGGTTGCAACACCTTCTAAACATGATTTTGAGGTTGTGTGGATGATTTTTATGATGGTTTAAGGATTGGAAAGGAGGCTGGTATGAAACTTGCACAAGACAGTTTTTGTGGTTTTTGATGAAAGGTTTATGGAATGGCTCACAAAATGAGAGAGTTTTCAAAGCTCAACTTCTGGTCACTCTATGCTGAATGGTGGCTAAGGTTTATGTTGACTGATCTTTAGCTTAAATATGAAGTGAGAATGAGGTTTTGGGGAGTTTTATTGTGGTGAAAGATCAATGGTGTAGATGTTGCATTTTCAAGAATTTTTGAATCATTGGTGGATGGGAGAGATAGTACAGCAACTGCTGCTAGGGTTATGCAGTAGTTGGACAAAGAGTGGTTGCTTTTGCGTCTGCTAGCAACAAAATGGAGAGAGGTATTATGTTGTGGCAGTTTTTGGTCTTTCATGTTTTTGGCAAAAGATTCAAAAATGGACAAAAGAGGTATATTGGGTGTTTGGCTTATTTGGGAAATGTTTGGTGTGCTCCAAGACCAACATCATGCGCATGGGATTTTGAATGTAACAATGTTGCATGCTGAAATGCACCTCATGCCCAAATGTCACATAATTCATGTCTTGCAAAAATGTTCAAACCACCCACTTTGGACCATGATATCTTAGTGTACAAAGATCACTTTGCCCTAAACTTGAGCTCTAAGCAAAGAGGGCATGACAAGGAACAATTTTCATGTTAGAATCATCTTGACTTGAGGACTGGAAGACCATGAAAAATGATGTTGAAAGTCATGCCATAACTTGAGCTTATTTTTCCTCAACTTTGCACATCCATAACTTGAGCTTCAAAAATCATATGGATGACTTCTAGGACTTTTTGGAAAGCTTGTAACAAAATCTACAACTTTCATTTAGGACAAAGTTTCATTTGACATCAAGAAAGTGCTGAAACTTGGCTTGCAAAAGGGTGCAAAAATCTGTCCAGTCTTGGCAATGTTGAAATCATTGAAATCCTCAAATTTGATTGATCATAACTTGAGATCTAAGTACCATATGATTATGAATTGGTACTCAAAATAAAGCTTGAAATACAAGGGAAAACTTTTATGTTTGATCCAAGTCCATTTGAAACCTTGATCATGAAGAAAAATGGTCTTGAAGATGGCTGCTTCAACCATGAAACTTTCCATAAATGGAAAGTTTCTAAAACCCTAATTCCCCAAGATGGAAACTTTTAACAATTCTTGATTTTTCATGATTCCTTTGACTTTTCTTGATCAAATTCCATCCATGGGTCATATTGAACTTGAGGAACATGATTTTGACCTCAAAAAGTCAGGAGTTGACTTTTTCACTGCACCCGTCAAATCCGCAACGTACTTTGAGTAATATTTCCACCAACCTGCAACAACAATTCCAAAACCAGTACACCATTAGCAAAACCTAGTCCCAGACTATGTGATTCACCACATTGCTAAAGCAAGCTTAGCAGCAAAATTCACAAATACAACACATGACCTGCACGAGCCGTTACGCGCATCACACGCAGACCAACTTGGTACCAGCTTACATTCCTCACGTACTTCCCCATTTTACCCTCCCTTCTCTTATATATAGAAAATCACTGCACACCTACGAAAAGGGTGCTCCGAAACGAATGTGAATCTATGGGTTTTTTCCCCTGAATTCTCAAACAGCGGAACCCGTCATCAAATATCCAAAACTCTCAGTCAACAAAACCTTCATCTTCTACTGCTAGCAATAACTCAGACACCCAAATCCCTTCAAATCACCACCAGCAAAACCTTTTTCTTCAATTTGTTCAACCGACAATTCCTTCCTCTTTGTTTAAACATAAACCCACTCTGCAATCCAAAATCCTTCTCCAACCGATAACTCATTCTTTGTTCATAAACCTTTAACCAAATCCATAATAACCTTTTTAAATTCATAACTCTTTTCTACCACCAACAAATCAACCCCATAATCAGGAACACAACAGAGAGAATAGAAAAAGGAGAAAGGATGTGAAACGAAATGAGAAAGAAAGGTCCATGAAACCCCAAACTTGGAAATCCTAAATCTTGACAATAGAGATTGGGAACTGAGAGAACAAGTATAGACCAAGAAAGCAGAAAGAGAAACCAAGCAAAAGAAGGCGAAGTGAGAGGAAGGTTGGAGATATTACCTGTCATGATTCATTCGTCAATTTCAGTTTGTGTGATGATGTTGTTTCAAAGATTGAAGTGATTGGTTTTTACATGAATTGTGGAGGCCTTTAACGGAGGTGGCTGATGATTCTATTTGTGTGGTTTCATCAATTTATTCTGTTCTGAAAAAAAGCATGGCTAATGACCTAGGTACCCTGGTTATTAGGTCTTGGTTTGTAGGCTTTTAGCCCTTTATGTTTATTTCAATTGGTTTTGTTTTTTTTTTTACTTTTGGAGAGGTGATGGGCTTCAAGCCCATATGATCCTCTCTAACTCTTCATCCCACATACTGATTCACATCCCAGATTTCCAGATACACCCTCATTTTCATTTTTTTAAAGTTTTTATTGTTTTTTTAAAGTTGTTAATACTTACTATTTTTATTTATTTATTCTTAAGATTTTATTTTTTTATTTTCGATTTTTACTTTGGTCAAAGAAAATTCAAGAGTTATGGATTATTGATTCATCGATAAAATTCATGATTGAAATTATGCAAGAGGCCAAAGTCTGAAAATCATGGGCCAACCCGGATGTCACGACCAATGTCAAAACATCAAGGGAACAAAAACTTGAACCAGACCAAGAGAAAGTTCAAAAGATGGAGGTGTTACCACTGTGGAAGATTTGGACACATAAAGCCTTTTTGCTTCAGGCTACATGGATTTCCCAGCCATACTCATCAAGCTATAGCTAAATAGGATGCTCCTATCAAGAAACAACAATGGGTTGCCAAGGAGGTTTCTCTAATAGCTCATACCTCTCCAAGGGTATCAGCTAAAGAAGACTGGTATTTTGATAGTGGCTGCTCCAAACATATGACTGGTATAAACAACTTATTGGTGGACATTAAACCTCATTCTACTAGGTATGTGACCTTTGGTGATGAAGCTAAAGGGGAAATCAAAGGTGTTGGAAACTTGGAGTGTCCTAGAGTTCCTAACCTAGACAATGTGTTGCTGGTAAAAGGACTGACTGCCAACCTTATCAGCATCAGTCAGCTCTGTGATCAAGGACTCAATATAAAATTCACTAAGGGAGAATATGTTGTCATAAATGGAGAAAAATAGGAAGTCATGAGGGGTTCTAGGTCTAAAGACAACTGTTACTTATGGGAACCTAAAGTATCAAGTAACTCCGTTGTTTGTTCTATGGCCAGAGAAGAAAAGGAGGTCAAACTGTGGCATCAAAAACTTGGACATCTTCATTTAAGAGGGATGAAAAAGATCATTTCTAAGGAAGCAGTGAGAGGAATTCCCAAGTTGACTATTGATGAAGGAAAGGTATATGGTGAATGTCAGATTGGAAAGCAAACCAAGGTGTCGCATCCAAAAATTGAACATGTTACAACATCCAAAATTCTGGAACTGTTGCACATGGACTTGATGGGACCAATGCAGGTACAAAGTCTTGGTGGGAAGAGGTATGCTTATGTGGTTGTTGATGATTACTCCAGATACACCTGGATAAGTTTTATCAGAGGAAAATCAGATGTGTTTGAAGTCTTCAAAGATCTTTGTATTAGACTTCAAAGAGAAAATGAAAGTCGTGTAGTCAGGATCAGAAGTGATCATGGAAAGGAGTTTGAAAACTCTAAGTTTGCTAAATTATGCTCGTCTGAAGGAATCAGTCATGAATTCTCCTCCCCTATTACTCCTCAACAAAATGGAGTAGTGGAAAGGAAAAACAGGACTATTCAAGAATTTGCTAGAGCCATGATTCATGCAAAGAAATTACCTATGCACTTTTGGGCGGAGGCAATGAGCACAGCCTGCTATGTTCACAACAGAGTCACCTTGAGAAAAGGAACTTCCTCTACTCTATATAAACTATGGAAAGGAAGGAAACCAACTGTGAAGTATTTCCATGTTTGTGGGAGCAAGTGTTACATTCTGACAGATCGTGAACAATGGAGAAAAATGGATCCCAAAAGTGATGAAGGCATATTCCTGGGATACTCTACCAACAGGAGAGCATATAGGGTATTCAACTCCAGAACAAAAGTCTTGATGGAATCCATCAATGTGATTATTGATGATCAACATGAAGAAACCAATGTCATGGAGGAAGTTAGAACATTCCTTGAGACACCTGCTGATGTTATGGTCAATTTTTAAAATCCTCAAGCTTTAGCTCCAGACTCTAAGTCAAAAGCTCCCAGCAAAGAACATTCTATCATAATTCTTAAAGATCATCCCAAAGAGCTTATCATTGGAGACCCTAAAAATGGTGTAAGGACCAGAACTAGAGAAATCATCTCAAATTCATGCTTTGTGTCCAAGATTGAACCCAAAAATGTGAAGGAGGCTCTAACTGATGAATATTGGATCAATACTATACAAGATGAATTAGAACAGTTCAAAAGGAATGAAGTATGGGAATTGGTTCCAAGACCTGAAGGAACAAACATCATTGGCAACCAAGTGAATCTACAAGAATAAATCTGATGATAAAGGAGTTATAACCAGAAACAAGGCAAGACTGGTGGCACAAGGGTATACTCAAGTTGAAGGGATTGATTTTGATGAAACTTTTGCACCTGTTGCAAGACTTGAGTCAATAAGACTACTGTTAGAGATTGCTTGCATTCTAAAGTTCAAATTATTTCAGATGGATGTGAAAAGTGCTTTTCTAAATGGATATTTGAATGAGGAAGTATATGTGGAACAACCCAAGGGATTTGCTGAACCTAACCTGCCAAACCATGTATATAAATTGAGGAAAGCTCTTTATGGATTAAAACAAGCTCCTAGAGCTTGGTATGAGTGACTGACCGAGTTTCTCACTGTTAATGGGTATAGGAAAGGAGGGATAGACAAGACCCTCTTTGTGAAGGATGAAGGCGGAAAACTCATGATTGCTCAAATCTATGTGGATGACATAGTGTTTGGTGGAATGTTTGAAAGAATGGTTAAATAGTTTGTCAATCAAATGCAATCTGAGTTTTAAATGAGCTTGTGTGGAGAACTAACATACTTTCTTGGGCTGCAAGTCAAGCAAATGGAAGACTCTATTTTTCTATCCCAAAGTAAATATGCCAAAAACATAGTCAAAAAGTTTGGCATGGATAGTGTAAGTCACAAAAGGACACCTACACCCACACATCTGAAGTTAACTAAAGATGACAGTGGTACGAGTGTTGACCAAGGCTTGTATAGAAGTATGATTGGAAGCTTATTATATCTAACAGCTAGTAGACCTGATATTGTATTTGCAGTTGGTGTGTGTGCTAGATATCAAGCAGATCCCAAGGTGAGTCACATAAACCAAGTCAATAGGATTCTCAAATATGTGAATGGAACTTGTGATTATGGTATGCTGTATTCTCATGGATGTGCCCCTATTCTATATGGGTATTGTGATGCTGATTGGGTTGTGAGTGCTGATGACAGAAAAAGCACATCTGGTGGATGTTTCTTCTTGGGGAACAACCTCATATCATGGTTCAGCATGAAGAAAAACTGTGTCTCCCTATCCACTGCTGAAGCTGAATACATAGCAGCTGGTAGCAGCTGTTCTTAACTGGTCTAGATGAAGCAAATGTTGACTGAGTATAATGTCACTCAGGATGTCATGACATTGTACTATCACAATCTTAGTGCTATCAATATTTCTAAGAATCCAATTCAGCATAGCATACCCAAGCATATTGATATCAGACATCACTACATAAGAGACCTTGTGGAAGACAAAGTGATTACCCTAGAGCATGTGGCCATGGAACTACAGCTAGCTGACATTTTTACAAAGGCACTAGATGCTGCTCAATTCTAGAATCTAAGAGGAAAGTTGGGAATATGCATGTGTGAGGACTTATAGCAATTACTGGAAAGAGGGAGTTTTCAGTTTAAAATAAGTCTTATTGGGGAAAATGTGTTCCAACCCCCAACTTTAATGTATTCAACGCCATTGACCACTAAAGCTCTCTATTCCACACAATCGTGTTATCTCACTATACCTACAATTATCTCCTTTTTGCCTACTCCTCAGAATACGCCTCATCTATTCAATTGTTCTCTTAACAACATCAGAATGTCCTTCAATCAAGATGCTTCTCCATCTAAGAACCATCCCAAATCCTCTACAGATGCTCCTGGTACGGCATCTCCTCAAGCTAGAAATTCCAATCAACATTCCCAAAGCAATTCTTCTCCCACTGTTGATGACTTTGCTAGAATGAAAAACAGGGAAGGTTCTGCATATGTTGACAGATCCATTAGGGAACTTGTCACGAAAATTCTCCAGAAAGGACGTATGGTGTGCGGTATCTCCACCCCTTTTGCTCGTATTGATCCACCTCACAGTTCTAATAATGGCACCAATAGTGCAGCTGTGCCAGGTGAAGAGTATGATGATAGTGATGAAGATGTCTCAACAGATGTTGAAGACATTTCCTCCAGTTCCTCTGAGGAGGAAGACTAAATTGTCTGCCCTAATGATTGGCTAGTGGCGTGCTGGTGCTAATGGTCTGTTGTGTTGGCTAGTGTTTCCTTTTGGTTAAGATTTTTTCTTGTGGTGTCTTCCTTGACAGAATGGGATAGTTTGGTTTACTTTGTAATTTTGGGTCTCCATACCCTTTACAATTTGTGTTTCTAACCTTATTTGATCTATGCTAATTCATAATTTTGTGGCTAAAAAGGGGGAGAAATAGGTGTTATCAGCAGGTTGTGGTGTGTGTGTAGATGTGTAGAATGTGTTGCGTGTATGCCTCGCAGGTGGATTGCTCTGAGCAGGTGTGCTAATGATATGCTACTACTCTGAGGTGTGTTACAAGTGTGCTGAAGATGTGCAGGTGTATGGTTGTGAGCAGGATGACGATCCTGTGTGTGTTTGGCAATTGCTGATATATGTTTGTGTGTGGTTTAGGCATAGTGTATGTTGTTCCTGATATTGGTAGGAGTGTGTGTTAGTAGAACTGTGTGTTTTTTCCTGTTGCTGGTATATTGTGGTTGGCAGGTGTGCCATGATTGTTATGCATGCCTTAAGGGGGAGAATCATAGGATGGTGTACCAGATGTTGTGACATCTGTAGTCTGAACTAGCAGGTGGTTTGTGTTGTGGAATAGGTGTATTTTAGGATGTCATAGTAGAAGTCTAGACATTCATAATCTGTTTTGGTAGTGTAGTGAATCTTTTTTGGTAGTAGTGGTAGTATAAGCTAGTAGCCTTCCTGCATGATTAGATATATGTTGTGAACTTTTCTGCTGCTTGTTCTCTGATATGATGACAGATTGTTTTAGCCAAATATTTTCCAAAGGGGGAGTTTGTAGATGTTTTGATAGGCTGCATTTTATGGTAAAATAATGATGTGTATGTAGATGTCATGATTGATGTCATGACATGCTGGTGTAGTGTTCTACAAGGTAAGGTTTCTTAGTTAGAGCAAAGTGTATTGGATGTCATACTGAATGTCATGACATCAGGTAGCTGACATCAAGGGCGCGTGTTTTAGTTTTCTGGTATATTGCATGAGGAAGCTCAGGCTATACTTCAGGAAACATTTTAGGGATCTTAGTTATCTCAGGCGAAATGCTAGGCAATGTTGAGCATAACAGGAAATGCCTATGACCTAATTAAAAGTGCGCTAATTTATGAAAAGAAGTTTAACTTAGTTAAACCTAATTTCTGCACTTAGGTCCAAGATCTTTGTGTTGCTTATAAATAACAAAGTAGCAATTCTAATTTAAGACAGGTTTTTGACAAAGAGTTTACAGAGTGTTTTGTGAGTGAAGAACTCAGTCTGTGTACTGTGATCTTCACGTGTGTGTTTGTGTCTTAGGATTTCTTGTGAGCCAAGAAATTATATGTTGTATGATTGCATTAGACTAGTGTGATTAAGTTATATGTTACTTGTGTCACTCTAAGCTTTTAAGCACGAATGTTGTGTCTCTTGATTGAAGCTGTGAAGCAAGATCAAGACTTGTTTGAAGTGTGTCTTCATTTTAATCTTGTATTTAATTGGTTGATATCACTGCTGTGATTGAGGGGGAGTGAGTAGGAACTCAGGTCTAGTGTTAGGCTAAAGTTGCATTGGGTAGGTCTTAAGTGAAGCGTGTAAACTGGTAGTTTGACTCGGAATTAACACTGCTTATAGTGGATTTCCTCCCTAGCTTGGTAGCCCCCAGATGTAGGTGTGATTTGCACTAAACTGGGTCAACAATTCTCTGTATTATTTACTGCTTTCAGTTCCTGTTTTGTATTAAGTTTAATAGTCTGTTCTGTAGTGGATGTCATAACGTCCACTGTAACATCCACTGTCTGTTACTAGAATTTCACCGTTATCAAATCTCCAAAACTCTCAGTCAACAAAACCTTCACCTTCTACAGCTAACAACAACTCAAACACCCAAATCCCTTCAAATCACCACCAGGAAGACCTTTTTCTTCAATTCGTTCAACCGACGATTCCTTCCTCTTTGTTCAAACATAAACCCACTCTACAATCCAAAATCCTTCTCCAACCGATAACCCGTCTTTGTTCATAAACCTTTAACCAAATCCATAATAACCTTTTTAAATTCACAACTCTTTTCAACCACCAACAAATCAACCCCAGAATTAGGAACACAGCAGAGAGAATAGAAGAAGGAGAAAGGATGTGAAACGAAATGAGAAAGAAAGGTCCACGAAACCCCAAACTTGGAAATCTTAAATCTTGACGGTAGATATTGGGAACCGAGAGAATAAGTAGAGACAGAGAAAGCAGAAAGAGAAACCAAGCAAATGGAGGCGAAGTGAGAGGAACGTTAGAGATATTACCTGTTGTGATTCATTCGTCAATTTCGGTTTGTGTGATGATGTTGTTTCAAAGATTGAGGTGATTGGTTTTTACATGAATTTTGGAGGCCTTTAACGGAGGTGGCTGATTATTCTATTTATGTGGTTTCATCAATTTATTCGTGTTCTGAAAAAAAGCATGGCTAATGACCTGGGTACCCTGGTTATTAGGTCTTTGTTTGTGGGCATTTAGCCCTTATGTTTATTTCAATTGGTTCCATTTTTTTACTTTTTGAGAGGTGATGGGCTTCAAGCCCGTATGATCCTCTCCAACTCTTCATCCCACATACTGATTCACACCCCAGATTTCCAGATACACCCTCCTTTTCATTTTTTTTAAAGTTTTTATTGTTTTTTTTTAGTTGTTAATACTTACTAATTTTATCTATTTATTCTTAAGATTTTATTTTCTTTATTTTCGATTTTTATTTTGGTGAATGAAAATTCAAGAGTTATTGATTATTGATTCATCCATAAAATTCATTATTGAAATTAGACCATTTCCTTTTATTTCATACTAGTGTCAATTCTATTTTTTGGTCGATGACGAAACATAAAAGTCGCCACTAGTCAAATTATTGATAAATGGCGATGAAACCAAGACTATCTTTATTTTTATTTTTTTCATTTTCTTTGTCATTCCGATTTTATTTCATTTTATCGATCAATAAAGTCTTTACATTTTTGTAAACGTCAATTAATTGAAGTCGATAACCTTCACTATGTCAAATCTATGGAAAATGACCATTTGGGTCATTTTCTTTACTTTGGAGGACTGTTGGTTATTTGTCCGAGTAATGGACTATTGGACTTTGTCAGATACCCTAGCTTGGAGTTTGTCCGACTTTTGCTCAAGGCATAGTTTAGAAGACCTCACACACACTACTTTCTCTTGGGCTACCTTACAATGAGACCTTTTATTTCATGCAATCGCATGTAACTCACATGTATCGCTCTCTTATTTCGATGTACGCATTCATTTTTTCTTTGATTGTGGTTTATCTTCTAGGAGCACCCATAGGGGCTAGCATAGATTAAACTATTTTCAAACTAATTCTCGATTCGTCATTGAGTCATTTTCAAACACCCTTTGTAAGTCGAGTGCTCGTATGCATTCGTCATTAACCTATCACAGACACTTTCACATTTCATTGTGGTTTCGATATTAGAGGCACCTGTTGCACCCCAAAATTTGACCGACTACTTATCGCAATTTGGCTCATGTTTCGACTCATTTCATTTTCGCATTTGCATACCGCGTACATTGCATTTTTTCCAGTCAGATTGACTTTATCGGGATTACAGCCCTCTGATCGCGCTTCAGGCATTGCAGGCCAATACGAGGACGTATTTTGAGAATCGGTGCTCGTTCCCGGTGTTTTCAGCTCTCGTTGTTGTTTTTAAGGACATCTCGGTGTCCGGCTTTTACCGTTTATCTCGATATAGTCGCTAATCGATTTAATCGGCTTCCTCGTTTTTTTTAGGGTTTTTCCCTTATTTTCTAGAATTTTTAGGGATTTAATTGATTTTTCTAGGTATTAGATAGTTTTTAATAGCTTTAATAGATATTAAATTGTTTTTAAATAGATTTTAGTTTAATTTCTTTTTAAGAATAAATCATGTTTTTAGATATTAAGTAGATTTCTTAGATAATGGTTTTAATAGAATAATTCCCTTTACTAGAATTTTTTTAATAGATAATAGAGTTTTTTCTATTTTTTTAGTTGTTTAGGAATTATTAGAATTTAATAGTTAATTCTCTTTTAGGTTTAATAGATATTAGAGTTTTGTTTTAAGATTTAATTCTTTTAGGATTTAAGTAGATTAATTAGATCTTAATCATTTGTTTAGATGTTAATTAGGGTCTTATTAGATTTAATTAGGTTAGAATAGTTTTAATTTTCATTTAGGATTTAATTACTGTTTTAAATTTTCGTTAGCATTTAATTGTTTTTAATTAGGGTTTTAATTGAGTTTAGTAGCCTTAATTAGGTTTAGAGTGGCCTTAATTTTCAGTTAGTCTTAATTGTAGTTTTAAGTCTTCATTTAGTTTTAATTGAGTTTAATTAGTCATTAATCATTAATTAGTCTGAATCCATTTTCGTGGGTCATTTGTCAGATTTTTGGAGGCCCACAAACCCCAGTCCACGTGTCTGTCTAAAAGCAGCCGCGTGTGCTTTTCTCAGACCCTCTCTCCAATGCCAAGTTTCAACCTCTGAGACTTCCACACCTCCCCACACGTGGCTTCGCCACATTCTCTCCTTCATGCATGTGAGCTACGTGGCGCTTCCTCGTCCACCCACATCCCTCACCAGATGCATGGCCGCCGGCCATGCAACCACCCCAACCGCTCACCTCCGGCCACCCTAACCTCCTCCGGCCACCGCAACTACCACCGGAAAACACAATTCACCAGAAAACTCATCCGTTTCTCCAGGATCAGCAACCATCATCGTCCTCTCTGTTCATCCTCTTCGCTCAACTTCACCGGAAATCTTGTCGGAACCTCATCGTGTTCCTCACCAACCACCATCTTGCTCATTTCGTTTCCAGAAAGAAACCTTCAAACAAGATCCTTCAAACATCAACATCATCGTTCGATCCATGAGTTTTTTGATCAGCAATGTTAATCAATCATCCTCATCAGTGAGCGATCTCTTTGGATCTCCATCTCCGTTCGCCAAATCCTCCAGAAGCGCATGCATCAAAGTTTGTTCAAGAACGTGTTCCTCGCGATTTCCAGATTTCTTCAGAATCACCAAGAACGTTCATAAGCTTCATGTGTTTTTCCAGATTTGTTCATCGTTCCTCAAGAATGTCATGAACACCTCCGATCCACAAACAGCCAACGCCAAAACTACAGCAAATCTTCAGGAACTTCATCTATTTTGCTGATTTTCGCCCAGATCCTCGCTCGTCGTCTTCACCGGCTCCTCTACTCGTCTCCGGAAATCTTCGTCTTCATCTGAAGTTCAGCAAGTTCTTCAGTTTTTCCAGGTGTTCTTCAAAGAAGATGAAGACGTTCATCTCCACCTTCAACAAATCGCCAGAAAATCACGAACGTCTTCATCCAAGAATCGCCAACACGCCAAGAACATTCATCGTCCACCTTATTGGATTTCCAGAATTGCTTCAGAATGATTAGGGACATCAAGGGGATCTAAAGCGTGTTGGAGCTCGGGTTTGAAAAATTGGCGAGGTTGGTAGGCTGAGATTGGTGAGTGTTTGAGAAAAGATTTTGTGAGAAAGATGGAGAGGTGAAGTTTCGAGAGAGAGAGAGAGAGAGGCTGAGAGGGGAAGCGGCGAGATGAACAGTGTTTTGCCAAGAAGGGATTAGGGTTAGGTTTTGCTTTCTGAGGGATGGGCTACGTGGCTAGAGATTGGGCTCCGAGGCCCATTAGGTTTGTTGTAACACATACACTCCCCGTTCTTTTTTTCACCCCCCCCCCCCCCCCCCCGTTTGGGTGTGTTTGGCTAATGGGCTGGGCCCTGTGCGTTTTACTTATCAACACTCCTGGTTTGTTTTTCTTCCCCCCTCCCCTTTGCTGTACATTTTTGCTGGGCTCTGGGCCCAGTTTCCTGTTCTTTGCTGAAGCATCCCCTGTACCTTTGCTGAAGCAATTTCTGATGCACCCCCCGTTTTTGTGTTTTTATTTCTTTTCTGAATTTCTTTGTGGGCTGGGCCCTGTATTGTTTTTGCTGCATTACCCCAAGCTGCAGTTTGTACCCCCTCCCTTGTTATTTTTAATTTCTCCCTTGTATTGGATGAATGAATGTAATAGATATAGTTATATTTTTTTTTAGGATTATAGTTTTATTTTCCTAGGATATTAATGCATAGTTTTATAGAATTTATATTCTATTATTTTTTAGCATATTATAGGGTATTATAGAATTAATATAGTTTTGCTATTTTCTTCATAGAATAGTATAGGATTTTATATAGAATTTCCATTATATTTTTCTATACGCATTTATAGATTTAATTCTTTAGGATATTTTCTAGTTGGAATTTAATAGCCGTATTTTAGGAGTAGCATTTTATTTCCATTCGTTAGTGGATTTTGTCTCCTATTTTCGTTCTATCCAATTTTATCCCGATTTTATTGTTGGCTGGCCGTGTGACACGATTCAATTGGAGATTGATTTTCGATATCATTTCTCCATCTTGTCTTTGACACGGATATCAATACGCTACCTCTGACAGTTCGATTTCTCGTATAAGTCGAACCATGACGGTCTAAGCGTCACATTGTTCTGATTCAAGCGTGATCGTCAAGGATCCAGAGAGGAGAAGATTGGAATGGAGCTTGCGTGCAGGTCAAGGGTCAAGGGAACCACTCCGTTCGGTAACATCCATCTAATTCAAGTCTTCAAGCAACCGTCGAGTGTTGTGAGATCGTTAGATACGTAGGAAATGGTTGTGGGAGGGTCACTCTCACGTAACTTGGGTGTTTAGTGTATCACCCTTAGGGTGATATACAACGCATTTGCTCCTACGTCTTAGGTTCTTGCGTGTGTGTCCCGGGTTCCTTCCCGTTTAGGCGTAGGCCTACTTCCCCTTCTCTTGCCCCGTGCAATCGAGATTCGTTATCCTGAGCTACGTCCCGCTCTGATTTCTCTGACGAGAATACGTAGGCACGATACCGATGTATTGGCGAGCAAATTTCCCCCGGAGGCACAATACTGACGTATTGGCGAGCCACCTTTCCCCTTAGCTGTAAGCCGAACTACAGCTGCTCTGATTTTCTCTGAAGAGAATATGTAGGCATAGGATGCGATGTCCTAGCGAGCACACTAACAACTAACTTTTTTGTTCTCCTCGCTGCCGTGTGAACGAGACTTTCCCGCTGACGACTGAAGTTATCCTTTACTCTTGCCCGAGCGCATTTGAGACCAGACCGTAGTTCTAGTTCCCGTAGGTTCCCATACCTCGAAACCCGACATACTACGTCCGTTCTACCGCAAACAGGTACGCCTAAGTCTCCAATGGTCGAGCAGCGTCCACCTAACTGCTAGAATGCATACGCTAGTATCGTCAACTTAACCTCTCACCCCCGTGTGATCGAGAACACCCCTGTTTACCCGTAGTTAGCCTGAACTACGTCTTGCTCTGATTTCTCTGACGAGAATACGTAGGCCCAAGACGCGACGTCTTGCCGAGCAACCTCCCCCGTAGTTTCCCGAACTACGTTGACTCTGATTTCTCATTCTCTGATGAGAATACGTAGGCATAGAGTGCGACGCTCTATCGATTCAATTTCTTTCCGTCTAGATTTAGCAGCCGTAGATAGATTGTTTTTCACCCGTAGACAAACCAACAAGCGTGGATCCCGTCGAGTACGACGGATGTGAGGGGTGCTAATACCTTCCCCTTGTGTAACCGACTCCCGAACCCAGACAACGGTTGCGACGACCTTGTCTTACCCTTTTTTCGTCAGGTTTTTCTGATCGTTTCCTTTCCCGCTCCGAGGGATAAATAACGAAAGGTGGCGACTCTTCTATTCTGCCGGCACCTTATTTTCGCGGAAGCGACAACTGGCGACTCTGCTGGGGATTTCGATGGTTCCCTATTCGAGTCTCGCCTTGAATTTTCTTCCTAGCTGTCTGGGTCATCCCTAGCAGCTGGTGACTCTGCTGGGGACTTGATAGTTTCCTTGGGATCCAACGTCCCGTATGCGAGTTAGTTTGGGGATCCAACGTCCCCTAAGAGAGTCAATCCTAGCGCTTGTTTGCGTGTCTTTGGGTGTTTATTTTTATGTTGTATTACTGATGTATTTACATTTCCCGCACTATATTATTATATGTTGCTACTGTGTTGTTGTGGGATGGGGGCTCTGATGAGTGAGAAGCCAGACCCAAGCTTGAGTGCACCATAGAATTAGTTGTGGAAATTAGTGGGCGCGCACTTGCTTGGCAGGCGCTAGTGTCTCATGAAATCCACGCTCAGACGAGGTTCTCCCGGATGGCTTCTCTTTCAACCCTTTGGGTTGAGACGGTTGTTGGTTTGGAGGATTGTCGACTCTGGGGACCGATCATTTGGAAGTTGGCTAAGTGAGGCCTCTTCAGGACAGGATGATGCTACACCTTCTGGGTATGATATCATCAGTCTTGAAAGTCTGTGACGCCAATGACCGCATAGGATGCCAAACTTGTGTCAGTTTAGGTCCATACCCGTGAGTGGAAGGGTTTTTGCAGGAAACTTGACTTCCAGCCTACCCGATATCTTGGTTTTCTCTCATCAGAGCATACTTATCCCGTCAGCAGCGCAGCAGCAATCAAAGCTTCGTGGGGGCTGTGATCCCGTGTTTGCTGCATCTTGCATTGCATTTGCATGAGCATTCCTGCATCATATTGCATGCCATGCTCCAGCTAGTCAGAGCTCTTATCCGGCCGTTGTTTTGATTCTGAAGGTGAGTGTTGAAGACGACCAAGGGGTTGTAGCAAATTTGATCAGGATCAAGCAGTGAAGTCAGTTGACAGTTGTTGGTAGCTATGTCAGAGAGCAGCTTCTAGTTTGTTGATACCTTGTCAGGTTTCACTGTGACGTCCAATCCTTTGTATGGATCTACGCATGACGAAGAATTTCCGCAAGTGAACAACCTTACTGCAGCTCAGCTTGTACAGCCTTCTGTTGAATACCTAAGTCTACGTGAGCAGTTTGTTGTCCGAAGTGAACGTTCTCCTTCTGTTGATATCTCCGACTACCAGGGTGTTGCCTTCCCTGTGCCAAAGTCCCGAAGAGAGGTCCCGATAGCAAAGACTGAAGACCCATTTGCTCCCGTGTATGCTAGAAGGTTTCGTGCATTGGATGAAAGATTCAAAGCCTTGAAAGGTAAAGACGCTGTTAACCCCAATGCTGCAGACATGTGTCTGGTTCCTGGCCTAGCGTTACCTCCGAAGTTCAGAATGCCGAGGTTTGAAAAGTACAAAGGAGATAGTTGCCCGAAGCAACATTTGGTGATGTTCTGCCGAAGAATGACTTCGTTTGTGCATGACGACAAGCTGATGATTCACTGCTTTCAAGATAGTCTGACTAGGGCACCTCTGAGTTGGTATATGCAGTTGGAGAGTAATCAGATCCGATCATGGGTGGATTTAGCCAATGCTTTTCTGAAGCAGTATGACTACAATCTTGATGAAGCTCCTAGTCGCATGCAGCTGCAAGAATTGTCTCAAGGGAACAATGAACCTTTCAGGAAGTATGTTCAGAGATGGAGAGAATTTGCTGCGAGAGTGCAACCACCGCTTCTAGACCGAGAGTTGAAAGGCATGTTCGTAAACTCCTTGCAGAGCCCGTACTTCGAAAGAATGCTTGGAAAGGCACCAAATTTCTCTGAATTGGTAAGGGCAGGAGAGCGCATCGAGTATGGTGTAAAGACTGGAAGAATTCAGAATGTTTTGAGCAGTCAGGCTAGTGAAGCCGAATCTCTCTGTAGCTTTCAAACTAAAGAAGGAGTTGTGATCAATGCAATCATGAATGATGTTGGGTATCCTCGAGACGAATCGGTGAAATCTGTTGGTTCTCCGTCTTCTCAGCGGTCAGTATCTTCTGTGTCTCGTTATTCTGGACAGACAATTGTGCCTAGGGCACCACATCGGGAACCTTATGCAAATCCACGAGCTCATGGCCGAGGTTACCAGAATCAGCGTCAGAATCAGAACCGACCTCGTAACAACTTGGAACGAAGGAATGCTCCTTCTCATCCAGTGCCTGTGTCGTATAGCCAGATTCTGCCACATTTGATTCAGAACTCTTTGGTGGAACCCAAAGCTCTTCAGCCCGTGCCAGAGCCTTACCCTCCTGGGTACAATCCCCATGCTCAGTGTGGTTACCATGGCGGATCTCCGGGGCATTCAACTGAAGATTGTAAAGCTTTTCAGGCAAAAGTGCAACAGTTGATCGACAAAAGGTGCATTTCCTTTCCAGAGGGAGTTTTGGTTGTTCATGACAACCTCTCAGCCGTCTGAGCTCGCAGATTCAGAGGGTTTATTTCCAGAGGCCAGTGGTCCAGATGGGCAGACGTCCTCAGCATTGGCAGTCCTCAGACTTTTTATCATTTGCATTTGTAGTTTCTTTTCTGTTAGTTACTACTTGCTGTTAAACATTGTTTGTTTCGAATGGTAATATTAATAAAGTGACTATGCATTTTTCTGAATTAATCATGTCGTTGTCACTCATTTACTGCATTGCACTGACACTTGCACTTTATTCACTCCACTTTATCACTATGATTAGTAAATATTGGAGGGAGGATGACGAAACTGAATACTCATGATCGTATGCTTTCAGATAAAACCTTGCCTATGATGTACAGGCATTGTTTCAAATCCCCTAAACACCGGAGAGATAAGGAAGAGAATCCCTTGTTAACCACTTCGAGCCGAGAAGTAGGAGTTTTTTCGGACTTTTAAACCCTCACATCTTAACCCGGGGCAGGGTAGTTGTCAGTTAGCTTGATCGAGCGTTCAAGTCTTATGGAGGAGTGTTGTCTTTCGAGGACCAATCACATCATAGTCTCCCCAGAGGTCGTACCTCGCCAACCACAATGGTTAAACCTCACTAATCAGGAGTGAGACAGTTACAAACCTCTCGGATGAATCCAGACAGCCAGTGTCACACGACTTGTTTCGAAAAAATAAGAGAAAAAAGAAAGCCCGCTAAGTAAAAAGAAAAGAAAAGCTGGAAAGCAAATACTTAGGCAAAAATCAGGGCGTCCCGCTGGACTTCAAAAGAAAAATCGAAAAGAACTCTGAAGAGTCAGTCCAGGAAAAAATTAGGGAATTAAAAGAATGAAGAAGAAAAGATACAAAAAGAAAAAATCCTCGAACAAGGACAAAGTCGTGTGGATACGGACACCGAAACGAAAAAGGAGTAACTGTCACTCCGAAACACCTTGTGAATTCTTTAACCAGTTGTTCCCAATATTCAACATACCTCTCGAAGAGGCGAGCGCTCGAGCCAAGTTAACTGAACTTTAGGATCGGAGATCATCACGTAGAAGGGGTGGGTACAAATCATAATTTGAGCCAAATATCCTTTGTTTCACGAACCGTGAACTCGACCACGATACAACCCTTAAAAGACCTAATTGAGGCAGGGTTTATTCTGAAAGCACATTACGATAAGGTTGAGTAACCTGACTCCTACGTGATTTGCTAATCATATCCTTGTTGTATTTTTCACTGATCGAATCAGCACTACGTTTGAACTCTTTGGTTCATTCGTCATTCACTATCATGACACGTAAATGAGCACAATACATTTTTTCAAAATCTGCATGAACACTGCATTAAAATTACCATTCGTGAATAAACAATTTTAATTGCAGGTCAGTAGTTGATACGAAGGAACTCCAACAGGAATAATCAATCAGGACTGAATCGTTAGCAGTCTGGATCAGAATGGTATACCGTGAAACCCTGTGAATCTGGGGCATTGACTTTCAGTGAGTTTGGAATCAGTTAGTCTGAGGACAAGTCCCGAACGATCGGTTGATTATGGGACAGTTTGTTCGAGAAGCAGTTGATTAGAAGTGAATCTTCTTGAGACCCAATCAGGGTCAGTTATCCAGAACTCTTGTGATTTGAGGGCAGATCCCTCCAGTGTTCAATCAGGGCATGTTGAGTCGCTCAACGCTCGTTCAGGGGAAAGCCACTTCAGAAGTATATTGAAACCAACCATGCTGAGAGTTGGTTAGTTGAGGATGAATCCTTCCGTTGTACAGATATTGGGGCAAGCCATCTGAAGATCGTCTCGTTGCCAGCTGCTTTCTGTTCAGAATGCATTTTCCCAAGAGTCAGATTGGGGCAAGTTGAATTGCACTGGGGCAAGGTGTTCAAATGAGTTTGTTCACCCTAGCAAGAGTTGAGTGTCGGGGAATCGTGTCATTACCCTGCCAAAACCTGAACCTTCTGAAGAAGCCTTGCTGCCATTGGATTGTTATCCTACAGCCTAACCTGTTACTTGGTAGAACCTTGTAACCAAATCGTTTCAAAGTCCAGTTCTCGTCTGGAAAACCGGAGATCAGTTCTCGTCTGAAATCCAAACCAGAAATCAGCCCTGTCTGGTCACCTTTTCTTTAACCTATTGTTCAACCAGTTCTCGTCTGGCCAACACAGTTTTAAAGTCCAGTTCTCGTCTGGCAAACCGTAGATCAGCTCTTGTCTGACAACCTAACATGTGTCGCTATCAGTTCTCGTCTGATAGTCCACCTAGAATACTAGTTCTCGTCTAGTATTTCCCCTTCAAATCCACTTTTGTTGGTAACCAGAAATAAACTTATCCCTGAACTAGAAAAAGCCTAAGTGTATCCGGCCCGATGATTCCTAGTGACTCGTATGTTGTCACATTCCCCGACACAAGGCTCGAGTGATCCCAGCTCCATGATTGGTAGTCTGTATTCCCTGCATTGATGTTGTTGAATCAGGATTATTTTCTCAGCAGAGACGTACAGTTTGAGATTGTTTCCCCTGAGCAGTTTGAGAGTGCAGCAAATTGAGTTGGCATTTATCCCTTATCGGAGTAGGATCAAGATTATCCTCAGCAGGGCGAGATTGATATTCCCGGCAGAGTATGGCCATCCCAAGCATTGAACGTTGATTAGCCTGATGTTCTACTTTCTTAAGTGGGTTGAGACTGAAGCTTTCCCTGACCGACAGATTGGGGTGTATTTCCCATGCAGTGGGTCTGATGCAATGTTGTATCCCCACAGAGTTCGAGTTTGACTCCTTTCCCCTCCGAGTCCAGGTCATTGACTCATTCCTCAAGCAGAGGTCGACGTTGATTCCCTCATTGAGTAATCTCCAGACGGGTAGACTTTGATGTCAGACAGAGAAGAGTTATTTCTCAGCAGATTGTTGCGTACCCTATAAGGACTTAGGGTGTTCAAAAAGGACCGTTCAGGGTTGTTTTCCTCAGTGAAGGGAGATTCAATTTCAGTGATCGATTGTTATCTTCCGTAGTCGCCAGAGGTGTGTCCTTGATAGGATCGGTACATTTCCAACAGAGTTGTACAATGAGTAGCTAAAGATTGATATCCCCAGCAGTGTTGATACACATGTATTCCTCATCAGACTTGATAGTCCAGCAGGTGTTACCCAGAAGGGTCAGTCTCCGTAAGGCGTATGCAAGATTATCCTCAGCAGATCAGGATTGATATCCCCGATAGAGTGTAGCAGCATCTCCCCGCAGAGTCTGAATGCAGGACCAGGAGCATTGATATGTATCCCCAAGCAAAGAAGATTCTCTCCCCAATCAGGTGTATCCTGAAGGATCACCATCTCCCCAGCTGAGTCATACACTGAAGTGTGCAGCAATTGATAGTGCCAGGCTGAAGTCTCCATCGGAATTGAGATTCCCCACAGAGTCGTATTCTCCCCTGTAAGCAGAATGATTTCTTCTTCCTCAGCCGAGTTTGCAGATCCCCAAGAGAGCCGAGTCCTTGGAAGCCGCTCAGGCCATGATTGGTTTGCCCTAGTGGAGTGTTGAATAGCTGATGCCATATTTCCCCGCCAGAGTCGTTATCTCCGGGGAAGTAGCCGTGAAGGTCGTGTAGTTTATCCCCGCGATTGACATCGCTTTCCCTCAGCAGGTTCAGGTTCTCGTAGAGCTTCGTTCCCCTGCATCAGTCAGCTGAAGATCGTTTCCCCAGGCGGACTCTAATTGAGATTGGTGTGGTTCCTTCTCCTTGATAGGAGGATTCTCCCTTCAGCATTTATTTTGCTGATGGGGCCATAGCATGTTGCATGATTGCATAGCATTTACCCTGAAAACGCGTAGCATTTCCAACGTGTGGAGCATTGCGCAATTATCGAAGCATATGCATACGAGACATGAGCCAAGTCGCCACCGTTCTTGTTTTGCAGATGTTCCGCCGCAGAATCGCTTGCTCAAGATGATTCTTGAATTCTCCCCAACGGAGTCGCTCGCTCAAGATGAGTCTTGAATTCTCCCCAACAAGTCTTCGGCTCAAGATGATTCTTGAATTCCCTAGCGAAGTTGTGTGTTTAAGATGATTCTTAAAATCCCCAGGGAAGTCACCAGAGTTGGTTGCTCGAGTTGATGCTTAGAGTCCCCGGCAGAGCATTTGCTCAGGATGATTCCCGAAATCTCCAGCAGAGTTATTGGTTCAAGATGATTCTTGAAGATCCCGATGGAGTTGTTGCTCAGGATGATTCCCGAAATCTCCAGCAGAGTTATTGGTTCAAGATGATTCTTGAAGATCCCGATGGAGTTGTTGGTTCAGGATGATTCTTGAAGATCCCGATGGAGCTGTTGTTCAAGATGATTCTTGATTTCCTCAGCAGAGATGATTCACCCGGAATGATTTCTGGACCCCCGAAACAGAGTTACAGGATAGTTATCCAGAATCCCCAGCGGAGATGCGTCATCCCCAGCAGGTTGTAAACATAGAAGTTGAGCTTTCCTTGGAAGACTTGATGATTGAAGTCCGGCAGCGGTGCCGAAACCCCAGACTTGCTGATGAAGTCCAACCGTATTAATGAAGCAATTCTCTCAGCTGATGCGGAGTGCCTGATGGCAAAAGATTGCATATCCTTATTTGGTTCATGATTGACCAAGAATTCTATCCTCGACCTACTGATGAAGTCCGGCTGATGCCCGAAAGTTTCTCTGAATGCCCGATGGCATGATCAACGTGATTAATGACCTGATGAGTCCCGAGGAATTCTTTTGTTATGACACAGAACGCCTGACGGTGTAATCAACCATGTATTTCCGGTTACCGAGTGACCAGTGATCCCTCGATGATTTGAGGATGCAATGACATCAGATAAATCAGAGAATCATCCTGAAGGAGGTTCAGATCAGTATTTCTCCAGCTAGTTGCCGTGCAGCTATGATTTCAGCTTCCGAAGATTTGTTCCCACCAGAGTACCGTGTACTTGTGTAGTTGGCAAATTTCCGGGTTCTTTGGTATTCAACCGTCTTCTACCTTTGAATGTTTGAAAGTCGTTCGCTTCTCAACCCTTCAGGTCCAAGCCGTTTGAATAGGGGCAGCTGTTGCACCCCAAAATTTGACCAACTACTTATCGCAATTTGGCTCATGTTTCGACTCATTTCATTTTCGCATTTGCATACCGCGTACATTGCATTTTTTCCAGTCAGATTGACTTTATCGGGATTACAGCCCTCTGATCACGCTTCAGGCATTGCAGGCCAATACGAGGACGTATTTTGAGAATCGGTGCTCGTTCCCGGTGTTTTCAGCTCTCGCTGTTGTTTTTGAGGACATCTCGGTGTCCGGCTTTTACCGTTTATCTCGATATAGTCGCTAATCGATTTAATCGGCTTCCTCGTTTTTTTTTAGGGTTTTTCCCTTATTTTCTAGAATTTTTAGGGATTTAATTGATTTTTCTAGGTATTAGATAGTTTTTAATAGCTTTAATAGATATTAAATTGTTTTAAAATAGATTTTAGTTTAATTTCTTTTTAAGAATAAATCATGTTTTTAGATATTAAGTAGATTTCTTAGATAATGGTTTTAATAGGATAATTCCCTTTACTAGAATTTTTTTAATAGATAATAGAGTTTTTTCTATTTTTTTAGTTGTTTAGGAATTATTAGAATTTAATAGTTAATTCTCTTTTAGGTTTAATAGATATTAGAGTTTTGTTTTAAGATTTAATTCTTTTAGGATTTAAGTAGATTAATTAGATCTTAATCATTTGTTTAGATGTTAATTAGGGTCTTATTAGATTTAATTAGGTTAGAATAGTTTTAATTTTCATTTAGGATTTAATTACTGTTTTAAATTTTCGTTAGCATTTAATTGTGTTTAATTAGGGTTTTAATTGAGTTTAGTAGCCTTAATTAGGTTTAGAGTGGCCTTAATTTTCAGTTAGTCTTAATTGTAGTTTTAAGTCTTCATTTAGTTTTAATTGAGTTTAATTAGTCATTAATCATTAATTAGTCTGAATCCATTTTCGTGGGCCATTTGTCAGATTTTTGGAGGCCCACAAACCCCAGTCCACGTGTCTGTCTAAAAGCAGCCGCGTGTGCTTTTCTCAGACCCTCTCTCCAATGCCACGTTTCAACCTCTGAGACTTACACACCTCCCCACACGTGGCTTCGCCACATTCTCTCCTTCATGCATGTGAGCTACGTGGCGCTTCCTCGTCCACCCACATCCCTCACCAGATGCATGGCCGCCGGCCATGCAACCACCCCAACCGCTCACCTCCGGCCACCCTAACCTCCTCCGGCCACCGCAACTACCACCGGAAAACACAATTCACCAGAAAACTCATCCGTTTCTCCAGGATCAGCAACCATCATCGTCCTCTCTGTTCATCCTCTTCGCTCAACTTCGCCGGAAATCTTGCCGGAACCTCATCGTGTTCCTCACCAACCACCATCTTGCTCATTTCGTTTCCAGAAAGAAACCTTCAAACAAGATCCTTCAAACATCAACATCATCGTTCGATCCATGAGTTTTTTGATCAGCAATGTTAATCAATCATCCTCATCAGTGAGCGATCTCTTTGGATCTCCATCTCCGTTCGCCAAATCCTCCAGAAGCGCATGCATCAAAGTTTGTTCAAGAACGTGTTCCTCGCGATTTCCAGATTTCTTCAGAATCACCAAGAACGTTCATAAGCTTCATGTGTTTTTCCAGATTTGTTCATCGTTCCTCAAGAATGTCATGAACACCTCCGATCCACAAACAGCCAACGCCAAAACTACAGCAAATCTTTAGGATCTTCATCTATTTTGCTGATTTTCGCCCAGATCCTCGCTCGTCGTCTTCACCGGCTCCTCTACTCGTCTCCAGAAATCTTCGTCTTCATCTGAAGTTCAGCAAGTTCTTCAGTTTTTCCAGGTGTTCTTCAAAGAAGATGAAGACGTTCATCTCCACCTTCAACAAATCGCCAGAAAAACACGAACGTCTTCATCCAAGAATCGCCAACACGCCAAGAACATTCATCGTCCACCTTATTGGATTTCCAGAATTGCTTCAGAATGATTAGGGACATCAAGGTTTGTTGTAGGATGAGATTGGTGAGTGTTTGAGAAAAGATTTTGTGAGAAAGATGGAGAGGTGAAGTTTTGAGAGAGAGAGAGGCTGAGAGGGGAAGCGGCAAGATGAACAGTGTTTTGCCAAGAAGGGATTAGGGTTAGGTTTTGCTTTCTGAGGGATGGGCTACGTGGCTAGAGATTGGGCTCCGAGGCCCATTAGGTTTGTTGTAACACATACACTCCCCGTTCTTTTTTTCACCCCCCCCCCCCCCCGTTTGGGTGTGTTTGGCTAATGGGCTGGGCCCTGTGCGTTTTACTTATCAACACTCCTGGTTTGTTTTTCTTTCCCCCTCCCCTTTGCTGTACATTTTTGCTGGGCTCTGGGCCCAGTTTCCTGTTCTTTGCTGAAGCATCCCCTGTACCTTTGCTGAAGCAATTTCTGATGCACCCCCCGTTTTTGTGTTTTTATTTCTTTTCTGAATTTCTTTGTGGGCTGGGCCCTGTATTGTTTTTGCTGCATTACCCCAAGCTGCAGTTTGTACCCCCTCCCTTGTTATTTTTAATTTCTCCCTTGTATTGGATGAATGAATGTAATAGATATAGTTATATTTTTTTTTAGGATTATAGTTTTATTTTCCTAGGATATTAATGCATAGTTTTATAGAATTTATATTCTATTATTTTTTAGCATATTATATGGTATTATAGATTTAATATAGTTTTGCTATTTTCTTCATAGAATAGTATAGGATTTTATATAGAATTTCCATTATATTTTTCTATACGCATTTATAGATTTAATTCTTTAGGATATTTTCTAGTTGGAATTTAATAGTCGTATTTTAGGAGTAGCATTTTATTTCCATTCGTTAGTGGATTTTGTCTCCTATTTTCGTTCTATCCGATTTTATCCCGATTTTATTGTTTGCTGGCCGTGTGACACGATTCAATTGGAGATTGATTTTTGATATCATTTCTCCATCTTGTCTTTGACACGGATATCAATACGCTACCTCTGACAGTTCGATTTCTCGTATAAGTCGAACCATGACGGTCTAAGCGTCATCGTCAAGGATCCAGAGAGGAGAAGATTGGAATGGAGCTTGTGCGCAGGTCAAGGGTCAACGGAACCACTCTGTTCGGTAACATCCATCTAATTCAAGTCTTCAAGCAACCGTCGAGTGTTGTGAGATCGTTAGATACATAGGAAATGGTTGTGGGAGGGTCACTCTCACGTAACTTGGGTGTTTAGTGTATCACCCTTAGGGTGATATACAACGCATTCGCTCCTACGTCTTAGGTTCTTGCGTGTGTGTCCCGGGTTCCTTCCCGTTTAGGCGTAGGCCTGCTTCCCCTTCTCTTGCCCCGTGCAATCGAGATTCGTTATCCTGAGCTACGTCCCGCTCTGATTTCTCTGACGAGAATACGTCGGCACGATACTGATGTATTGGCGAGCAAATTTCCCCTGGAGGCACAATACTGACGTATTGGCGAGCCACCTTTCCCTTTAGCTGTAAGCTGAACTACAGCTGCTCTGATTTTCTCTGAAGAGAATATGTAGGCATAGGATGCGATGTCCTAGCGAGCACACTAACAACTAACTTTTTTGTTCTCCTCGCTGCCGTACGAACGAGACTTTCCCGCTGACGACTGACGTTATCCTTTTCTCTTGCCCGAGTGCATTTGAGACCAGACCGTAGTTCTAGTTCCCGTAGGTTCCCATACCTCGAAACCCGACATACTACGTCCGTTCTACCGCAAACAGGTACGCCTAAGTCTCCAATGGTCGAGCAGCGTCCACCTAACTGCTAGAATGTGTACGCTAGTATCGTCAACTTAATCTCTCACCCCCGTGTGATCGAGAACACCCCTATTTACCCGTAGTTAGCCTGAACTACGTCTTGCTCTGATTTCTCTGACGAGAATACGTAGGCCCAAGACGCGACGTCTTGCCGAGCAACTTCCCCCGTAGTTTCCCGAACTACGTTGACTCTGATTTCTCATTCTCTAATGAGAATACGTAGGCATAGAGTGCGAAGCTCTATCGAGTCAATTTCTTTCCGTCTAGATTTAGCAGCCGTAGATAGATTGTTTTTCACCCGTAGACAAACCAACAAGCGTGGATCCCGTCGAGTACGACGGACGTGAGGGGTGCTAATACCTTCCCCTTGCGTAACCGACTCCCGAACCCAGACAACGGTTGCGACGACCTTGTCTTACCCTTTTTTCGTCAGGTTTTTCCGATTGTTTCCTTTCCCGCTCCGAGGGATAAATAACGAAAGGTGGCGACTCTTCTGTTCTGTCGGCACCTTATTTTCGCGGAAGCGACAGCACCCTCAGGGACTAGTATCGTTTCTCACAACTTAACCCTTGACTCGTCGTTAATCCGGTTCTATTTTCAATCAAATCCTCAACTCTTCATCGAGCCATTTCAAACCAATTTCCATTCCACCATGATTTTGCATGCAAATATAAAGTCGAACCCTTGATCCAACATCAAGCGGTATTATAAGCCAAGTTGTAAGTTGAGTGTCGTTTTCCTCACAGTCCACCTCTTTTTACAACATATTCGATTCAATCTTTTTACAAACGTTTTTCCTAACAAGTAACGAAAGAAGGAGATTCATAGAGTCTAGCATTCCTTGAATCTCCGAACAAATGGCTCTTGAGGTGCACGCTTTGGGTTGTCGTTCATTCACCCTTTCGTCTTAAAACATATAATCTCTATTTAAACTTAATTTTAATCAAACTTACGAAAGAGGGATTTTCTTGGAGTATAGAATTCCTTGAACCCTCGAATGAATGGCTCTTGAGGCGTATGCTTTGGGTTGTCATTTATTTAACCTTTTGTCTCAAAACACGTAAGACTTATTCAAACATTTTCGTAACTAAACTATGAAAGAG
This sequence comes from Lathyrus sativus, assembly GCA_963859935.3. NCBI lineage: Eukaryota > Viridiplantae > Streptophyta > Magnoliopsida > Fabales > Fabaceae > Lathyrus > Lathyrus sativus. Next base: position 209,330,645 of record OZ012736.1, read on the forward strand.
GGATGTTCTTAGAGTCTAGTGTTCCTTGAATATTTGAATGATTAGCTCTCGAGGTACGCCCCTTGAGTTGTTATTCATTCCCTCTTTCGAATTCAAATTTTTCAACCTCTCCTCAAAATCGTTTCTAATCAAGTTTCGAAAGAACTGAGTTCTTGGAATCTCACATTCTTTAGATTCTTGAGTGATAGCTCTCGAGGAACGTCCCTTGGGTTGCTTGTCATTCAATCTTTCATTCCCAACAAACTTCAAACTCATTTCAACCCCTCTCTTTTCGTGGTCGTCTCCACGAACTACGAACGCTCTGATTTTTCATTCTTGTATGAATGTAAGATACATAGGCATAAGATTGCGATGATCTTAGCGAGCTACCTTCCCTCCATCTTCCGCTTCCCCCCATCTTTCTCGTAGTCGAACTACGAAGCTCTAATTTCTCATTCTCGTCTGAATGAGCATACGTAGGCACAAGGGCCCTAATCCTTGGTGAGCACCCTATCCTATAACCACTCATTTCTTCTTAGCGTCTTTATCCTTTTATCCTACCAATTTGCATTTACCATTGAGAAGAAAACAAGCAAGCTTAGATAACGCCCACTCCAAATTACCCTAAGAGGTTTCCGTTGAGTACAACGGACGTAAGGGGTGATAATACCTTCCCCTTGCGTAATCAACTCCTGAACCCGGAACATTGGTTGCAACGGACGTGTTCCTATCCTTTTGTTCTAAAAGGTTTTCTCGATATTTTCCTTTCCCGTCTCTTCGGGAAAATAAAGTTCGGTGGCGACTCTGTCGAACTGCATTCCGCGCCTTTAGCGCGAGGGTCGTGTTTCTGAATTGTCTATGTGATTTTTCAAGGTGTGACACTAACGTAAGATTAATTTATAAGGTGTCTGAAGTCAAAACTCCATTGGTCGAGTTGCATAGAAAACTGATAAAGGCGGGTCTGATCAAAGGTTCCCATGAAAGCTGCAGTGATTGTCATCGTAATCCGCAAGGTTGTAACCTAGTGCAGAAGGATATTCAGTCAATGGTTGATAGAGGTTTGCTACAAATATGTGGGAAGAAGAAAAAAGAAGATTTCTCGGTGATTGAGCCAATATTCAATTTACCAAAGAAATCTGAAAAGAGGCCAGTATTCAATACTGTGAGTAGCAAGTCTGCTTCTTCCTTCTGTTAGGCCTGTATTCCACAACAACCCTGCACCAACTGTGGACCAGCCGAAGCTAAGGTTTGATCCTAAGAGGGGATCGGGTCCTAATCTAAAAGTTGTATCTTGAAAATACGACTACTCCTGGTACAACATGAAAGCCGGAAGAAAGCATAAGGACATGACAAACATTGTCGGGGCAAGCAAAATGACCCGCAGCAGTTGTATATATCAACCCATGGCAAATTCTACTGTTCCTCAGGCAGCTGCCACTATTCCCAAAGCAACCACTACCACTCCTGGGGAAATTGTTCCTAAGGAAACCATCTCCAAAGAGCCTGTTATTGAAAAAACGAAAGGGAAAGAAGTCCCAAAGGAGGATGAGGAAGAATTTTTTAGAATAATTCGCTGGAGCGAGTACCGGGTAGTGGACCAACTCAACCAGACACCATCCAAGATCTCGATTATGTCATTACTGCTAAGTTCTCCTGCTCATCGACAAGCTTTGTTAAAGATACTAACACAAGCCCATGTAACGAAAGACATCACTATGGGGCAATTTGACTTCGTCGTTACTAACATCACAACCTGCAATACGCTGAGCTTCAACAATGATGACTTGACCACTGAGGGTCGCAAGCATAATCGTGCCTTTCATGTTCCTATTAAGTGTGAAGAGGATACACTCGCCACAGTACTTGTTGACACTGGGTCAGCTCTCAATGTGATACCCAAAAGAACATTGACCAAGTTGGCATACAAAGGAGCTGAGATGAGAGCCACATCTTTGATTGTGAAGTCCTTCGACGGATTAAGGAGAACTGTAATTGGAGAGGTTAATTTGCTTATCATGGTGGGACCCCAGGTCTTTGAAATCATCTTCCAAGTAATGGACATAAATCCGGCATATAGTTGTCTGCTGGGAAGGCCTTGGATACATGCAACGGGCGTTGTCACATCCATATTACATCAAAAGATGAATTTCATTACTGAGGATCAGTTGATCGTAGTGCACGAAGAAGAGGGCCTGAGGGTGAGCAATCTATCCTCCTTCCGATACATTGAAGCTAATGAAGATGCATTAGAAACAGCTTTTCAAGCATTAGAAGTTGCACATGTTGTGTTGATTGAGGATGATGTTGTTACACACGGTCCATCTTTCGTCTCTTCCCAGAGTATTATAAATGCCATAAAGGAAGGTCTTCCTCAAGGTTGGGGAGAGGTAATCGAGGTCAACGCTCGGGCGAAGAATAATCGACAAGGGTTAGGTTACAAACCAATTCTAGATGAAGAATCAGAAGTTAACGACAGGCGCCTGAAGACCTTGAAAGAGATCTTAGTAAGTGGCGATATTCAAGTAAACACTATCGAAGAAGACGCTGAAATGAGCTGCATTGACGACCTGGTATTCTGAGATGAAGTCGTTCTATACAGTTGGGAGGCCATTGAAGTTCTCGTCATGTTACCGCTCTTCGAGTAATTTGTTTGTTTTGCTTGTTAGCATTTTCTCTGTTTGAAATCCCTGGTCATGCCCAGGGCCAGTGGATCATTTTGTATCGGCCACACTTTTACAGTTAAAAAGATCAATCAATGAATGAATGTTTTGTTAAACTTCCATTTTGTTGTTCATTGTGTTTTATTGTTTTCACTTTTTTGTAAAAAATGAAAAATGGCAATCTTTTTAAAAAATACCTAAAAAGAACTCATCATCTGCATCTCTTTGTGTGTGTTTGCTCATTTAAAACCCGTTAACACATGCAGAGAACCTCCATCACCTATTAAATTCAATGACCATCCAGTTCCTTCTGACTTTGGTTCACCGGTATTCCAAGTTGAAGAAGAAAGTGATGAGGATTTTGAAGTTCCTGAAGAACTTACAAAAATGATCGAGTACGAGGATGCATATCTTCAACTGTACAAAGAAAAGATCGACGTCATCAACTTAGGTTCCGAAGAAGTAAAAAGAGAGGTTAAGATTGGGGCATCACTAGGGGCAGACGTTAAGAAAAGATTGATGATGCTTCTCAAAGATTATGCAGATGTGTTTGCTTGGTCCTACCAAGATATGCCTGGGTTGGATACCGACATTGTAATGTATAAACTCCCTCGTAAACCTGAGTGTCCTCCAGTTAAGTAAAAGCATCGAAGATCCAGACTCGACGTCGCTCTCAAAATCATAGATGAGGTTAAAAAGCAAATTGACACAGGTTTCCTAGCAGTTTCTAAATACCCTGAGTGGGTGGCCAACATTGCACCTGTACCTAAAAAGGATGGTAAAGTCAGAATATATGTAGATTACAGGGATCTTAACAAATCTAGTCCGAAGGATGATTTCCCTCTGTCGCATATCCACACATTGGTGGATAATACAGCCAGCTTTGCAGTATTTTCATTCATGGATGGCTTCTCCGGCTATAACCAAATAAAAATAGACCCGACTGATATGGAAAAAGACAACCTTCATCACACCCTAGGGCACTTATTGTTATAAGGTTATGCCTTTTGGTTTGAAAAATGTTGGGGCCACATATCAACGAGCCATGGTGGCATTATTTCATGACATGATGCACCAAGAAATTGAGGTTTACATCAATGATATGATTGCCAAGTCTCAGGACGAAGAAGATCACCTTGATCATCTATTGAAGTTATTTAAAAGACTCAGGAAGTATCAACTTAGATTAAATCATGCCAAATGTACCTTCGGAGTCAGATCTGGAAAACTACTCGGCTTCATTGTTAATCAACATGGAATCGAAGTGGATCCCGACAAGGTATGAGCCAGCCAGGAAATTCCTGCACCACAGATTGAGAAACAGATCAGAGGTTTCCTTGGCAGACTGAATTATATCTCCAGGTTCATCTCTAACTTGACTCCTACTTGCACGCCAATCTTTAAGTTGTTACAAAAAGATCAAGCGGTTGTGTGGAACGAGAATTACCAGTCGGCATTTGAAAAGATCAAAGGATACCTCCAAGAGCCTCCAATATTGATCCCTTATGTGCCTGGAAGACCTCTCTTCATGAACATGACTGTGCTCGAAGAATCAATGGGTTGTGTCTTGGGCCAAACAGATGAGTCAGGGAAGAAAGAGTATGCAATTTACTACTTGAGCAAGAAGTTCACCGATTGTGAAAGTCGTTACTCTCCATTGGAAAATGCTTGTTGTGTGTTGGCTTGGGTGGCCAAACGTCTGAGACTGTACATAATTTGTCACACTACTCTGTTGATATCCAAAACGGATCCAATAAAGTACATATTTGAGAAACCTTCTCAAACGGGAAGACTTGCAAGATGGCACATGCTCTTGTCAGAGTATGACATTAAATATGTTACACATAAGTCAATAAAATGAAGTGTCTTATCAGACTACCTTGTTGATCAACCTGTTGAAGATTATCAGTCGCTCAAATTCGACTTCCCTAACGAAGATGTCATGGTTCTATACAAAGCTAAAGAAGAACCTGGTCCTGAAGAGGGTCCTGAACCTGGTTCTCGTTGGAAAATGATGTTCGACGGTGCATCCAACAAAAGAGGTCATGGTGTTGCTGCTGTTTTGGGAAATCCTATCGGTGGTTACACTACTGTTACTGCAAGATTGTGCTTCAAATGTACGAACAACATAGTTAAGTATGAAGCCTACATATTAGGTCTTGAAGCTGCCATTGACCTTCGCATTAAGATTCTGGAAGTAATTGGCGACTCTGCCTTGTTGATTTATCAGTTAAAGGGAGAATGGGATACCCGAGACAAAAAACGGGTTCCTTACAAAGACTACATTTTGGAGATGATCGAGTATTTTGACGAGATCGCTTTGAGACATGTCCCGAGGTCTGAAAATCATATTGTTGATGCTTTAGCCATGTGTTGCACCCTAAAATTTGACCAACCGGGTCCCGTATTTTGTCCTATGTTTCGACGCATAACCGCATTCGCATCTGCATATCGCATACAGTGCATTTCTCATTTGTATTGATTTTATCGGGATCACAGCTCTCGTCTCGCGTTTCAGGTGTTTTTGATCAGTTTAGATAGATAGAATCGTATTTCAGGGATATTTCGGTGCCCGTTTATTTTTACCGGCTATGTTGATGCGCTCTCGCGGTGTTATTTGTCGTTCGGTGCTTATTTTGTTCCTCTGGGAATTATTGTGATTTTTTCTGGATTTTACTGACCATTTTTAGATTTTTTAATAGATTTAAATCATTTTTAGCATTTTTTAGAATATTAATAGGTTTTAATATTTTTTAATTCATTTTTAGAATATTAGATATTAAATAGATTTTTACTATTTTTTTTTAATAGGATAAATAGATTTTTCTTTTATTAATAATGAATTTTCTTTTATAGAATTTAAATAGATTTTTCCTCATTTTCTTAATAGAATAAATAGATTTTTTCTTTTAATAATGAATTTTCTTTTATAGAATTTAAATAGATTTTATCATTTTTTTTAATAGGATAATGTAGATTTTCTTTTAGAGATATAGTTTTTTTTTCTTTTATTAATGAGAGATTTTCTTTTATAATAAATAATATAGTTTTATTAGAAATTTAATAGAGTTTGATTAGTGGAATTCTTAGAGTATTAGTTTAGGAGTTAATTAGAATTAATAGAATAATTCTCCTTGCTAGGTTTAATTGAGTTTTAGAATTAATTAGGGTAGTATTCAGATTTAATTAGGTTAAATGGGCCTTGATTAATTAGTGTTAGGTTTTAATCTTTTTTATTTTTCAGTTCAGTTTTTATTGGGCTTTATCCAATTTCGTTCAATGCAAAGCCCAGTTTTTCTGTCCAAGTCTCCAGCAAGATCCAGCATCTTCTAGAAAGTTCCAGAAATAGCACTCAGTATAAATGCATCAGAGTGTACACGTGTTGAAGGAGAGAGGACCCCACGTTATTTCACCATCACACGCCACATCACAGACTCGCTGCCCCTCTCTCTGCCACGTTTCCACACTTTCCCTGCCTGCCACACGCGTGGCACCCCACTAAGTCCCTCTCCCTCCACGCGTCCTGCATGCCCTAACCGCCTCCACCCACGCTGCCACGTATCGCCTCGCCTGAAACCGTCACCGGCCGGCATGCATGGCCGGCGGCCACCGTGTATCTCACCGGAAAACCTCAAAAAATCCAGAAATCATCATCGACTTCATCTTCCTCCTCTCGTCATCACCCTCAAGAAACTCTCTGGTCCTTTTCCATCATCACCGATCATTATCCAAATTCATCCGCCTCCGATCACCATCAACAACTTTCTTTCCGGCGAGAACCTTCACCTTCAACCGATCGTCCACCTTCAAGCATCCAACCTCAACCATCATCATCTCTAGATTCAACTCTCAACCTTCATCTTTCTGATCAACGTCATCAACGAGAAGAACAATCTTCATCATATCCCCTGGAAATCGCCAGAAGCGTCTTCATCGTAGATCAAGATCTCTCAGGATCTTCAAGGTTCTTTAGAAAAAATCCAGATCCTTCATCAAGTTCACCATTACCAGAAAACTCTCAACAATTGACCAACATCTTTCAAGATCAGCATCCGATCTTGAAGATCCTCTGCCGTTCTGGATATTTTTGCCAGTTTTCGTGAGAATTGTGTAGGTGTTCTTCGCTTGTTCTTCATTGAATTCCCAGAATCCATCGGCACCTTCATCGTATTTTCCAGAACACCTTGAAGAACATTCCAGATTCTAAGCTTCATCGTGGTCAAAGATCCTCCAACAATCATCGTCAGAAATAATCAAGAACATGCATCACACCTTCAGGACCTTCAACGATCTAATTTCCTTCAGAGACTTGCTTCACGAATGTCAAGAATGGATGTTTCCAGATAGCAATTGGTTTCTGTTGTTTATTCTTTCGTTTTTGCAGGTTGAGTTTGAAGATGATAGAATAGGGGTGGTGACCTGAGAGGAAGACGGCGGCGGCGGTTGAGGGGGAAGTTTAGGTTAGGGTTTCTGAGTGAGGAGATGGAGAGAAGGAAGGAGAGGATGGGTCGGTGGGCTGAATCTTGGGGCCCAACAGCATTTTTTGGAGACACCTCCCCTCGTTTTTTTCTGCTGAGAATGGGCTGGGCCCAATACGAGGTGGCATGCTGGCAACACATCCCAGTTCACTCAGCACACCCCACCGGTTTTTGCAGCAAGCAAATGGGTTGGGCCCAGTTTGCAGTCTTTTTGTTTGTTTTACTTGTACACACCTTTCTGTAACTAACCCCCCTCCCCCTTTTAGATTTTTCTTGTGTTTTTCTTTATTACAAAATGGAAAAGGATTATTGAAAATAGAGAAAAATATATGAAAAAGATATGGAAAAATATATAAAAAAAAATAGAGAAAAGAAAAAGGAAAGAAAATATTGTGAAAAAATATAAAAAAGGAAAAGTATAAAAAAGAAAAGAAATTGAGAAAAATATTTTGAAAAAAGGAAATGGAGAGAAATACATAGAAAAATATGAAAAATATGAAAAAAATATTTTGAAAGAAAGGAGAAAATAGTTGAAAAGAAAAGAAGGAAAAAGAGAAAAAAATATTAGTGTAGACTTAATATTTTTTAGAGTGCATCATTTTTCATAGAAATTCTTTTTCACCTTTTAGGGATAATTTTTAGAAGTCCACTTGTTAGGGGACTATTTTCCATTTGATTTTTTCAGGATAGAATAGGATAGTATTTCTTAGGAGATTATTTTTCAGTATTCACTCATTGTAACCATTTTTCAGAGATTAATAAAACGAGATTTGAGTTGTGGTCCCGAAGTAGCCGAACTACAGCTGCTCTGATTCCTCGTACCAGACGGGGATATGTAGGCATAGGATGCGATATCCTAGCGAGCACACTAATGACTGACTTTTTGTTCTCTCGCTGCTGTGCGATCGAGACTTTCCCACTGACGACTAATTGTTACCCTTTTTCTCTCTTGCCCGAGTGCATTTGAGACCAAGCCATAGTTTTGCCCATAGGTTCCCGTACCTGTGAAGCCAGTTGATTTTCTCACTGCTGTGTGAGAATACCTTGTTTAGCCGTAGTTAGCCTGAACTACGTAAAGCTCTGATCTTCCACGCAGTATGGAAGTACGTAGGCACGAGACGCGAAGTCTTGGCGAGCCAATTTCCCCGTAGTCCCGAACTACGTTGACTCTGACTTTCTCTCTTGAGAATACGTAGGCATAGAGTGCGACGCTCTATCGAGTCAATTCCCTTCCGTTTAGATTTAGCAGCCGTAGATAGATTGTTTTGCATCCTTTAGACAACCCAAGCAAGCGTGGATCCCGTTGAGTACGACGGACGTGAGGGGTGCTAATACCTTCCCCTTGCGTAACCGACTCCCGAACCCAGGTTTTGGTTGCGATGACCATACCTTTTCCCCGTTTTTTGCGAGGTTTACTTCGAGCGTTTCCTTTCCCTCCGTTGGGATAAATAACGCACGGTGGCGACTCTTCTGTCAGCCGGCGCCGATTTTCGCAGTAGCGACAGCTGGCGACTCTGCTGGGGACCCAACGTCCCCTGGCTGCTAAGGACTGCGATAGTCCTTATGCATGTGGGACCCAACGTCCCCTAAGAGAGAGTCAATCCTAGTGTTTGTTTGCTTGTCTATTGGGGCTTATTTATTGATATTATCTGTTGCTGTTGGGGTGTTACGGGTGTTCTATGATTGAGAGAAGTCGGACCTGGGCTTGAGTGCACCTTAGACTTAGAGTAGAAATTAGTGGGCGCCCGCATGCTTTGCTTGCCTTGGTGTCCCGCGAAATCTACACTCAGACGAGGTTCTTCTGGTTGGCCTCTTGACCCACCCTTTGGGTGGCTTAGGTTGCTGGTTAGTTGGATTGTCGACTCTGGGAACCGATCATTTGGAAGTTAGCTAAGTGAGGCCTCTTCAAGACTCGATGATGCAACTCCTTCTGGGAATCGTATCGTCAGTCTTGAAAGTCTGTAACGCTGACGACTGCATAGGATGCCGTACCTTGTCAGATATAGGTCCACACATGTGAGTGGGGGGGTTTTTTTTGCAGGAAACTTGACTTCCAACCTACCCGTTATTTTGGTCTTCTCTTCAGAGCAACCGTACTCCGTCAGCAGCGCAATAGTATTCATAGATTGTGTGGGGGCTGTGGTCCCGTTGTTTGCTGCATCTTGCATATCATGTGCATATCAGTGTTGCATCATATTGCATATCATCCTCCAGCTAGCCAGAGTTCTGATCCAACCTTTGTTTCCTGAAGGTGATTACCCGGAGTTCGGATTGAGCATCTGTTGATTGTCAGAAGACCGACCTAGGGATTGAGTAGCTTTGAGCAGAATCGAGCATTGAAGTCAGCTGAAGACTATTGGTAGCTATGTCTGAAGGCAATTTCCAGTCTCCTAACACCCTGACGGGGTTCACTATGGCGTCCAACCCTCTGTATGATTCTATGGAAGACTTCCCGCAAGTGAACAACGTTACTGCAGACCAAGTTGTACAGCCTTCTGTTGAGAACCGAGGTCGACATGAGCAGTTTGTTGCCCGGAATGAGCGTCCTCCTCCTGTCAACAATCAAGGTGTTGCTTTCCCTGTGATGAACTACCGTAGAGATATTCCAATGGCCGGGATGGTAGATCCAAGAGCTCTTGAAAAGGATAGAAGACTCCGAGCGTTGGAAGAAGGAATGAAAGCTTTGAAAGTGAAAGATGCTGTTAACCTGGATGCTGTAGACATGTGTTTGGTTCCTGACCTGGCGTTGCCTTATAAGTTCAAAGCACCGAAATTTGAGAAGTACACGGGAGATAGCTGTCTGAAGCTGCATTTGATGATGTTCTGTCGAAGGATGACTGCGTTTGCGCGAGATGACAAATTGATGATCCATTGCTTTCAAGATAGTCTGACTGGGGCATCTTTGAGGTGGTATATGCAGTTAGAGAGAAATCAGATTCAATCATGGATGGATTTAGCCAGAGCTTTTCTGAAGCAGTACGATTACAATATGGACATAGCTCCCTATCGCATGCATTTGCAAGAGTTGTCTCAAGAGAACAATGAACCTATCAGGAAATATGCTCAGAGATGGAGAGAATTTGCTGCTAGAGTGCAACCACCACTCCTTGACCAAGAGCTAGCAAGCATGTTTGTAGATTCCCTACAAGATCCGTACTTCGAAAGATTGCTCGGACTTCCAATAAGTTTCTCTGACGTGGTAGCATTAGGAGAACGCCTTGAGTATTCCATAAGAATTGGGAAAATTCAGATTACTTCAAATGATCAAGCTGGTGAAACTGAATATCCTTGTGACTATCAGAGTGAAGAAGAATTTGTGATCAACGCAGTCATGCCAAAGGTTGAATATCCTCTAAGCGAATCAGTGAATTTTGTCGGTTCTTCATCTTATCTAAGATCAGTACCTCTTGTGGCTTGTTATACTGGACAGACAGCCGTACCTGGGGCACCCTATCAGGAACCTTATGTCGCTTCCATTGCAAATCAGCGAACTCGTGGCCGAGGTTATCAGAATCAGCGTCAGAATCAGAACAGACCTCGCAACAATTTGGAACGAAGGAAAGCTCCTTCTCACCCAGTGCCTATGCCGTATAGCCAGTTGCTACCGTCTTTGATCCAGAAGTCTTTGGTGGAACCTAAAGCTCTTAAGCCAGTGCCAGAACCTTACCCTCCTGGGTACAATCCCCACGTTCAGTGTGGTTATCATGGTGGCTCACCGGGGCATTCAACTGAAGATTGTAAAGCATTTCAGGCGAAGGTACAGCAGTTGATTGACCAGGATCGCATTTCCTTTCGGGAAGGATTTCTGTTTGTTCATCCTAACCGCTCAGTTGTCTAAGCTCGTAGATTCAGAAAGTATTCCCCAGCAAAAGCCAGTGATTCAGACAGGCAGGCGCCCTCAGCATTGGCAGTCCTCAGACGTTTATATCATTTGCATTTTTAGTTTCTTTTCTGTTAGTTACTACTTGCTTTTAAACATTGTATGTTTCGAATGGTGATAATAATAAAGTGACTATGCATTTTTCTGAATTAATCATGTCGTTGTCGCTCATTTACTGCATTGCACTGACACTTGCATTTTATTCACTCCACTTTACCCCTGTGACTAGCAAAGATTGGAGGGAGGATGACGAAACTAAACTCATAACCGATGATGGTATGCTTTCAGATAAGACCTTACCGATGACGTACAAGGCATTGTTTCAAATTCCCCAAACACTGGAGATATAAGGAGTTAGTCCCTTGTTAACCACTTCGAGCCAGGAAGTAGAAGTTTTTTCGGACTTTTCTAACCCTCACATCTTAACCCGGGGCAGGGTAGTTGTCAGTTAGCTTGACCGAGCATTCAAGTCTTACAGAGAAGTGTTGTCTGTCGAGGACCAATCAGTTTATACCTTTCAAGAGGTCATACCTCACCAATCAGGAGTGAGACAGTTACAATCCTTTCGGAGCAATCAGGACAACCAGTGTCACACGACTTTGTTCCAAAAGAAAGAAAGAAAGAAAGCCCGCTAAGTAGAAAGAAAGAAAAAGCTGGAAGGCTAATACTTAGGCAAAAATCAGGGCATCCCGCTGGACTTCAAAAGAAAACGAAAAGAACTCAAAAGGAGTCAGTCCAGGCAAAAATTAGGGAATCAAAAGAATGAAAAAGAGGGATAAAAATTTTTCCCCAGCAAATCACAAAGTCGTGTACACAGACACCGAAAACAAGAAAGAGTAACTATCACTCCGAAATCCTTGTGAATTCCTTAATTGTGGTTCTTACCACTCAACATACCCCTCGAAGAGGCGAGCGCTTGTGCCAGGTTAACTGAACCTTAGGATCGGAGATCATCACGTAGAAGGGGTGGGTACAAATCAAAATTTGAGCCAAATATCCTTTGTTTCACGAACCGTGAACCCGACCACTATACAACCCTTAAAAGACCTAATTGAGGTAGGGTTAGTCTGAAGCACATTACGATAAGGTTGAGTAACCTGACTCCTTCTTGACTTGCTAGTCATATCCTTGTTGTATTTTTTCACTGATCACATAAGCACTACGTTTGAACTTAGGTTCATTCGTCACTCACAATCATCATGCATGTAAATGAGTGACAGCTCAAAAAATTTTCAAAATCTACATAACCACTGCATTAAGATTACCATTCGTGAATAGACAATGTTAATTGCAGGCTAGTAGTTGGCATGAAAGAAATTCCAGCAAGGAATCGTCAAGCATGACTGAATAATTCAGCAGTCTGAGCCAGAATGGTGTATGCTGTGAAGACCTGTGAATCAGGGGCGTTGACTTCCAGTAAATTCAGAATCAGTTAGTCTGAGGACCAGTCCCGAAGTTTCAGTTGAGCAGGGGCAGTTTATTTGAGAAGCAGTTGACCAGAAGTGAGTCTTCTCGAGACCCAATCAGGGGCAATCATTCAGAACGCTGAGATTTGAAAGCAGATACTTCAGGTGGATAATCAGATCAGGTTAAGTCGCTAGAACGCTCATTCAGGGGCAAGTCATTGCAGAGAGTGTTGAAACCAACTGGGTTGACATTGGTTTAATGGAGATTGAATTCTGTGGTTGTACAAATACCGGGGCAAGTAATCTCGAAGTCGTCTCGCAGCAAGCTGTTCAGAGCGATATTCCCAAGAGTTAGATTGGGGCAAGTTGAATTGTACTGGGGGCGAGTTGTTCAAGCCAGCCTGTTTATCCCCAGCTGAGTGTACTGAGGCAAGTCATTCAAGCTAGTTTGTTTATCCCCAGCCAGAGTGGAGTATCGGGGAATCGTGTCAATACCCTTATCAAAAACTTGAATCTTCCAAATAAAAGACCTTGCTGTTGTTGGATCATTATCCTACAGTCTAAACCTGTTGCGTGTCAGTAACCAGTCGTTTCCAAAGTCCAGTTCTCGCCTGGAAAACCGGTAACCAATTCTCGTCTGGCCTACCCTTCCGTAAGCATCAGTTCCCGTCTAGTGCAGTTTATTGTAAGCATCAGTTCCCGTCTGGTGCAGTTTATTGCAACCAATTCTCGTCTGGTCGCCATTTCTTCCAGAGTTGTATCAGTTCTCGTCTGGTACATGTCATCGCGTAATCAGTTCTCGTCTGATCATTGTGTGTTTTAATCTATGTGTTATACCAGTTCTCGTCTGGTGTACGTCAGCTTTCAGCCAGTTCTCGCCTCGTTGTTCCCTGTCTGTTATTCCAGTCTGTTATTCCAGTCAGCCCCGTCTGACGTTCAAAACAAAAATTAATTTTTGTTCAATTTTCCTAACCTATCAGTTCTCGTCTGGTAGTCTACCTTTGAATGCTAGTTCTCGTCTAGTATTTCCCATATCTTCCACTGTGTACATAGTCCATGTTTATCCTAAACCAGAAAAAACAAAAACCTACAGGTATCTGACACAGTAATTCCCAATGACTCGCATGTTGTCATGTTCCCCGATACGAAGCTCGACAGATACCAGTGCTCCGATTAATGTTTGAGTTCCTTGTGGATGTTGTTCAATCAGAATTGCTACTCTTCAGCAGGTGGAAGTTGCTTATTATCCCTAGAAGAGTTGAGATTGCATTTTACCCCGTATCAGAGTAGGATCAGGAATATCTTCAGCAGATTAAGATTGATATCCTTGATAGTAGGGGCATTTCCAGTAGTGCGCTGAGCACAATCAATCCCAGTTCGGGTCAATCCCCGCAGAGCACAATCAGTTGCCAATGGTTTGAAGGGAACATCCCCAAGCAGAGTTGTTTTCTTTCCCCAGTAAAGTCGCCAAGCAGGGCTGCTTTTCCATTTCTCCGGCAGGACGGTTATCCTCAGCGGATTTGGTTTCCCTTTTCCAGCATTTATTTTGCTGAGATGGTTCTGTGACTTCGGTTCATCCTCAGTAGAGTTGGCGTCTACCTTCGGCATTTATTTTGCCAAGTGGTTTTCAGACCTGGTGTTCTCTGGCAGCTAGAGCCTGCATTAGCATTTGTATATATTGTTAGATTTGCATCTATCAAACATATAACATTTCCATGTCGTCTAGGCATCGCATTTTCAAATCATAACGCATAGCATTTACATGTCATATAGGACATCGCATCATTTCAAGTATACGCATGTCGAAACATGGACCAGGTGGGTTACCTATTGGATTTCGAATTCGTTCCCCTGCAGAGTTATTTGGCTCAGCTTCTCGTCTTCCCCAGCGGAATGATTCTTTATTTGGTTGATACGTCAGCATCGAAAAAACAACAACAACAGAGATTGACATATATCAGACTTCTGAAGCTGCCGCCTTCGTCAGAATAGGTGCCAGGCAGTTCAATTCAGAATTCCCCAGGAAAGTTTCCTCAGGTTCGCCGTGAACATGAGTCGACAGAAAGAAATCCCATGACAGATGGGAAGGTGTTTGCTTTTCTGAAGCATTAGTCCAATACTTGTGGCGTCACACAGGTGTTGACAAGGAGAAGAAAATTTATCATAAAATTGACCAGCTATTGCTGTGACAACCGAACTTCAGTTCATTGGAAGCTATTTCTCAAGCAGCTTTGCAGTATATTCCCGCGGTTGGCAAATTTCAGGGTTCCATTTGTATTCAACCGTCATCTACCTTGAATGTTTGAAGGCTGAGCGCTCTTCACCCATTCAGGTCGAAGTCGCTTGAATAGGGGCAGCTGTTGCACCCTAAAATTTGACCAACCGGGTCCCGTATTTGGTCCTATGTTTCGACGCATAACCGCATTCGCATTTGCATATCGCATACAGTGCATTTCTCATTTGTATTGATTTTATCGGGATCACAGCTCTCGTCTCGCGTTTCAGGTGTTTTTGATCAGTTTAGATAGATAGAATCGTATTTCAGGGATATTTCGGTGCCCGTTTATTTTTACCGGCTATGTTGATGCGCTCTCGCGGTGTTATTTGTCGTTTGGTGCTTATTTTGTTCCTCTGGGAATTATTGTGATTTTTTCTGGATTTTACTGACCATTTTTAGATTTTTTAATAGATTTAAATCATTTTTTAGCATTTTTTAGAATATTAATAGGTTTTAATATTTTTTAATTCATTTTTAGAATATTAGATATTAAATAGATTTTTACTATTTTTTTTTAATAGGATAAATAGATTTTTCTTTTATTAATAATGAATTTTCTTTTATAGAATTTAAATAGATTTTTCCTCATTTTCTTAATAGAATAAATAGATTTTTTCTTTTAATAATGAATTTTCTTTTATAGAATTTAAATAGATTTTATCATTTTTTTAATAGGATAATGTAGATTTTCTTTTAGAGATATAGATTTTTTTTCTTTTATTAATGAGAGATTTTCTTTTATAATAAATAATATAGTTTTATTAGAAATTTAATAGAGTTTGATTAGTGGAATTCTTAGAGTATTAGTTTAGGAGTTAATTAGAATTAATAGAATAATTCTCCTTGCTAGGTTTAATTGAGTTTTAGAATTGATTAGGGTAGTATTCAGATTTAATTAGGTTAAATGGGCCTTGATTAATTAGTGTTAGGTTTTAATCTTTTTTATTTTTCAGTTCAGTTTTTATTGGGCTTTATCCAATTTCGTTCAATGCAAAGCCCAGTTTTTCTGTCCAAGTCTCCAGCAAGATCCAGCATCTTCTAGAAAGTTCCAGAAATAGCACTCAGTATAAATGCATCAGAGTGTACACGTGTTGAAAGAGAGAGGACCCCACGTTATTTCACCATCACACGCCACATCACAGACTCGTTGCCCCTCTCTCTGCCACGTTTCCACACTTTCCCTGCCTGCCACACGCGTGGCACCCCACTAAGTCCCTCTCCCTCCACGCATCCTGCATGCCCTAACCGCCTCCACCCACGCTGCCACGTATCGCCTCGCCTGAAACCGTCACCGGCCGGCATGCATGGCCGGCGGCCACCGTGTATCTCACCGGAAAACCTCAAAAATTCCAGAAATCATCATCGACTTCATCTTCCTCCTCTCGTCATCACCCTCAAGAAACTCTCCGGTCCTTTTCCATCATCACCGATCATTATCCAAATTCATCCGCCTCCGATCACCATCAACAACTTTCTTTCCGGCGAGAACCTTCACCTTCAACCGATCGTCCACCTTCAAGCATCCAACCTCAACCATCATCATCTCTAGATTCAACTCTCAACCTTCATCTTTCTGATCAACGTCATCAACGAGAAGAACAATCTTCATCATATCCCCTGGAAATCGCCAGAAGCGTCTTCATCGTAGATCAAGATCTCTCAGGATCTTCAAGGTTCTTTAGAAAAAATCCAGATCCTTCATCAAGTTCACCATTACCAGAAAACTCTCAACAATTGACCAACATCTTTCAAGATCAGCATCCGATCTTGAAGATCCTCTGCCGTTCTGGATATTTTTGCCAGTTTTCGTGAGAGTTGTGTAGGTGTTCTTCGCTTGTTCTTCATTGAATTCCCAGAATCCATCGGCACCTTCATCGTATTTTCCAGAACACCTTGAAGAACATTCCAGATTCTAAGCTTCATCGTGGTCAAAGATCCTCCAACAATCATCATCAGAAATAATAAAGAACATGCATCACACCTTCAGGACCTTCAACGATCTAATTTCCTTCAGAGACTTGCTTCACGAATGTCAAGAATGGATGTTTCCATATAGCAATTGGTTTCTGTTGTTTATTATTTCGTTTTTGCAGGTTGAGTTTGAAGATGATAGAATAGGGGTGGTGACCTGAGAGGAAGACGGCGGCGGCGGTTGAGGGGGAAGTTTAGGTTAGGGTTTCTGAGTGAGGAGATGGAGAGAAGGAAGGAGAGGATGGGTCGGTGGGCTGAATCTTGGGGCCCAACAGCATTTTTTGGAGACACCTCCCCTCGTTTTTTTCTGCTGAGAATGGGCTGGGCCCAATACGAGGTGGCATGCTGGCAACACACCCCAGTTCACTCAGCACACCCCACCGGTTTTTGCAGCAAGCAAATGGGCTGGGCCCAGTTTGCAGTCTTTTTGTTTGTTTTACTTGTACACACCTTTCTGTAACTAACCCCCCCTCCCCCTTTTAGATTTTTCTTGTGTTTTTCTTTATTACAAAATGGAAAAGGATTATTGAAAATAGAGAAAAATATATGAAAAAGATATGGAAAAATATATTAAAAAAAAATAGAGAAAAGAAAAAGGAAAGAAAATATTGTGAAAAAATATAAAAAAGGAAAAGTAGAAAAAAGAAAAGAAATTGAGAAAAATATTTTGAAAAAAGGAAATGGAGAGAAATACATAGAAAAATATGAAAAATATGAAAAAAATATTTTGAAAGAAAGGAGAAAATAGTTGAAAAGAAAAGAAGGAAAAAGAGAAAAAAATATTAGTGTAGACTTAATATTTTTTAGAGTGCATCATTTTTCATAGAAATTCTTTTTCACCTTTTAGGGATAATTTTTAGAAGTCCACTTGTTAGGGGACTATTTTCCATTCGATTTTTTCAGGATAGAATAGGAGAGTATTTCTTAGGAGATTATTTTTCAGTATTCACTCATTGTAACCATTTTCCAGAGATTAATAAAACGAGATTTGAGTTGTGGTCCCAAAGTAGCCGAACTACAGCTGCTCTGATTCCTCGTACCAGACGGGGATATGTAGGCATAGGATGCGATATCCTAGCGAGCACACTAACGACTGACTTTTTGTTCTCTCGCTGCTGTGCGATCGAGACTTTCCCGCTGACGACTAATTGTTACCCTTTTTCTCTCTTGCCCGAGTGCATTTGAGACCAAGTCATAGTTTTTCCCATAGGTTCCCGTACCTGTGAAGCCAGTTGATTTTCTCACTGCTGTGTGAGAATACCTTGTTTAGCCGTAGTTAGCCTGAACTACGTAAAGCTCTGATCTTCCATGCAGTATGGAAGTACGTAGGCACGAGACGCGAAGTCTTGGCGAGCCAATTTCCCCGTAGTCCCGAACTACGTTGACTCTGACTTTCTCTCTTGAGAATACGTAGGCATAGAGTGCGACGCTCTATCGAGTCAATTCCCTTCCGTTTAGATTTAGCAGCCGTAGATAGATTGTTTTGCATCCTTTAGACAACCCAAGCAAGCGTGGATCCCGTCGAGTACGACGGACGTGAGGGGTGCTAATACCTTCCCCTTGCGTAACCGACTCCCGAACCCAGGTTTTGGTTGCGATGACCATACCTTTTCCCCGTTTTTTGCGAGGTTTACTTCGAGCGTTTCCTTTCCCTCCGTTGGGATAAATAACGCACGGTGGCGACTCTTCTGTCAGCCGGCGCCGATTTTCGCAGTAGCGACACCATGCTAGCATCAATGTGGAAGGTTTAGTTTGTCAACAAAACTCCCTTGATTAACATTGAAAGAAAGAATGCATCAGCATACGTCATGACGACCGAAGAAGAGTATGATGGAAAACCATGGTTCTATGACATCAAAAATTACCTTCAGAATCAAGAGTGTCCGATCGATGCCTCTAAAATTGATAAGAGGGTTGTGTGAAGATTGCCAAGTTCTTCATTAGCAATAATGTTTTGTATAAAAGAAATCATGACATGGTCTTACTCGGATGTGTTGACAAAAGAGAAGCAGACATGTTGATGACAAATATTCATGAAGGTGCCTTGAGGGTTGGTTATTACTGGTTGACTTTGGAGACCGACTGTATCCTATTTGCCCAAAGATGTCATAAATTCTAGATTTATGCGAACAAGGTGCACATGCCACCACATACTCTAAACGTGTTAACATTGCCTTGGTCGTTCTCAATGTGGGGCATTGATATGATCGGAGCGATTGAGCCCAAAGCATCTAACGATCATCGGTTCATCCTCGTCGTTGTCGACTATTTCACCAAATGGGTGGAAGCTACCTCCTATACGAATGTAACGAAACAAGTGGTTCCCGTTTCATTAAAAAGGAGATTATCTGTCGTTATAGAATCCCTAACCAGATCATTACCGATAATGGGACAAATTTGAACAACAAAACAATGAAGGAGCTCTGTGTCAATTTCAAAATTAAATATCACAACTCTTCTACTTACCAGCCTAAGATGAACGGCGTTGTTGAAGCTGCAAACAAAAATATTAAAAAGATTGTGCAGAAGATGGTAGTGACTTAAAAAGATTGGCATGAAATGATACCATTCGCTTTACACAGATATAGAACATCTGTTCGCACTTCAACAGGGGCAACCCCTTTCTTCCTGGTCTACGGGATGGACGTAGTATTACCTATTAAGGTTGAGATACCTTCGTTAAGGATCTTAATGAAAGCCAAACTCGAAGAAGCTGAATGGGTGAAAGAATGGTTTGATACTCTGAATCTCATTGACGAGAAGAGGATGACGGCAATGTGCCACAGTCAGCTCTACCAAAAGAGAATGAAGAGAGCCTTCGACAAAAGAGTCCAGGTCAAAGAATATAAAGAGGGTGAGTTGGTACTCAGTAAGATTCTGCCAGTACATCGAGACATGCGCGGAAAGTGGATGCCAAACTATGATGGCTCATTCATTGTGAAGATGGTCTTTTCTAGAGGCTTTCTGATCCTTGAAACAATGGATGGTGAACAACTCCCACATCCTATAAACTCAAATGCAATAAGAAAATATTATTCCTAATAAAACCACTAAATTGAAAACCTGGAAAGGCAACTTAGGCAAAAAGGGGGCATCTCGGTGGATCATAACCTACGAAGGAGATCCAGGTAAAAATTAAGGATAAAAAAAAAAGGAAAAGCTCGCTAAGTTGAAAACCTAGAAAGGCAGCTTAGACAAAAATGAGCAACAAAGGCATTTCATTGCATCATGAGTTATCACTACTGTAGAAGAGCGTCAAAAAAGGCTTACTTTCCACTACTCTCGTCAGAGGCAGCATTTCAGACCGACTCTTAGAAAGTGAGGATTGGATGATCGTTGGATTTTTGTAAACCTTTACCTATATTTCCATTTTTCTAAATTGTAATTGTTCCATGGGACTTTGCCTTTTGTAAGTTTCCATCTTTGAATAAAATCAGATTTGGACCGATCTTTGTTTATGCTCTATTATGCTCTACCTTTTTTGTTATGCAAAATATGACTTATTCGTTAAATAATGATTTTTGAAAGCAAAAGTTTTTGAAACAAGAAATTTTTTTTAAGAAAGTTAATTAACAAGCAAGGTGTAACTTTGATTGCGACATGACGGTGTAAATTTAGACTCCTCTTATGAGGACAAAATGGTTGAAACCTTGATACCGTCATTTCAGCAATAGTAGATCTATAGGGATTTCCTTCCCCATGTCGCCGCGCTACGAAGTGTCGATATCTCTAAATAGTTATTTTTGTCAGTTGTATTGAAGTTGTGAGCTCTCTCCAGCAAGTTTGCAAGAACAGGGTTTGTTTCCTCTCTAGAGGATTAAGACCATTCTCCAGCGTTAGAGTTCAGTGTGATTCTTTTTTGCCTCTAGTGTGATAGATCGTTATCTATCTTTCGTTGCTTTCCCCTACGAGTCGTTCGGCATTGCATCTGCATTATACTTTGAGCATATGCATTTTTCAGCATACCTCTTGGTTTGGTTTGTTCTGGATGTGGCCATTGTGTTTCGGTTGGATGATTTTCTTTGTCAAGAATCTATCGGGTGTTCCTTCTCCAATAGTTATTGGGTACCATCTTGAGATCCTTTGGTCGTTAGCAAACTCCTTTGCTTCGGACCTATTGTCACGGGCTTACCCTTTGGTTGTTACCTTAACTTTATTGAGTTATATGGTTTAGGTATTATTTCTGATGAATACCTATATCCCCATGAAGTCTAGTTATTACTAGAAATCTTTGCGTAAAACCAATTGTAATTGGTATTGTTGATCTGGTCATTACCAATATCCTTTTAAAAAAGTCTAGTCGTTACTAGCAATCCTTGCGGAAATCCAATTGTTATTGGTATCATCAAGATGGTTGACACCAGTTTGTCAAATCTAGTCGTCACTAGCAATCATTTTCAATGGTGGAGTTGTTGTCGCACGTCCCCTGGGAAGCCTAGTAGTTACTGGCATTGCTTAAAATCCAATTGTTATTAGTATCACTGTTTTGGTTGTCATATCCCCTGTAAAGTCCAGTAGCTACTGGCATTTAATTAAAAACCAATTGCTATTAATAGTGGAGTGTTTGGTCGTTACCTGTTTCCTCTTGGAAGTCCAGTGGTTATTGGAATTGTTTAAAGTCCAATTGTAATTGGCAATTTTCATCCAACTCTGTTATATTCTCTGAATGTTGTTTGTTATCAACATTTCCCCGGGAAGTCTAGTAGTTACTAACATTGATTGAAACCCAATTGTTATTGGAATATGGTTGTTACCAACATCTCCCCTTGAAGTCCGGTGGTTACTGGCGCCATTTGAAATTTTTTATTTCTATCCCCTATTGAAGTCCGATAGTTACTGGCACTATTTGAAACTAATTGTTATTGGAATATGATTGTAACCTACATCTTTTTTCCTCTGAAGTCCAGTAGTTACTGACACTCTTTGAAACCCAATTGTTATTGGAATATGGTTGTAACCCGCATCTCTTTTGTGAGATTCCCAATAAGTCCAGTAGTTACTGGCATTATTTGATAAGTTCCAATTGTTATTGATATGTAGTTTGGTTTTCACCAATCCCCGAGAAAGACCCATAGTTACTGGCATCGTTTGAAAGCCAAATGACTATTGGCAGAGCTTTTTCCGTATGTTTAGGATAGTTGGTTGTGACCAACATCCCTGGATGTCCCCAACAGGACTTGGAGGTCTGGTAGTCACTAACATCCCCGGTAAGTCTGGTCTTGTTTCTAGTCTTGTCCTGAAGATCCCGTTTGAACTTTTCGTTGCAAGGAAAATCACCATTGGTTTGTTCCTCAATAGGGACCGTGTCTCTTGTCTTTTGAATCCCCAGTTGGAGTCCGAGTCTATTGACTTTTATTCCCCTGTGTGGTTTCCTAACCTTGTTACCTTTGATGAATCTTCCAGCCAGATATACATTTCCTCAGTGGATTTGTTTTCCCCATTGGAGATTTGTTTTCCCCAGTGGAGGTTTGTTTTCCCTAGTGGAGGTTTGTCTTCCCTGATGGAGTTTTTGTTCCCTGTCCCCTGTGTGGAGGATCCCCGTAAAGTACCATCTTTAGTTATGTCTTAACTATTGGTTGGTATGCTTTGGATCTCTCCCTAGCGTGTCTGTGTTCCCAGTGAATTTTTACTCGTTGTTTTGTTCTTCCTTTTTTTCCTTTTGCTTGTGTCATCATTTTCTTTCACTCAAGCATCATAAAGAATCATTCTTAGAACTCATTGTATGATCAACATTTTCCCTTTTGCATACCATTGTACCTAAGGGAAAAATTTTCGGTTTTCTATATTTAATAACCTTTCACCATGATTCTATGGAGATCATTGTCTTTCATTGCCATCTGGTGAAGATATTTAAATAGGGGCAACTGTCATACCCCAAATTTTGACCCCTAGATTCGATTATTATTCTAGGTACATCAAGCATATGTTGTCTAACTTAACCTCTTTCATGTTTGGTCTTTGTCAAGATGCAGATGAATTAAGGTTTCACACTGTCAAAATCAAGGACCTTGTGGACTGATCAGTCAAGGTGTTAGATTAATCTTCTACAAATTAAGTCTTCATCTCATCAAGAGGCTCATATCTTGCGAATAACAAGTGCTATTTTAGGTTGTTACCAAAAGAATAGGAGCAGTGCAGTGCAAAACCTTAATTAGGGTTTCTAGTGGAAAAAGTCAACTGAAGTTTGACTTTTGGCTTAGATGGTTTTTCAAGGCTTGAATCATGGTTCATGGTACTTCTATGACTTATTAAAGTCTCCTCAAGAAGTTTGAAAGGCTCAAAGAACCCAGAACACTGAAGATCGATCCTGAAGATTACAATTATTCGGTTTGTCTGTCTGGAAAGTCAACTCTTTGACTTTTAAGGTTTTTACCCCAAATTGAAGCAAGAAAGTTTTCCAACATCATTTTGTGCCTAACTAGTGAGTTTGGTGGAGATTTAATCAAGGATTGATGGATAACTTACAAATCAAGAAACTAGGGTTCATGAAAAAACCCTAATTTTAAGCCAACTTGAAATGATCATAACTTCCTAACCACACATCCAAATGGAGTGGTTCAAAGCTTGTTGGAAAGCTATTGAGGAGTCCTACAAAAGTTCCTTACTGACCTATGGCCAAAAAATGAATGGATTTTGAGTTATGAGCTCATAAAGTTGTGTAGAATTTCAACACTTAGAAATTTTTTCATGTTTCTTTACTTGTGAGTCAAATTTGCAGCCAACTTCAAGAGGTTTTTTCGACATAGTTCCCTATGAAATTTGAAATTTTGTTAAACATGAAACTTATAGATCATATTTAGGGATTTTTAAAAAGTACAAGACCATTTTCTCAGCCTTTATGGTTAGGGAGAATCGAAGGAGGCAAGTTGAAGGTTTGTCATGTCACAAAATCAAGTACAGCTCTTGCCAATGGATGCATAAACCATCCAAATCCCTCCTAACCACTTAGTTAGCTCATGTTATGACATTTAGAGGTTTAGTTGATGATATTACAAGAAAGTACCACAAGCAAAAACCAGAACTTTGGTTAAATGAATTGTTTATTCAAAGAAAGTATAACCAAGTAGCCATGAAAGAGAAACTTTATGCCAAAACCTGCTGCAACTCAGCTGCTGCATCAGATGCAAGTCGCCTTTCATTTCATACCAACTATTTACAGGTTATTAGTAATGATGAAATGCATTGGAAAATCGTTCTTGCTCAAAAACAAAATCACAAGTGAGATTTGCTCACTTTTCCCTCCAAAAAGGCAAAACTTTGCAAAATGATCTGAACTGCCCATACCACTTGCTCTCTAACATTTCCTATAAATAGGAAACTCTTCTCGCATCAAAAAACACCACATTATGCTAGAAACCAGGCAAAATCTTTCTCATTTCTCTGATCACAATCTTCTTGCAAATTGTGAACTTGTTCTCTTGTAGCACAAAAATTGTCTTTGCAAAAACTCTGCCCAAACCTTTTCCAGCCATCAAAAACTTTCACCAACACTTCAAAAACATCACAAATGAAGTATTAAAGCTGTTCAAACACTCACCTTCACCAGAAAACACCTCATTCAAAAAGTCAACTGTCAATCCAAGATAGTTTGACTTTTTGCATCTTTGAAGCAAAAACTTTGTCCACTTCATTTCCAGCTACTCTAACCCTTCAAACACCTTACATATAAGTTTTTTGAGATATCCAATTCATTACCACACTTATGTAACACCATTTCAGAGGTTTTCCCTTGGAAGTTCTTGGCCATTCCTAGCAAAAACCATCATTATGTCAAAGTAGTCACTTGGAGGGAGTTTGGACCGCTTGAATAGCTTATTTGAAGCATCTTGAGGCTGGTTTAGTCATCACCTCTCAAATGGAATTCTTGCTTTATACATTTGCTTAAGGAGGCTACAAGAGGTAAGTACTCATAACTAGCTACTTTCAGAATCATGCAAGTTTTTGATGTGCATTGAGTATGGACATGTTTAATATCGGTTATAGGTCATGTTTGAACCTTGGTTTGCTCTTAAACTTGTATGGTTGTGACTATCTCATTGGTTTTGCTTGCTAGTTTACTTAAAGTTTAATTTCTATAAGAAACATCGTGTTTCTGTTTAAGCATAGGTGCTAGATGTTTTTAAACAGCATTTACATGTTATATGTGTTATGTTGAATCACTTAATTGTTATTTGAAATGTTGCATTTCTGTCTGTCACAATGTTCTTGCTCAAACTTGAAATTTTGGCCCTTCATGTGCTATCTATTATTTAAACTCCTCTCTTTATGTGTGATGTTTGTAAACATCATTTATATGTTCCATATGGTGTGCTTGATCACTTGTTTGCTGCTGAAACCATGTACATTTGATTGTCAACATGTTCTTGCACATAACATGCCATTTTTGATGTTGCTATCGAATTTTCCATATGATGCATGATCTGTGAAAACTACCACCACCATTGATTTCCTTATGAAAAAAATACACAATTTCCTTTTTTATTTCACTCAATTTGGTTGAGTTTTGAGCAAGTTATGATTGCTTTCGCAAATCTGCTTAGACTAGGTCCAAGTTGCCAAAGTTTTTGCCTTGCCTTGCCTATTTTAATACCCAATTTTCCAAAGTGCATAACGTTTTTTATTTTCATCATTTTGATTCCATTCTTTTTGAAAACTGTTCCTCGATATGTCTATTTTCGATGTGTGAAGAACAAATTCAAGAATTGTTATTTCTGAAACACTTTGGCCCACTTGAAAGACATGACCTTTTTTAAGGTTTTTACTTGTTTTCATGAGTTTCTTTGACTTAGTACTTGATTTTTATTGTATGATTGATCTTGTATGAATTTTTTTTGGATATTTAACATGTTTATGTGTTTAGAAACATTTGGTTCTTTGCTTTACCATGCTTATTCTTGCCTTTGTAAATGCATGACTATGAAAACCATGCCTTAAAACGTTTTGTTGATTGGTGACATGCTTCTTGATATTGTAACCTCTTGAACATGATCCCTTAACCTCATATTACTTGTTTATGTGTCTTTTTAGAACTATAACATATTTAGGATTGATTATTTCTTTGAAAGATACTATGAATCTTGTTTACCTTCCCTTATGTGAAGTTTGAACCCCTGCTTGAACTGTTGTCACTCTTCTTGCTTATCCATGATTGATTGTCATCAATATGCCTTGAAAATGATAAAATATTGTTACATTTATCTTTTTTTGATTCATATACCATGTTTGACTCAAGTTGTAACTTGTATGCATGGGTTTTGTTTGTTTACCATTGATGAACTTGTTGTTACACATGTTTCATGCTTGCTCTTGTTGGTTTGTTACCTTCATGATCTTTGAACATTGTTATGTTAAGTGCAAAACATTGGTTTTTACAATGCTTGTTGTATTTCAAGTTGATCATATCTTATTTCTACTTATCTTTGTCAAGATTGATTCATATGGGATGGAACTTGTTAGTTTCCATCAAGTTGTTTTGTTATCATTTTTGTTTCATGTTGTTACATTCTTGCCCTAATATTTCTTGGTTGTTACCGTGGCTTCTATATATTTATCATATTGGAACTAATGCTTATGTATGCTTTAACTTTGTTAAGTTCTCCCCAAGTGATGGAACTTGTTAGTTCTCATCCAGTTTGCCTTGTTATTCCCTTATTCCAAAGGAAAGTCTCTCTATTGACTTCACAGTCATCGATAGCTCATTACCCATCCCTTTGACTTGGTTAAGTCATTAGGTCCTTTAACTTAGTTAAATTAGAACCTATATCCATTAGATTTTTCTTTAAGTCTAAAGAACTACCCCTTGTTAGGAGTATCCTTCAATTATAACTTTAAGATAGAGTTTGTTACCTCTATGTAAGGATCATTGTCGTGATTACTTACTCCCCTCTTGGCTTTTGTCAAAGTCAATCCCTTTGATTGTTAAACTTAGATCCAGAGAGTTTTGTTAAACTCTACATAACACTGTTATGTTTGTTCCCCCTGGTGTCTTGACCATAGTCAAGTGTTCCTCATCCCTAGTTAGGTGAACTACGGTTGCTCTGATTCCATCCTAGTCAGGATATGTAGGCATAAGATGCGATATCTTTGCGAGAAAACTTAGAACTATCCTTAGGTCTTTACCTCATTTTACCCTAACCTTGATCCTATAACCCTAGCAAACAACTTAGATAACTTAGCATACATACAGATAAAAGGTTCCTGTAGAGTAATGCAGATGTCTAGGATGTGAAATACGTACCCTAGGCATAACCAACCCCCGATCCCGGAATCTTTAGCGTTGTTGTTACATCGCACAAAAGGTTTTTCTTTCTTTAACCTTTCCTTTAGATAAATTAGAGCTCGGTGGTGAATTTCAATGAATTAAGATTCAAGTTAATTAATAGCTTGACATCCGATTCTCACCATAATACATGATAAAAATAAATAAATCCCCCCAAACTTGAACCAAACATTTTTCTCAAGTAAGAGGGAGTGAACTCACAAAGACCTCACTTGAGAAGTGGGAAGTGCAACATAAGTTGCCGCAACATCATCTGCACATCATCCAAAACCACTTCATGTCTTCTTTTCTCCTCCTTCATGCCTTGAATCTATGATTGCACCCACTCATGTCTATCTTGATTATCACTTGAAGGCTCAACTTCATGTTGGGTAGGATGAGTAGGTGGTGGGACAATTTCCTCCTCCATGGCGTTACATGTATCATGGTTATACAAATTGAGGTCACTCTTCTCATTGAAAGATCTACCCAAAGAAACGATAGCCACCATGTAAAGCTTATTTTTCATAACATCAACCATTACTTTTCTAGGGTTTGGAAAATCAATAATAGCTTTGTAGCAAATCACCACCGTGTAGGATGTTTTGTCAACTGAAAACATGCCTTGATGCATAAGGGTAATCCATGTCAATCTTATCTTTACCCTCTACAAGATGGTCCTCTTCCAAGTTAAATTTAAGCCTGAGGTGCTCGGCGATTTGGGTGATAAAACCCCCCATCAAAATTCATCTGGTGGCCGCACGAGCAAATCACCCCAAATAGTTGGCTACAAAGGCGGTGGCTACGCTAGTACTGTCACCTCGCCCAAACAAGGTGTAGGCAAGGCCTTTGGGGCATATCAGAAGAAAATGGTTTTGAATGGTGGAGGCTTTTGCCCCAGCAGCAGTTTAAAAGCGATCGTCGGTAATATCAGGCTATAAGTTCTTAACATAAAATTCGTTTGGGACATCTCTAGACCCATAGTCAGGGAATCTGCGAATGTTTCTCAACTCTTCAACACTCAACTCAAAATTTTGATTAAACAGACAGAATTTGAAGGTACCATAATATTACCTCGTATCATCTATCCACTTTTTTAGCAATTTAAAATCTAAGGTGCTAAGAAACCCAAGGGTGATGCCCTCATAAGTTGGCACTTCCCTTTACATGAACTCTAGCAACCCTATGGAATGAAACAATCTATCTATTTTGAATTTTAATCTAAGAGTAGAAAGAGTGTTTTCATACATGTACCTTGTTGGTGTAAGTTTGTGCTTGCTCAAGGCAGAATATCGTTTGTCGTGGTCGTCATTTTGAAAAAGATATTGTGAGGATTTGAGGCTCTAGTTCTCCCTCTCTTTTTGGGTCTTGATGAATCAACGAATTTCTTTTCCTTGTCACTTCTGTGAGTGCATTCTACAACTTAGTCATGTTTTGAATGATGTCAAAACTAGGAGTAAAACTTAGCATTTTGTACATAGGACGATATCAACCTAAATTTGGATGTGCATCTGTCATTTTAGCCTTAGGATGCATATAAATAGTCTTTGAACTAGTTTGATCGGTCTTAGGCATGTCATACACATCAAAAACCAAGTTTTGTGTATCAACATAACTGTAGAGGCCGACATATACGTGATCTGTTCGACCTATAGAAGCTTTTGCTTCAGTACAGGTCATCACATCCAAGTTTCAGGTCAGCTTCCACGCTCCAAGAGTGAAGCCTGTAGGCTCTGCCCACACGTCGCCTCATAAGTCGAACTATTTCCTTCATAGGCCGACCTATACGAATTCAAACTTAAAAATTTCTTCTTACATCTCATTTTCTTGCATCCTCTTTGCCTATTTCCACACACACACAGATATATATATATATATATATATATATATATATATATATATATATATATATATATATATATATATATATATATATATATATATATTCATACATGCACCTTTTTCTAGTAAGGTTCTAGAGAGTAAAACCTAAACGAAACCAGATTACAAAGTTTTCCATCATCTTCATCCTTTCTTTTATGCATACACACAATTGAACTACACATAATAATCTTTCTATTGGGTGACCATCTAGATTAGGGTTGATAACATCTAATTAGGTATGGTGTAACTGAGAATATTGTGTTGGGAACTTTGTGTGTTTCAAATAAGAAAACCATGGTGGGGTTTGTAATACCCCAAAATAATTAGAATATTTATTTAATTTATTTATTATAAATATTCGTGATTTACGGTGAATTTTGGTGAAATATTTTGATGTCTGATTATTTGTGTTAGGAGGTATTGTTGATGTTAAGAGGGTCTTAAGGATAATTAGAAGTATATGGTTTATTAGAATTATTTTGATAATAATAATAGTGGATAATGTGAATATCTTGTTATTATTATTATTTTAAATAAATAGCTGGAACACTAAGGGCAAGATGGTGATGTTGGGTGGATTAAGTGAGAACGAAGTTGAGAAGACATATTAGGGGTCCTAGGCATAAATGGGAAAATAAAGGAGAAAGGAATTCATTTTGGTACGATCGTATTTTGGAAGAGAGCTCTGAGGAAAAGTAGAAGAAGAGGCTAGGGCTCAGAGCAATTTCGGAAGAACTCAAGAGGAGGATCAAAACCGAAATATCTAAGGTATGGAGAGTATTGCTTTTCATTGTAATGGATATAGATTATATATGTATGTAGTTAGTTTTGGGGTTTTAGGTAATAGTGAGATTGTGATGAAAGTGAGATGATTAATGATGAAATTGGGGTTTCTAGATGTATAAGATCATATATATGAAGTCTATAATGATGTGTTGTTATTGGATTGTGATTACTATGCAATTTGTGTGCATTTTTGTACTATGAGAGGTGGAAATCGCAAGGGGTTTGGGTCTGGTATGATGCAGAAACGCAGAAGCAGAATTGGCTGATGTGCATGTTTCGCCGGGCGAACAAGGTGTTTCGTTTGGCGGAAGCGATTTGCTTGGAGGTCGCCAGGCGAAAGAGGAAGCGAATGAGAGTTGAAAAATAGGTGCTACTGGTTTTTGTATTGGGAAGGGAATTAATGATTATATTCATGATTGATATATCTTAACTTTATATCTTATATAATGACTTGTGATTACTCACTTTGCCTGTTTGAATGTTGCCTCCACGTGGGTAACGTACAGGTGATCAGGATTAGCTCTCTTGGTGCGTGAAGATTAGCCTTATAGTATGGTTATTATTTCCGTTGATTAGAGGGTCTTGCTCTGATATGTAACATCGGGTCGGGACGTTTAAGTCGAACTTTTATGTTTTGATTTCTTGTCGACATCATGACGCTATGAGTTTCTTGTTTTTTTTTGTTTTAGACGTTTTGAGTTATGAATTATGTTATATTTTGATTTTTTTTTCCACTGCATAGTATTTGATTGAATTTATGATGACCGAACCCGTGTTACGGAGCAGGACGTTATTATGTAGTTTTATGACAAAATGTGGCACCATTGTGGCGAAGTACTCTGACATAATTATTTATAAGTAATGTGAATGTTCTTTGGGGTAGAATGGTCTTACATTAGTGGTATCAGAGCAAGTTGGTTCGTCCAACCAGGTTTTTATATGATGTCAGTCCCTGTTGGTCGATGAGTGTGTGTACATTATCGATGAATTATCCCTTCTAACATTGTTGGTGGTGTGCATAATGGATGGAAGAAATGACCATGATGTTGTTGATGCATTAGGATCACTTGCTCAAGTGATGGCTCAGAATAATCAGAATGGAGGAGCTCCTGATGAATTTCATGCTTTAGGAAGTTCCAGAGAAATAATTCGTCAACTTTCATGGCTACCCATGACCTAGAGAGTGCACAGAAGTGGCTCAAAGTGATTGAGAAGATCTTCTGAGTGATGGCGTATACTGACACTCAGCAGATACAATTTGGTACTCATATGATGTCAGAAGAAGTTGAGGATTGGTGGGATAATACACTTCAGAGGCTAGAGGATGTTGGCAATGAGATAACTTGGGCTATATTCAAGAGAGAATTTTTGGGAAAGTATTTTCTTGAAGATGTTCATGGCAAGAAGGAGATAAAGTTCCTTGAACTGAAGCAAGGAAACATGATTGTGGAAGAGTATACTGCAAAATTTGAGGCACTGGGGAAGTTTTGTTTGTATTACAAATGTATCAATACTGAGATGTCTAAATGTCTCAGGTTTGAGAATGGACTGAGACCAGAGATCAAGCAGGGTATTGGATACCAACAGATTCGCAGGTATGCTGAGCTGGTGGATAAGAGTAGAATCTATGATGAGGATAACTGAGCTCAATATGCTCACTACAAGCATCTTAGTGAGAAGAAAGAGAAAGGAAAGTTTAGAGGAAAACCTTCTGTGACTTTGGCTGATAAAGGGAAGCAAAAGGTTTCAGATGGGAAGAAGACAAGTAGGGGAGCAGCTCCCGCTTCTGTTAAGTGTTACAGGTGTGGTGAGAGAGGCCATAGAGCTATCGATTACAAGGATGAAGGCCCGACTTGTTTCAACTGTGGTGAATAAGGTCACATCAGTACCTAGTGTCAGAAGTCGAAGAAGACTACTATTATGCTCTGACTAATGTCAGAGTGTTTTCTTTGAGTGGTTCAGAAGTTCCCAAGTGTTGCACCCTAAAATTTGCTCAACCTTCTTCACTTGGTTTATGTTTCAATTACATTATCATTTGCATATAGAGTCATGTACATAGTCTAATCATCTGCATAGCATAGCATAGCAAGTCATCCAACAAGGGACCAAGCACTATTCTTATCTCTATGAGCCTATCAAGAGGTTGTTGTTCAAATTCAAGCATATCCAAGTCATCAGAAAGAAATTGAAATCTAAGAAGTCAGTGGGTCAAGCAGTGGATCTCTCTCCTATCTTGAGTGTATTTGAAGATCATCAAAGAAGTTGTGAGCTGTGAATTGAGCATGGAGGGTATATAGACATCATGGAGGACCTAGAGGGTCATTTTGAAAAAAGAGACAAGTCATTGATATGATCACAAGAGCTGTAGTTGAAGACAGTCAACTAGGGTTTCATCTGGGTCAACCCTGGGTCAATCCTAGGTCAAATGATTGATTGAAAGGCATTAAGGGCTATTTGAGAGATGTGGGGTTCATCATTTGACATGTAGATAAGGATGTGGTGTTGTGCCAAGAAGAAATCAAGAGAAATCAAGAAGAAGAGGAGTTTCTAAATTAGGGTTTCTGTGTAAAATCCCATGATTTAGGTCAAACTTCTAAGCAAGATAAGTCAAAATGCAAGCTCCAAATTGATCCTTGGCCAACATGAAACTTGTAGAGGATCTCAAGACCTTTAATTTGAGTGGTGTAAGACATCAAGGAGATTTATAGAACTCAAGTTATGGTCCTTGCAAGTTACAGGTCATCTGAGGTATCTGAAATTTTGTCTGTGAAAGTTACTTGTCTTCCAAGCAACTTTTACCCCTCAAGGAGATTTCAAATGAATTTATGGTCAATATAAGAGTTTCTCCTCATTGTCTTAGATTTCTATAAAGGTATGGTATGCCTTCATATGATTTGTGGAACTCTACTTATGGTCTTGGCAAGCAAAGGGTATTTTGGTCATTTGAGAATTACAGGTCATTTCAAGCCTATGCCCAAAACGCATACAAGGAAGCTTCAAATGAAAAACTTCACAACATCAAACTTGCTCCAAATGACATTTTGAGTCTAGAAAAGTGATCATGAAAGTTTGGAAAGGCTCATAGCTCAAGGTTCCAAATTTGGTCATTTAAAAGTGAATTTAATGAATAAAAATGACCTAAAATTGAGATTTTTCATAACATGGCCAAATGGGATGAAATTATAGGTCATTTTGATTGGAAAAAATGTTTTAAGAACATTGGAAAAAGTATATTTTTGAGTTTAGGGCAAAGTTTGAGAGATACCATTGGTTACTTATGTATGAAGTTAACATATCCAAAATCCAAGGGAATTGTGCACAAGAAGGTTCTACCAAGTTCTAGAGTGTTCTATGATCAGCTATATATTGGGTAGAGTGGCTTCATTCAAGGGTTGGTGATTCATTTTGATCAAAATACCAAGTTTCATCTCATTCTTCCATTTTGCAAATCACATAAGAACTCCATCAAATCTCCATCATTCTCCACACTTCTTGATCCTATCATCATCTAAATCCATCAGAGATCAAGTTTCTATCAATATCTGGTTGAATTGAGGAAGAAATCATGTGCTACCAAATTCATCATCCAAAGTGCAAGAAGATTGTGATTGCAAGATTAAGGACATTTGAGCAAGTACTATTGCATACAGAACCAAGAATCAAGTTTGTTGATCAAGTCCAGAGCATTGCAAGCTTTGGATCCAAGGATTTCTGCACCTGTTTCCATCTTTAAACCAGGTTGGTAATCCTATCGAATTAGCATGAATTAGTTAGAATAATGTAGAATATTTAGGTTAGAATGGTTAGGCATAGTTAGATGATTGATTCGGGTGAATTTGAAGACATTTCATGGAAGTTACCATTAGAGCACCAAAGCTGTTATGGCTTAGAACACCTAGGTTAGGGCATGATAATCTTGGTTAGATAGATAAAAATGACCAGCATAGCATGTAGATTGTATTAGTGTAAGAGTTAGCAAGAATTGTCAAGGTTGATAGCAGTGTAAAATGGTGGAGTCAAGGCTTTCTACCTATCGGGTTTGATGCTGGGGTGAGTTTTGGAGGTAGCTGGAGCTATGGTTGTGTAGAGGGAGAGATGCAGAGCATTTTTGGTTTTGGAATGATGAAGTTTCATCAAGAATTGAGGGAGAACAGAGGGAGATAAGTTGGATGCATGGGGAAGATTTTTCTGAAACCTAGGGTTTCCAAGGTAGAAGACGAGGGAGGATCGTTGGATCATGAGATGGACTTTGACTCTCAAGCTAATCCAAGGGCTACAATTCAATTGGAAAACGGAGGGAAATGTTATGAAGCAGAAACGCAGCGTTTCATTAATAGAAACGCCTGGGCCTGAGTGAGAACTGCTATGCACACCCCTATCTTCAAGGCCCAATCATAATTGAACTGATATTATTACTAATTGCACCGTTTTTTGTTTTTTTATTTTATTTTCAGTTTTCTGTGTAACTGGGCCCAGACGCGCTTTGCTATGCGCGCCCCCCAGTCTGGGCCCATCATCTTCTTTTAACTGAAATAATTGATAATTGCACCCCTATCCCATTTAATTCATATTAATTTCATTCAATTTTTTTTATTTCTTTGAAAAATCATAAATAATTGAAAATTGCATATTTTTAATTGGTTGTTTTTGCATCCTTTTCATATTTTTGTTAAGAAAATTTTCACATAATAAAATTAGCATTTCATTTTATTTTTGTATTTTTAGTATATTTTTCTTTTAAATAGGTTTTGAATAATGTTTAGTTTAATGCATGATATTGTTGATTTTAGTTTAGTTAGATGCTTTTACATTTTGGATCCATTCTTTTTAGGGTGATTAACTTAGGACTTTAGCTTCCTCATAGGATTTAATTCATAATTTTAGGATTAATTTTTAGATGATTTGTTTAGGTGTGATTAGGAGAATCAAAACTAGGGTTTAGAGATAGCATAGGTGTAATAAATCATTTCTTTTAGGAGTTGTAGATTGAATTTTGGGGTATGGGGCTATAGGGGTATTATTGGTAGATAATAGATCCCTTAGAAATTACTAGGTTTCCCCTATTCTACTATTACTATTAGTATACTGCTTGTACTTGCTTGACTGTGTGGTGTGCCCTCTCTAGGGTTATTTTTTTGACTGTGTGGGGGTATTGGGCCTGCTTGGGGTTTGGGTTTGAGCTGAAGACTGTGCTGATGAAGCCCATTGGAGATCAAAGAGAATGAAGACCAATTTCCAGAGTTGATGAGGAGTATCTCTTGCTGGTAGTTGTTGAAGGTTATAGGATCTAGGAGTTAGGCAGAGCTCTAGAGTAGAAAACTTGATTCACAAACATGGAAGGTCTTGTTTACCTCCATCCCTCTCTATGATGCAGAGTCTCTCTAGGACACTCACCCCCTTACTTTGGAAGGCTTGGTGACGGTGTCTAAGAGATAGAACTCTTGAGAGAAATATTCTATGTGTTGTTAGCAGTCTGTTTGCCACCTTTGGTGGTCAACTAATTGCTTAACACCCCAGTTCATTCTTGTTGACTGATATTCATCTTGGAGATTGAGACTTGAAGAAAAGCCATTGCAGACTGATGTTAGAGACCTTGCTTGAAGGCTTGAAGATAAAGATTGATGCATGCTTGAAGCTTGTAGCTGTTTGGAGATGACTTGAAGACAGATGTGGATGAAGACTATTGTTGCTGTTTATTTTTGCTGTTTATGATTCTTGATGTATTGATTGAATTTCCCTGACTGTATTGCTTGATGTTTAACCTGTTAGGTTGAAAGTGAATTCTGTTCACTTTTGGCCTGTTGTTTTCTAGGTTCGAGGTTGAGTGGGACTCCCTTGCCTCGCTTGTATTGTTGCATCCATGCATTTTACTGCTTTTGTATATATCTGTTGTTTCTGTTTCCGTCTATTCCCTTAGGATCTCTGTTTCTCTCTGCGCAAGAGAGGAATATGATAGACACTAGGTCTTAACCCATGCATGATAACATTAGGTTAGATTGATTCCCTTTGCAACCCTAGGTTAGAGTTCTGTCTCTTCTTTCTCAAAACAAACAGAAAAACACAATAAGATTTCAAATCCAATAAAAGACACTTCTTCCGTAAAAGAATGTGAACTCATCAAAACGTCAATTTTGTCCGCTTGGACCAGTAATCAGGAAAACCCTTTTTCAGAAGGAGATAAAAACCATCAAAACAGACTTGTGTCGTGCGTGGCCCGAACTACGTTTGCTCTGATCTTTCACGCCGTGTGAAAGTACGTAGGCATAGGATGCGATATCCTAGCGAGCAACCTTCCCCTCCTTTCCCGTAGGTAGGCGAACTACGTTGACTCTGATTTCTCGTTCTAGACGGGAATACGTAGGCATAAAGTGCGACACTTTGCCGAGTCATTTTATTTTCTTTTAACCCTCAACCTGTAGAATAGATAGAATAACAATCCATACCCGAAAACAAGCGTGGATCCCGTCGAGTACGACGGACGTGAGGGGTGCTAATACCTTCCCCTTGCGTAACCGACTCCCGAATCCAGGTTTTGGTTGCGATGACCATACCTTTCCCGTCCTTGCGGTAGGTTTACTTCGAGCGTTTCCTTTCCCTCCGTTGGGATAAATAACGCACGGTGGCGACTCTTCTGTTCAGTCGGCGCCGATTTTCGCAGTAGCGACAGCTGGCGACTCTGCTGGGGATCCAACGTCCCCTGGCTGCTAAGGACTGCGATAGTTCCTTATGCATTTGGGATCCAACGTCCCTTAAGAGAGTCAATCTTAGCGCTTGTTTTCCCGTCGAGGATTTTTTATGGATTTATTTTTCTGTCATTTACTTTCAGCATTATATTATTGTTATTATTGCTGTATTGGGGTGTGACGGGTGTTCTGTGATTGAGAGATAAGCCGGACCTGGGCTTGAGTGCACCTAGAATTAGAGTGGAAATTAATGGGCGCGCACGTGCTTTGTATGTCCTAGTGTCCCACGAAATCCACACTCAGACGAGGTTCTTTTGGTTGGCCTCCTGTCCTGCCCTTTGGGTGGCTCGGGTTGTTGGTTAGTTGGATTGTCGACTCTGGGAACCGATCATTTGGAAGTTGGCTAAGTGAGGCCTCTTCAGGATTTGATGATGCCACTCCTTCTGGGAATCGTATCATCAACCCTGAAAGTCTGTGACGCCGACGACCGCATAGGATGCCATACCTTTGTCAGTTACTAGGACACCTACCTGTGAGAGGGTTTTGGGGTTATGCAGGTAACTAGACCTTCAGATACCGGTTATTTCTTGATCTGAGATCCTGGGTATTTATGGATAGTTTTGAGGTCTATCAGAGACCAGTTGGAGTCATGATATGAGGTCTATCAGAGACCAGTCAGAGTTATGTTGTGGGGTCTATCTGAGACCAATGTTGGAGCTTTGTATCGGGTCTATCTGAGACCAGGGTTTGAGGAATTCTGGAGAGCCTATCTGAGACTTTTTGATATGGTTCAGGCTTCTCAGTTATGGCATTTGGTCCCTGTTGCATGTTACTTGCATTGCATTGTTTGCATAACCATTATCATTGCATCCCATTAACGTGTGTCTGTGCTGCAGGTGCATTTGCATATTCCCTGGTTCTAGTGTCCGGACTTCTGAGTATTGATCATGGCTGGTTTGAGGATGACAGTTGCCTACAAGTTACCTATTCCTGATATTACTCCCCTCCTGGGTCTGATTTCTCTTGCCGATGAGGATGTCCGTAGAAGCTTCAGGCAGAGTTACGGACGGCTGTTGAGATTGGTTCGCAAATCGACTGATGATGATCTGAGCGAGCTGTACACCCTGATGCAATTCTATGACCCTGCATTGAGATGTTTCACGTTTGCTGATTTTATCTTGGGGCCCACCATTGAAGAGTATGTAGAGTTTACTGAGCTGCCAGTACAGAATAAAGTTCCTTTTATTCACTCTGCCGCGGAGCCCAAGTTGGAAGACTTGGCTAAGGCCTTGCACATGAATGCTTCTGAGCTGTTGATGACTTCTTGGCGCGGGGTTCCAGGATTCTCTCTCCAGTTTCTGATTGGTAAGGCTCAAGAATACGCCAAGAATGGGTGTTGGGTGGTCTTTAACGCTGTTTTGGCTCTATGCATTTATGGGATAGTGTTGTTTCCCAATTTCCCGAACTTCGTGGACATGGATGCATTTCATTTGTTTGCTGCCGGCAACCCTGTACCTACATTGATCGGGGACTTCTACCATTCGATGCACTACCGAAATGAGAACAGGAGAGGCAAGAACGTCTCTTGTTGCGTGCCTTTGCTGTACATGTGGTTTAAGAGCCATCTTCCCCTGAAGGGACCTTTTGTAGATAGTGCAACTACAGCTGACTGGCCAGAGCGCTTGATGAGGCTATCTTTTGAAGACATTGAGTGGTTTGACCGAGACT
Source organism: Lathyrus sativus (assembly GCA_963859935.3). Lineage (NCBI taxonomy): Eukaryota > Viridiplantae > Streptophyta > Magnoliopsida > Fabales > Fabaceae > Lathyrus > Lathyrus sativus. Next base: position 209,368,636 of record OZ012736.1, read on the forward strand.
TGCTGGGGTCTGAGCTTATTTTCAGTTGTTCTGGGTATCCTAATGTCCCGTTGATAGGAAGAAAAGGGTGCATCAATTACAACCCATCTCTGTTCGTTCGCCAGTTTGGATACGCGTTGAAGAACCCACCTCAGGAGGAGGAAGTACAGGAATCTCTGTACTTCACCGGTGATTTGAATGGAGAGTTACTCGCCAAGCTTCAGCACGCATGGATGCGTATTAACAGAAGAGGGAAGCCACTGTTAGGGAAGAATGATTGTCAGGCTTATGCACCCTACAAAGTGTGGGTCCAAGAGAGAGCAAGACGGTTGCTGATGCCATTTCCAGCTGCACCAGTCCCTGTTCATATTCCGGTGGAAGAACCAACTACTGTCACTATGGAGGTCTACGAGCAAGTTGTAAAAGAGAAAGAAGCCTTGATGAAGATCAATGAAGGGTTAGAAAAGGAACTGGCTCAGATGCGTAGTGAGAAGAACAAGGCTGTGCATGCTTTCCAACAGCAGATCGAGTTAGTAAACAGGCTAGGTGCTGAGTTGACTGAAGAGAAGAAGCGTGAACGCCTGGGGAAAGAGTTCAGAAGCTCCCATGACATGCTGGAGTCCAAAAAGAAAGCACTCGACGCCGCCCACCGGGAAATCTCTTCTTGTAACAAGACGTGGAATGCTACGCTAACCAACAACAAAAAGAGGGAAGACAAATTGAAGCAGCAAATTTCTGAACTCGAAGAGCGGTTGAAGGCTAGCATTAAGAAGTACGAAGAAGAGGTGATGACCAGGTATAGTCTCCAGAATGCATTGAACAAGGCCATCGAAGGCAGGAACGAAGCTGTGTCTCAGAAGCGGAAGTTAGAGGATCGCTTCGGAGAAGGGGCATGGGAGGAAACCGCTGGTGACGTGCGACGTGTTCTCAAGCGAAGAAATCAACTTGTTGAGGGTCTGCTTACCCGACCAAGTCATCCAGAGACTAAGAAGTTACTAGAAGAGTACCAGGCTTATGAGTGTACCTGACTGTTTCATGTATTAACGTGTATGCTTTATTTGCATAGCGCTGACCATCACCAGGATTGTTGGTTGAGGTCATGCCTTCTTATTGTACACTCAGTGATATTGTATTCTTGGCTTAATGGATTTCTCTGCAATATACGAGGTTTTCTATGATTCGGCTCCGATCTTCGTATTACTAGCACTGTCACTGCACTGGCACATTCGCACTAGAATCGGGGAATGACATTCCCTAATGCACAGACACATATTGCATTGCATTCCCATTCATATTGCATTACAGGTGATTATTGCATGGTATCTCATTTCTTGCACTGTACCAGGTCTTTTCAGGATTGAAGATCAGCGCCCGCACCGATACTCCACTCGTACCAACTGCCGAAGAATTATGGATCAAATGCAGAACGAAATGCAAGACATGCGTGAAAAGCTGGCGCTCTTCATGCAGACAATGGAAACCATTGCGAAAGGACAGGAGAATTTGCAAGCTTTGGTGCAGCCTCTGTTGGTAAGAAATGTTGGGCACGGAAATGAGGATCATCAGTCTGTGCGAGTCAACACAATTCACGGGGATGGTACCCCCACACCAGTGGCTCCACCTGTAGTCAACATACCTGCTGTCAATGTGAACAACGGCGCTGCTGCCGGGAACGGTAACGTTGGAATTGGGAACGAGACTGGCGTCAACAATGTTGGGCTCGGAGATGTCAACCTGGGAGATAATATGGGAGGCAATGGCTTCGGTAATACTGGATTCGGTTTCAATGACCAGGGGTTCGATAATACTGGGAAGTACGGCTTCAATGCTCAAGGCTTCGGACAGGACGGATTTGGTATGACTAATCAGGGTTATGGCGGATTTGGAAATGGAAATGGCGTTGGGTTAATGGCTTTTGGGCCTGCAGGAGTTGCTCTGGGGTATGGCAACAGGGGGCGAGGCCCGGTAATGAATCAGACCAGAGTTGGCCGTAACAACGGATACGATGGATATGGAGCTGGGAATGGTATGTGGCAAGAAGATCAGCAAGAGGATGCTTTCTCCGGTGGGGGTTTCGAAGGGCCTATGGATGACTCTCAGAGAATCAGGATGCTCGAGGAGTAGATGAAGGGGGTCGTAAATCAAAGTGTTGTTGGCTTAGATATGACAACAATGGGTCTGGTGCCTGGCCTGAGGGTGCCAATCAAATTCAAAGCTCCCACATTCGACAAATATAAGGGGGACACCTGTCCAAAGGTGCACGTGCGGTCATATTACAGAAGGATGTCGGCGTATTCTAACGATGAGAGGATGCTAATGCATTTCTTTCAAGATAGCTTGTCTGGTCCTTCCCTTGAGTGTTATATGGGATTGGAACCAACTCAGATAAAGACATGGAAGCAGCTGGCTGAAGCCTTTGTGGCTCACTATAAGTACAACAGTGACTTGGCACCCAACCGGGTCCAATTGCAGGGATTGTCCCAGAAGAAGGGCGAGAGCTTCAAAGAGTATGCGCAGAGATGGCGCGACATGGCTGCTAGAGTTCATCCCCCTTTGGAGGATAAGGAAATGAATGATATGTTCATAGGAACATTCACTGGCATGTTTTACGACAAGTTGTTTCACACTTCTTTGGGCAGTTTCTCAGACTTAATCCTGATGGGAGAGAAGATTGAAAGCAACATTAAGCAGGGAAGATTCCAAGCTGAGGAGTCCACCTCAGCTGGCAGTAACAGAAGGGCTTTCGGTGGGCGCCGTCAGGGCGATGCAAGCGCAGTGTTTGGGGGCCGAGGCCGGGGCAGAGGTCGAAACCAGTACAATCAGCCGCAGCAGGTGGCAAGCGTTACTATTCCGTTTCAGCAACAACCATTTCAACAACAACAACAGCAACAGCAGCCACAACAGGGGGCACAGCCTGCCCAACGTAGATTCCAGGGGGCAAACCAAGGAGGGTGTTTGAAAAGCCTCCTTCAACGTATGCAGATTTGCTACAGACACTATTGGGTTTGAACTTGGTGGAGAAGAGAACTCTGGCGCCAATAACAGGCACTCCTCCGTATGGTTACGATGCAAGCAGGCACTGTGAATTCCACTCCGGGGCTCCTGGCCACGATGTAGAGGGTTGCCACGCGTTTAAGCATGTAGTGCGGGATCTATTGGATAGTAAGGCTATCAATTTTGGACAGGCAGGTCCAAACATAGTGCAAAAGCCCATGCCCAACCATGGGGCAAACGCCATTTTGACCGAGGAGGGTTTAAACTTGATTATGAATGTTGACGACCTGAAGACACCGTTGTGTGAGATAAAGAGCAGATTATTGCAAGGTGGTGTGTATCCAGGTTGCGACGAGTATTGTTTAGAGTGTTGGACCCAAGCTGGGGGGTGTGCTGACTTAAAGAAGGGTATTCAGGCTTTAATAGATGGAGGCACACTGCAATTTGACCGAGCAGCAATTGAAGAACCTGCAGGGGTGTTAGCAGACAAGCAAAGTGATGTAGCCACTATGACGATTCCCCGAAAAACGATAACTATAACGGCACCGGCCAAGCGACCGCCGATCACCATCACCAAGGCAGGACCAATCCCTTATGAGAGCACAAAGGCAGTCCCCTGGTCCTATGGGTTGGAAGTGTATTGTGATGGGGTGAAAATTGATGTTAGTAAGCAGCCAGCTGAGACTGTAGACAACGTTGTCGGTACCGAAGGTATGACAAGAAGTGGGAGAATCTTCATATCGCCTGAGGTAGAGGCTGAACGACTGGCGAAGGGAAAAGGAAAGATGATTGAGAATGTCCCAGTGCAGGGGAACGAAAAAGAAGCGGCATCGAAAGATGTGGAAGAGTTCATGCGCTTGATTCGTAAAAGTGATTATAAGATTGTTGAGCATCTTCAGCAGACGCCGTCAAAGATATCTATATTGTCGTTGCTATTGTATTCTGAAGCTCACAGAAATGCATTGATGAAAGTCCTGGATACTTCCTTCGTACCCCAAGATGTTTCCGTGAATCAGCTGGAGGGGGTGTTGGCGCATGTGAACGCAGGCCATAGCTTGGGCTTTACAGACTTTGATTTGACCCCGAAGGGGAGAGAGCATAATATGGCGTTGCACGTCTCAGTTGAGTGTAGAGGTTCAGTCATGTCTCACGTGCTGGTCGATACCGGATCGTCTTTGAACGTGCTGCCCAAGAAAGCGATGATGAAACTAGATGTCAGAGGAATCCTGTGCATGCCCAGTGACTTGGTGGTCAGGGCATTTGATGGTACGCGAAGAACAGTTTTTGGATCCATAACATTACCTCTACAGGTGGGGCCGGAGGTTTTCGCAACTGAATTTTATATTATGGACATCCAGCCTGCATACAGCTGCCTTCTCGGAAGACCCTGGATTCATGATGCTGGGGCAGTCACATCTACCTTGCATCAAAAGCTGAAATACATGGTAGGGGACAGCGTGGTCACTGTATGTGGAGAAGAAGATATATTGGTCAGCCATCTGTCATCATTCAAATATGTGGAGGTCGACGGCGAGATTCATGAAACACCCTGTCAGGCATTTGAAGGGTTGCGCATTAAAGACAAAGGTCCCTGGCCGAGTAAAGCGTCGGAGGTAGCCGTCTCGTCATACAAAGAAGCTCAAGCTCTAGTAGAGACCGGTGAGACAAAGGGCTGGGGCAAAGTGCTGGATATTCCCGTGAAGATGGACCCATTTGGGCTGGGATATCAACCGTCGTCATCAACACCTGCTGTGGGGGCACCCCGTTTCAGAGGACCGATAACTATCACTGCTAGTGGAGTATGTCACGAGACCATCAACGCTGCTTCAGAGTCCGACGAAGGAGACAGTGATTGCGACATGGACGCCTGGATTCAGCCGAGCGTGACAGGACAAGGATTATGCAATTGGTCTATTCAGGAGATTGTTCCTGTGACTCTCAAACAGTAATACTTTGTTTTCTTAATTGTTGAACAATCTGGTGTCTTGCCCGGGGCATCATGATTTGCTTAGGGCCGTGCTGTTATGAACATTGTGTGTTTAATCATTAAATAAAAGGCGTTTTTTCATGTACAAATATTGCGATCTCTGTTTTTCCTGTTTTATGTTTTACAATAAAATGGCAACGTGGTTATTCGCTTTATACGCATTTTGAAGCATTTAACCATTCTTTTTGCAGGATAACATTTTCAGATGACATCATTGAACCACCTATGACTCGTCTCGACTTTGAGCACCCGGTATTTCAGGCCAAAGAAGAGATTGTTGAAGATGGCGACATTCCCGAAGAATTGTCTTGGTTGGTGAAGCAAGAAGAACGAGTCATTCTGCCTCACGAGGAGGTCATCGAAATTATTAACCTGGGGTCGGAAGGGGTTGAAAAGAACATCCCTATAAGAGCCGCACTGCAAATGACGTCAAGCGAAGACTGGTTGAAATGCTCAGAGAGTATAGTGATGTGTTCGCTTGGTCGTACGAGGACATGCCGGGGTTGGATACAGATATGGTTGTGCACCATCTGCCGTTGAAAGAAGAATGCCCGCCGGTCAAGCAGAAGCTTCGCAGAACTAGACCCGATATGGCGGTGAAAATTAAGGAGGAGGTTCGAAAGCAGTGGGATGCTGGTTTCCTAGCTGTTACAAAATATCCCTCATGGGTCGCTAACATTGTACCGGTGCCAAAGAAAGACGGCAAAGTGAGAATGTGCGTAGATTACCGTGATTTAAATAAAGCGAGCCCAAAAGATGATTTTCCGCTTCCTCACATCGACGTGCTAGTTGACAACACTGCTCAATTCTCCGTATTCTCCTTCATGGATGGCTTCTCGGGCTATAATCAGATTAAAATGGCGCCAGAAGACATGGAGAAGACTACTTTCATAACACCTTGGGGAACATTTTGTTACAAAGTGATGCCCTTCGGACTAAAGAATGCTGGGGCAACGTATCAGCGTGCAATGACGACTCTTTTCCATGATATGATGCATAAGGAGATTGAAGTTTATGTCGATGATATGATTGCCAAATCCCAGACGGAGGAAGAGCATTTGGTGAATCTGCTGAAGTTATTCAAAAGGCTTAGGAAGTTCAGGCTGAGACTGAACCCTAATAAGTGCACCTTCGGGGTGAGATCGGGTAAACTGCTGGGGTTTATCGTGAGCGAAAGAGGAATAGAGGTTGATCCTGCCAAAATAAAAGCAATATAAGAGATGCCGACGCCTAGAACAGAGAAAGAGGTGCGCGGGTTTTTAGGGAGGTTGAACTACATCGCTCGGTTCATATCTCACCTAACAGCTACGTGTGAACCATTGTTCAAGCTGTTGAAAAAAGATCAGGCTGTAACGTGGAACGAAAATTATCAAAAGGCGTTCGATAAAATAAAGTAGTATTTGCAGGAGCCTCCTATTTTGATACCCCTAGTGGCAGGGAGACCCTTGATTATGTATTTGACAGTTCTTGAGGGAAGCATGGGTTGTGTTCTCGGTCAACACGACGAGACAGGAAGAAAGGAGCATGCGATCTATTACTTGACTAAGAAATTTACTGAATGCGAATCTCGATACTCTATGCTCGAAAAGACGTGTTGTGCATTGGCGTGGGCTGCCAAACGTCTAAGACAGTACATGCTGAATCATACAACCATGCTCATCTCGAAGATGGATCCTATCAAATATGTATTCGAAAAGCAGGCATTGTCGGGGAGAATTGCCCGTTGGCAGATGGTTTTGACTGAATACGACATCCAGTATGTCTCGCAGAAGGCTATAAAGGGGAGTGTACTGTCGGAGTACTTGGCAGAGCAGCCTATTGAAGATTACCAATCGATGAGGTTTGATTTTCCTGACGAGGATATCATGTACCTAAAGATGAAAGATTGTGAAGAGCCGTTGCCAGACGAAGGACCAGAATTGGGTTCCAAGTGGAAGTTGATCTTTGACGGAGCGGTAAACGCCTACGGTAGCGGAATAGGGGCAATCATCACTACTCCACACGGGTCGCACATCCCGTTTACTGCTCGATTGACCTTTCCGGTTACCAATAATGAAGCCGAATACGAAGCTTGTATCATGGGGCTTGAAGAAGCCATTGATTTGCGAATCAAAAATATGGATGTATACGGAGACTCAGCTCTGGTGGTGAATCAGATAAAAGAAGAATGGGAGACACGTCAGCCCAATTTGATACCTTACATGAACTACGCAAGGAGATTGTTGCCTTTCTTTGACAAGGTTGAATTGCATCATGTACCGCTGTTGCGGTGAGAATCGTGATACCAAGCTATTGATTAACTTGAATCTTTAATTCTTAAAGTCACAACCAGACTTTAATTTATCCAAAAAAGGAAAGGTTTAAAGAAAGAAAAAACCTATAAAAAATGCAAAGCAAAAAGGCAAGGCCTAAAGCTGAGCAAAGAGAGATCTAAAGGTTCGGGGGTTGGTTATGCCTAGGGTAGGTATTTCACATCCTAAACATCTGTAGTACTCTACAAGAACCTCTTGTTAATATTTGTGTTTGCTAAAGTTTGCTTGCTAAGGGAAAAAGTGCTAAGGGTAAAGATCTAAAGGTATATACAAAGAATGTAAAGTTTGTACAAAGTTTGCTCGCGAAGACATCGCATCTCGTGCCTACGTATCCTGACGGGAATGGAATCAGAGCAACCGTAGTTCCCCTAACTAGGGGTGAAGAACTTTTGACTATGGTCAAGGTTCCAAAGGGAAAGTAAATATCTACGGCGAGACACTTACATAGAGTGCGGCGGCTCTAAACTAAAGTTAAGTTAGCAAGGAAGGGAATGTCCACGGCGGGACAACTAAATAGAGCACGGCGACTCCAAGTCCTATGGCAAAGGTAAACATGGGAAATGTCCACGGCGGGACGACTAAGTAGAGCACGGCGACTCTAAACTTAAATTGTAAAGGTAAACGGGAAGTTAGTTGTTAGTGAGCTCAAAACACGAAAGCAAAATATTCACAAGATAAAAATCAGACAAGAGAATTGTTAATCGACTTAAATATTAATATTTAATAAGATTAATTAATAATTTATTTAATCATATTAAATAAAAATATTTAAACTAATTAATAATTATGTATAAACAAAATATTTTTACATTTTATAATATTATTCACATTAGCTAAAAAAAAATAACAAATAAATAAAAAAAAAAAGAGAGAGATGTGTAAGGAGATTGAAAGAACTATTGGATATAACTAGATGGGTGCCAATCTAACTAAAATATAATTCTAAAAGTAAAATCATAGTACTGAAGACTAATTATAAATCAATTAATTCTAATTTCTATAATAATATAAAAATAAAACGAAAAAGAATAAATAAAAATTAAAAAACTAAAATAAAAAAAAAAGGAAACCGCCCCCACCCATTTTCATTGGATCTAAATTATATTATTATTATTATAGTCAACAACATAAACTTTACATAAACATATATCATATACGAAAATTTTATTAAAGTAATACAATATCACACAAAAGAATTAACAGCAACATCAAAGCATAGTACCACTCAAGAATGAAAATATTAATTATGACTCAAACAAGAAATTTACACAAACTCTATTTTACATACAGCACTACACATTGAAAATGACTATACAAAAAAACAAAACAACTTATCTCCTATTATAATAATAACAGAAAAAGAATAAGCTAGAAAATAACATTGATTACTAAAAAAAATAATAGTCATTGCTTACCTCTTCTTGCTCACGTGTAACTCCCTCCGTCTCGCTGCTTGTCTCTCTGCTTTTACACTCACTCTGTCTCGCGAGTTCTCCCTCCGCGGTGAAGGTTCTGCTACTGTGAGTTGACGTGAAGTGAGTGGTTTAAGTGATGGTGAATGGCGGTCGGAGCTGACGGTGTTGTCACGGATGGGTAGTAGTGAGTTCAAGAATGGTTGTTTTGATGTAACAACCCCATTGTTTGTGAGCTTTTGGAGGGATATTTAAAGTAGTCTTGTAGGTGCCTTCATGGAGGTTATGAATTTTATGGAGGGAGAAGAAAGAGATACAAGTTGGAAGGATTGTGTTTTATTATGGAAAGGAAAGGTTTGTAGTTTGAACGAGTGGTCGCGGGATGTTTCGCAAAATGGATTATATTTTTTTCCGGTTGAAAGAGATGAAATGAGGAAGGTGGGATGGTGATGGTATGATTTGCAGGTTCTTGTCCTTTAAATGAGGAGGGAGTATTATGTGAGAGGAGTCTTGTCTTTGGTGTATTTATCGAAAATAAATAGCAGGATTATGGTGTATGTGTGGTGATGAAAGTGTGTAGATTAGATAGGATATTATGATGAAGTGTGTTGTTTAAGAGAAAATGATGATGGTAGTACATGGAGTAGTCCTTCTAGCCTTTTTTTTTCTCCAGATTTTGTGGGATTTTGGATGCTAGAGGTAGTAGCTTGTGGGAGTATTAGTACTCAAAAAATGGACAAAATCTCAATTATTACTACAAAATCAAAAACTTTTTCAAAAGTTCCACAAAATAAGGAAAAGATAAACATAAAAAAGAATAAAATATTTACAATAAAATCTAAATAAAGATTTGATAGATTAAAAGAATATATTAATTAAATGTAGAAATAAAGACAGTAAAAAAAACGAATAATTGGGTCGGTATCGAAGTACTCGAAAAAATAAAATGAATACACCAAAGTGATCAGCAAAAAATATACGATTCGGAAAAATACAGCGTTTTGTCAAATTTTGAAATAAATTTTACCCGCTAAAACGGCTTAAACTGTCCAAAAAGTTTATTTCAGCTGATAAATTGGGTATTATGAAAAATGTAAGAGATGATAAACTATACAGATGATGCAAAAATAAGTGAGATCTTAGAGTCAAAAATTAGGGTGCAACAGATGCCCCTATTTAAGTTTCTTCGATCTGGAGAAGTGAAAATTGAAATCTTCGTCTCGACAAGGTCGGAGAGACTTAAATACAAACATGCGCAATTTTTGACCCTAAGATGCCACAAAATGCTTATGATATGATATGATATGCAAGACAAAGATTCTATGAGGAAAGATGCCATAGGAGACGAATATATATATTGGGAAGATGCTGCAACTCCACTGGGGAAAGACTGACAACTTCACGGAAAAAAGTATCTAGCAGACACAATTGAGGAAAATAAAAGATTATGAACATCTGCCAATGTGACAAAGAGTATCCAGTAATACTTGGAAATAGAGGGACAAACCTTAAACAAAGACGCAGACATCCGGAAAAACATCAGATGCTGAAAGTAACACACAGTGAGATAACAGAAACATCCAGAAAGTAAAAGAAACTTACTGGGGAAAAAGTCACAGTCACCAGAGATTTTGTCAGAAGTGCATTGAACAAAACTCTGATAGACACAAAGGTGTTCTGGAAAAACATCAGACGGAAAAAGAAATAAATTCTGGTAAAACATCAGAATCAAGGTAAATATCTGGAACAACATCATAACAGAGACTCAATCTGGAAAACCATCAGATAAGTTCTTGAAAAACCATCAGAAAGAGAAATAAATATCTGGAAAAACCATCAGATAGTCACGACACAAACTTGTTTGGTAGGTGCCAAGTGAGTTGGACTTTGACCACAAGGTAAGACGTGAATAAAACATGACCTTGGGGAAAATCAGATGGGGAATAAAACACCCATGATGCCAGGTAAATGGGGAATAAAACACCCAAGTAAAATAAATTCTTCCACAAGGTAAGACGCGAGTAAAAAACGACCTCGGGAGAAAGAGAGCAAATGGGAATAAAACACCATGATGCCAGGTAAATGGGGAATAAAACACCCAAGTAAAATAAATTCTTCCACAAGGTAAGACGCGAGTAAAACACGACCTCGGGAGAAAGAGAGCAAATGGGAATAAAACACAATGATGCTAGGTAAATTGAAATTTGTCCACAAGGTAAGACGCGGATAAAACACGACCTCGGGAGAAAAAGCAAATGGGGATAAAACACCATGATGCCAAGTAAATTGAAATTCGTCCTCAAGGTAAGACGCGAGTAAAACACGACCTCGGGAGAAAAAGCAAATGGGGATAAAACACCCATGATGCTAGATAAATTGAAATTCATCCACAAGGTAAGACGCAGGTAAAACACGACCTCGGGTGAAAAAGCAAATGGGGATAAAACACCCATGATGTGCACATGTACATGAATTATGCTTATGATATACGCATGTGTAAATTATGCAGATGACATATGATCAAATGCAAATGCAAATGTCGACGACAAGGCTCGACTCTTTTGGTGAGAAGATAAGACTGGAAGACATAATTCCTCAACACGAAGATCACTTTCAATCTGCTTGGGGACTAAAGATGCTACTGATGAACACATCTCTGCCACACTAATAAATAGATGATCCTTGTAGGAAGGATAAAGATCTGCTTAAGGGTTCTTCAAGTAAACTGCCCCAGTTTAGCTGTCTGTTGTAGATGAGCTGATAACTGCTTCAACTTGTTGATGTTGAAAATGACTGATTCACTGGGTGCTTGGAGAGCTTGCCCCAGTCTAAGCCTTGAAATATCTTCTGGATAAACCAAATCTGAGAATGATCTGCCTTGACCAAATCTTGAATTGATTCTTAAACAGGATGTAAAAGGAACTTGCCCATGATAGGATCACCAACCAAGTTTCTCAATGTTTGAAAAATCCTTGAGAGGAAAGCCAATTTGCAAACAAAAGTGTTCATACAAACATGGTAATGCAAAGCATGCAACTTTTGAAATCAAAAATCATTTTTGAAAGATGCAAAATAAATGAGTCATTGGTCGGAACACGGTGGTTCAAGACACTCAAAGTTTAAAGCAAGGTGTACTGCCAAAATAATTGATTTGCAAAGATCTTTTGGAGTCAGTTTACGCAACCTTGTTATAGTATGCTTTCAAAAGAACCTTGTTTCAGTTAGGTCTTTTGAGGGTTGTAGCGTGGCCTGGTTCACGGTTTAAGAAACAAAGGATAAAGGCTCAAATTTTATTTGTACCCACCCAATCTACGTGATAATCTCCAGTCCTATGCTCGGTTAAATCAGACTATGTGCTCAGGTTCCCATAGGTTAGGAATTGCACTGATTATTGTGATGATGATGGTTCGGAAGTCAACAGACTTTTTGAAAAGGCAGTCACTGCTTCTTTACAACATTTGGTTGTTTTGAAATTAAAGAATTTAAAGATCTCCTCTATTTATTATCCCTAACTTTTGCCTGAACTGTTTATTTTGAAACTTACAGTTAGCGGGATGCCCTAGTTTTGCCTAAGTCTCCTTCATAGGTTTTGACTTAGCGGGCTTTTTTGATTTATTTTTTTTTAAAGAAAGTGACTGCCTAGCTTTAATGATTACGGTGAACCATCATTAGCTTTTGTCGTGAAAAACATCTTCGACACTTGTTTGCTGTGTGCGAAGGAAGACTTGTGAATGCACCCTTTACATAAAAGGTGTCTTGCACGAACACACATCCAAATCAACTGAGAACTACCCACCCCAAGGTTAAAACTGCGGGTTTTTGTAAAGAAAGAAACTCCAACTTCTAGGCTCGAAGAGGTTGACGAGGGATTATCTTCCTTATCTCTCCAGTGTTTGGGAGTTGAAACAATGCCTTACATTGTCAACAAAGTTTGATTGAAAGCATACTGACAGCAGTTATGGGTATAACGTTTTCATCATCCTCCCTCAAATGTTTGCATAATCAGAAATTTGGGCAAGGAGTAAATATTTGAAAGATAAAGCATAAAAGTGCAAACAATAGGCAAAATTATTTGAAATCAAAAGCTGTGATGCTCATTCATTAAGATGAAAGTACAAACACTAATAAAAGCAAACAAGCTTAAACAAAATGAAGGAAAATGCAAACAATGAGAAACAAAAGGCCTAGTGACTAAATTTGTCTTGTCTGAAACACTGGCGCTCAAAAAAAGATAGTCTGCTGGAGTCGGACTGAAGCTTCACTTTTGATGTTATGGCAATGGATTATTCTGGACATTCGGATGATTATCCTTAAAACCCAGGATTCCAGTTTTAATCAGCTCACGCACTCTAGCTTTCAGTGCATAACAATGTTCCAAGTCGTGGCCTGGGGCACCCTCATGAAAAGCACAATGGAGGTCAGCTCTAAATCCAGCTGGAGGAGGATTAGGAGTTTGCAAAGCCTTTGTAGTAATCAACCCTTGTCGAACCAGATCAGGATAAAGTTCTGTATATGTCATGGGAATAGGATCAAATTGATTCCTATTTCGATATTGGTTTTGTCCAACAGTTAGACGTTGAGGAATCTGAGCTGGTCGTGGAGCAGCAGCAGCAGTAACGGCAGCAATAGCAGGGTGGTTATACCTTGGCTGAGGACGAGGATTTCTCACTTCAACCATGACAGCGTTGGTTTGCTCTTCCTTCTTCTTATGGAAATTCCCAAAGGATTTCTTTGCACCGTTAGAAGATTCAACAACTTTGGACACTTTACCATTTTTCAGCCCTTCTTCTAACCTTTGGCCGATGGTTACCAGATCTGTAAAGCTCGAAGAGACGCTCCCAATCATCTTTTCCCAATAGAAAGGAGACAAAGTATCCATGAACATTCCAGTAAGCTCTTTCTCTGCTAGAGGGGGTTCAACTTGGGAAGCCAACTCTCTCCAACGTTGAGCGTATTCTTTGAATGATTCTTTCTCATTTTGAGACATGTTTTGAAGTTGACGACGGTCAGGAGCCATATCTAGATTATATTTGTATTGTCTCATGAAGGCATTAGCGAGATCTTGGAAGCAGTGGACGCTGTTATGTTCTAAATTCATATACCACTTTAGAGAGGCACCACTCAAACTGTCTTGAAAGCAGTGGATGAGCAGCTTCTGATTGTTGGTGTAGGCCGCCATCCTTCGGTAGTACATAACCAAATGGGCCCTCGGACATGAGTGCCCCTTATATTTCACAAACTCTGGAGTCTTGAACTTTGTAGGCATAACCAGACCAAAGACTAAGCACATATTATCAGCATCGACGTTGAAGAAATCAGTACCCTCAACGGCCTTGAGTCTCTTGTCTATGTTCTGAAACTGTTCGCGGACAATCTCAGGCTCAACAAAATCTTCATGGTCTTCTCCTTGAGCACTGGCAGCATTGTAGTCAAAGAAAGGAGCTTGAGCTGTCTGGGCAATGGTGTGGACCATAGGTCTGGGCTCTGTAAACACTGGAGCTTGAAAAACTGGTCTGACAGTCTGACCAATCATAGCGGTAGATGCAAGAGGTGGAGAGTAGTTAGGAGGTAAACCAAACTCTGGCCAAGTAGATTGTGGCATCTGAACAGGAGGAGGGTCAGCATTTGAAACTTCTTGAATGACAGTCCTTTGAGATGGCTCTCCTCTGGCAATCAATACTTGAAGCATCTCAGTAAGTTTAGTCATGCCTGACTTCAACTCATCGATCTCCATTCGGACTTCTGCGTTGTGTGCTTCCTGTTCTGACATCTTGCGTCTATAGTTAGCTCTAGTCTGATATCGGTGTCGAGGAATCAGCTTGACGACTCAAAGGCACACTGGACGATGAAGACAACTGGAGATGAGCGACTGGACAAATAGAGGTATGCTACAAACCATGCAAAGATGCAAATGCAATGCAATGCGATGCAAGACATGATGCAAAACACACATAACAGGATCAAAGGTTCGAGATCACAGCATGACGTTTGGGTAAAGAACTAACCACAAGGTATGTACTAGGGGTAAAGTACCTGCACAACGGGTTCTAACAAAAGTTCCCAGAGTCAACAACCCATCTTTCAAATATTATCAATTTCCCAAATCACTCGGTAGTCGATAATATTCTCAAGAGAGTCTCGTCCAAGTGTAGTATCGCGTATCAACTACTTCGGGAGTACTCCCTCATAGTCATCGCACTACGTCCTAAAAGGCCAAGTGGGGATAAAAGGTAACTAAAGGTCCTCAGTGTCAAAGGCTCCTGAATTGAAAGTAGTAATGTTTTCACGAATACTCGTTCAACAAAACTAACTCTCAAGAGGGCCTCCACTGAGCGGTGGTTTCTCAAGTTAGCTTGGTCGGGAATCAACTCCCTATAAGCCTTCTTGAATATACCACCATCCTATCATAAGTGCACTCAAGTCCGGGTATAGGACTTATCCTCACCACTCAAAGTAACAACCCTGCATACAGATAAACCCAGGCACAGACAAATATATGTACGAATATATACAAATATACAAGCAAACAATCATATAGCAAACACAAATATAAACAAGGTGGGCTTAACCCTCTTAGGGGGGATGTCCCCAGTGAAGTCGCCATTTCTGTTGCGGTGAGAATCGTGATACCAAGCTATTGATTAACTTGAATCTTTAATTCTTAAATTCACAACCGGACTTTAATTTATCCAAAAAAGGAAAGGTTTAAAGAAAGAAAAAACCTATTAAAAATGCAAAGCAAAAAGGCAAGGCCTAAAGCTGAGCAAAGAGAGATCTAAAGGTTCGGGGGTTGGTTATGCCTAGGGTAGGTATTTCACATCCTAAATATCTGTAGTACTCTACAAGAACCTCTTGTTAATAATTGTGTTTGCTAAAGTTTGCTTGCTAAGGGAAAAAGTGCTAAGGGTAAAGATCTAAAGGTATATACAAAGAATGTAAAGTTTGTACAAAGTTTGCTCGCGAAGACATCGCATCTCGTGCCTACGTATCCTGACGGGAATGGAATCAGAGCAACCGTAGTTCCCCTAACTAGGGGTGAAGAACTTTTGACTATGGTCAAGGTTCCAAAGGGAAAGTAAATATCTACGGCGAGACACTTACATAGAGTGCGGCGGCTCTAAACTAAAGTTAAGTTAGCAAGGAAGGGAATGTCCACGGCGGGACAACTAAATAGAGCACGGCGACTCCAAGTCCTATGGCAAAGGTAAACATGGGAAATGTCCATGGCGGGACGACTAAGTAGAGCACGGCGACTCTAAACTTAAATTGTAAAGGTAAACGGGAAGTTAGTTGTTAGTGAGCTCAAAACACGAAAGCAAAATATTCACAAGATAAAAATCAGACAAGAGAATTGTTAATCGACTTAAATATTAATATTTAATAAGATTAATTAATAATTTATTTAACCATATTAAATAAAAATATTTAAACTAATTAATAATTATGTATAAACAAAATATTTTTACATTTTATAATATTATTCACATTAGCTAAAAAAAAAAAACAAATAAATAAAAAAAAGAGAGAGATGTGTAAGGAGATTGAAAGAACTATTGGATATAACTAGATGGGTGCCAATCTAACTAAAATATAATTCTAAAAGTAAAATCATAGTACTGAAGACTAATTATAAATCAATTAATTCTAATTTCTATAATAATATAAAAATAAAACGAAAAAGAATAAATAAAAATTAAAAAACTAAAAAAAAAAAAAAAAAGGAAACCGCCCCCACCCATTTTCATTGGATCTAAATTATATTATTATTATTATAGTCAACAACATAAACTTTACATAAACATATATCATATACGAAAATTTTATTAAAGTAATACAATATCACACAAAAGAATTAACAGCAACATCAAAGCATAGTACCACTCAAGAATGAAAATATTAATTATGACTCAAACAAGAAATTTACACAAACTCTATTTTACATACAGCACTACACATTGAAAATGACTATACAAAAAAACAAAACAACTTATCTCCTATTATAATAATAACAGAAAAAGAATAAGCTAGAAAATAACATTGATTACTAAAAAAAATAATAGTCATTGCTTACCTCTTCTTGCTCACGTGTAACTCCCTCCGTCTCGCTGCTTGTCTCTCTGCTTTTACACTCGCTCTGTCTCGCGAGTTCTCCCTCCGCGGTGAAGGTTCTGCTACTGTGAGTTGACGTGAAGTGAGTGGTTTAAGTGATGGTGAATGGCGGTCGGAGCTGACGGTGTTGTCACGGATGGGTAGTAGTGAGTTCAAGAATGGTTGTTTTGATGTAACAACCCCATTGTTTGTGAGCTTTTGGAGGGATATTTAAAGTAGTCTTGTAGGTGCCTTCATGGAGGTTATGAATTTTATGGAGGGAGAAGAAAGAGATACAAGTTGGAAGGATTGTGTTTTATTATGGAAAGGAAAGGTTTGTAGTTTGAACGAGTGGTCGCGGGATGTTTCGCAAAATGGATTATATTTTTTTCCGGTTGAAAGAGATGAAATGAGGAAGGTGGGATGGTGATGGTATGATTTGCAGGTTCTTGTCCTTTAAATGAGGAGGGAGTATTATGTGAGAGGAGTCTTGTCTTTGGTGTATTTATCGAAAATAAATAGCAGGATTATGGTGTATGTGTGGTGATGAAAGTGTGTAGATTAGATAGGATATTATGATGAAGTGTGTTGTTTAAGAGAAAATGATGATGGTAGTACATGGAGTAGTCCTTCTAGCCTTTTTTTTTCCAGATTTTGTGGGATTTTGGATGCTAGAGGTAGTAGCTTGTGGGAGTATTAGTACTCAAAAAATGGACAAAATCTCAATTATTACTACAAAATCAAAAACTTTTTCAAAAGTTCCACAAAATAAGGAAAAGATAAACATAAAAAAGAATAAAATATTTACAATAAAATCTAAATAAAGATTTGATAGATTAAAAGAATATATTAATTAAATGTAGAAATAAAGACAGTAAAAAAAACGAATAATTGGGTCGGTATCGAAGTACTCGAAAAAATAAAATGAATACACCAAAGTGATCAGCAAAAAATATACGATTCGGAAAAATACAGCGTTTTGTCAAATTTTGAAATAAATTTTACCCGCTAAAACGGCTTAAACTGTCCAAAAAGTTTATTTCAGCTGATAAATTGGGTATTATGAAAAATGTAAGAGATGATAAACTATACAGATGATGCAAAAATAAGTGAGATCTTAGAGTCAAAAATTAGGGTGCAACAACCGCGAGCGGAGAATCAGATGGCTGACGCCCTGGCCACTTTGTCTTCCATGTACAAAGTCAACTTCTGGAACGAGGCTCCCAGAATTGTTATCTCTCGACTTGACAGACCTGCCTTCGTATTTGCCATCGACGAAGCATCCGATGATAAACCATGGTATTTTGATATCCGTAATTTCCTGAAGAACAAAGAGTATCCGGCTGGGGCATCCAGTCACGATCAGAAAACTCTCACGAGATTGGCGGGTAATTTCTACCTGAATCCGGACGGTGTCCTGTACAGAAGAAATCACGACTTGGTGCTGCTACGTTGTGTAGATGAGAAAGAGGCGAAGCTGCTCATGGAGGAAATACATGAGGGCACATTTGGTACGCATGTTGGTGGGCATGCTATGACGAGGAAGCTGCTGCGGGCAGGTTATTTTTGGCTAACTATGGAAACTGATTGTTTCAAGTTTGCGAGGAAGTGCCACAAGTGCCAAATCTATGCAGATAAGATCCATGTGCCTCCGAGTCCTCTAAATGTGATGTCATCGCCATGGCCATTCTCGATGTGGGGAATCGATATGATTGGAAAGATCGAGCCGACAGCTTCTAACGGGCACCGGTTCATTCTAGTAGCAATCGATTATTTCACCAAGTGGGTGGAAGCGGCATCTTATGCAAATGTGACCAAGCAGGTGGTAGCCAGATTCATCAAGAGAGATATCATTTGCAGATATGGAATCCCCGAGCGGATAATCACCGACAACGGTTCAAACTTGAATAACAAAATGATGAAGGAGCTCTGTCAGAATTTTAAGATCGAGCATCACAACTCCTCCCCTTACCGACCTAAGATGAATGACGTTGTTGAAGCGGCCAATAAGAATATAAAGAAGATCGTTCAGAAGATGGTGGTGACCTATAAGGACTGGCATGAGATGCTGCCTTTTGCTTTGCACGGTTATCGTACGACGGTACGCACATCAACCGGGGCAACCCCGTTCTCGTTGGTATACGGAATGGAAGCAGTGTTACCATTGGAAGTTGAAATCCCTTCGCTGAGAGTACTACGAGATGTCCAACTAGACGAGGCAGAATGGGTGAAAGACAGGTTGAATCAGCTGAGTTTGATGGATGAGAAGAGGCTAGCTTCTCTAGCCTACGGTCGTTTGTACCAGAGCCGAATGAAGAAAGCATATGATAAGAAGATACATCCGCGGAGCTTTCAGACGGGCGACCTGGTGCTGAAGAGGATTCTCCCGCCGCAGGCAGATCACAGGGGCAAGTGGACTCCTAACTACGAAGGGCCATATGTTGTCAGAAAAGTCTTTTCAGGAGGAGCTTTATTGTTGTCCACCATGGACGGTGAAGACTTTACGTCGCCTGTGAATTCGGACGCAGTTAAAAAATACTTTGCTTAAAATTGACCCGCTGGACAAAAAAAAGAGGGAGTCCAGGCAAAAATGGGGCACTCTGGCGAACCAAAAACAGAATGAAAGGTTCGGGCAAAAGTTAGGGATAAAATTGAAAAAAATGTACACCCGCGAATTTGATACTGCAGTGAGCATTGGTGCGGGAGAATGTACTTGAAGGGTCGATTATCAGATACAATCTCTTCGGAAGTATGAATACCGGGAAAGCATTAGAGTCGGGCGAGTCATAGAAGGATCAGTTCATGATGTTCGTCTGCACCCCGTTGCCGACATGTGTACAAATTTGATCTGTCATTATATTTATGCTTCTTGTGCATACTTGTATATTTGTTGTGCGTAGCTTCCTCTTTTCAGGAGTTACATCCCGTGTACAAAACTCTGCCCATTTAGGGGCCCTATCAATAAAATATGTTATTCAGTACTTGATGCTGGTTCTTTACTGTTTTGTACATGATAAACGCCTAGGTTTAATGAAACTAGTGTGCGTATAACGTCACTGGCCCTTGCCAATAATTGCTAAAACTTTGAATTAACTGAAAATAATGTCACTAACGCTAACCCGAATAGATTTGGTTGCGTAGACTTGTCTTGTCTTGTTTGTGGTGTTGCAGGGTTCATAGCCGTATGAAGTGGACGATCAAAAGAGTGCAGTATGAACCAGGAGCTCGTAACGAAAGACTCAGTCCCCACGCAGGTCACGCTTCCGAGATAACAGTGTTCCTCACTGAAGGAAGATCAAATTTCCCAGCTAGTCGTAGCTTATCCAAAGGACATTCTCCAGCAAAGTCATTTATCCTTAGCAGAGTTTGGCGATTCCAAGATTGTAGACTGTATTCAGACGGTGTGATGTCCCCCAGAAGGATTCCCCTATCTCAAGCAGAGTGGTTTAGCCTCAGAAGATAACATTTCCAACTTGTGAGCTGTGCTTAGTAGTCTACCCTTCCCAGTAGGGTCATTTATTCTCTCCCCAGCGGGGTCAGTTGATTTTCCCCAAAAGAATCCTTCCATCCCCAGTGGAGTTCTCTTTTCAGCAAGTGTTCTCTTTCCTCCCAGTGGAACTCGAAGATTAAAACCCTCTCCGGCAGAGTTGGTTGGGCGTCCTGGCATTTATTTTGTCAGAATACCGTGTGATACCCGTTCACTCCCCAGGAGAAGTCCAATCAAGATTGGCGCATTCAGTTATTCCTCAGCGAAGCGGGCTTCACTTTTCCAGCATTTATTTTGCTGGAATAATTTTGTAACATCTGGTTACCCCCAGCGGAGTTGGCGTTGTCTTCAACATTTATTTTGCTGAAGCAGTTTCTGTATCCCAGCAGTTTGAGTCTGCGTTTGCATTGGCATATAGTGTCATATTTGCATCTACCAAATAAAAGCGCGTAGCATTTCCATGTCGAATGGAGCATTGCGTCATTGTCAAACATGTGCATTCTGAAACATAAATCAGGTTGGCTAACCGTTTGTCTCAAGTATTGTTTCCCTTGCAGGTGGAGAGAGCCCTTGCTCAAATTAATTACCAGGCATTCAGGATCTCGGCGTGAGACATTCAACGAAAATGTCGGTTTTATTCCCCATAGAGTTATTAGGGTTAAGTTTCTCTTTGTCCCCGAGCAGAGTTATTTGTGTAAATTTCCCTTGTTTTCTCTGCTAGAGTTGCTTGTAGAAGTTTCTCTAGTCCGACCAGCAGATTATCTTCTTCAAATTTGTTGTTATGTCAGCATCAAAGGGTTTCGTGAATCAGAATTTCAGAGGCTGCCGCCGGTTATCAGAACCGGCGTCCGGTAGTTTGGTTTCCAAATATCCTCAGTAGAGTTCGCCTCAAAGTCGCTGTCACGTCAGTACTAAAAGGATTGTGGGTTGAGACCAATGGAGTTAGCTACTGCAGAGACAAAAAAGGAGAAATGGTATTCAGAGTATCTTCCCGTAGGAACAGACGAATATATTTTCTTACTGGTTGACAGGAGTATTTTCCCGGAGTCGTCAAAATGTTATTGCCTATATTGATAGGAGTTCCTCGCGTTGACGAAATATGAGTCCTAACGTGGATAATTTATTCCTATATTGACGGGATTTCTTCGTGCTAGAGACATGGGAGTCCTGACGTGGACAGAGTTATTTACCCGGTTGACGATATGTGCTAGTCCTAACGTGGACAAATTCGATTTCTCCGTATTGATTGAATGTGAAGTCCTGACGTGGACAAAATTGATTACTCTTCGTGTTGGTGTCCTGACGTGGACCATTTATTCCCCAGCAGATATCTTCCTTCGTAATGGTGAAATGTGCGTCCTGACGTGGACAAGTTTATAGTTCTTCGTGTTTTCAAGATGCGCGAGTCCTGACGTGGACAAATTTATCTCTCTCCGTGTTGGAGAAGCGTGAGTCCTGACGTGGACCAGTTTTATTTCCTCAGCATGCCGAAGATGTGAGTCCTGACGCGGACGAATCAAGACGACGATGCAGTCCTGACGTGGACAAATCAAGACAAGATGTATTCCTTACGTGGAAAGATGTATTCCTTACGTGGAAAGATGTATTCCTTACGTGGAAAAGGGTTTTATTCCTAACGTGGAAAGGTGAGTCCTAACGTGGACGATGTATTCCTGACGTGGAAAAGTTTAGTCCTAACGTGGAAAAGTTATTCCTAACGTGGAAAGGTTATTCCTTACGTGGAAAGATGTATTCCTTACGTGGAAAGTGTATTCCTTACGTGGAAAAGGGTTTTATTCCTAACGTGGAAAGGTGAGTCCTAACATGGACGAGGTATTCTTAACGTGGAAAGTTTAGTCCTGACGTGGACAGATCCAGACGAAGTCTTATTCCTAACGTGGAAAGGTTATTCCTAACGTGGAAAGGTTATTCCTAACGTGGAAAGGTTATTCCTGACATGGACGATGTTATTCCTAACATGGACAAGTGTATTCCTAACGTGGAAGAGTGTATTCCTAACGTGGACAATTTATTCCTGACGAGATGTGCTAATCCTAATGTGGACAATTCATTCTTATGTTGATAGAATCCCCTCGTGCTGATGAAATACAGACGAGTCATCCCCAGCGAAGTCGCCGAGATTTTTGCGTGTTGGCGGCAGGTGGAGTCCTAAAGTGGACAAGTTTTAGTTGAGATTTCTTCGTGTTGACGAAACAGGCGTCCTAAAATGGACAAAGTTCTATCCCTGCGATGATAGAATCTTTTTCAGGCTGATGAAAATAATCCCCAGCACGGTCGCTAATGGATCAGTTTGTTGCCATAACAACCAGATTCAGTTGGTGGATGTCGTTCCCTAAGCAGTGTTGCAGTTTATTTCTGCGGTTGGCAAATTTCCGGGTTCTTAGTATTCAACCGTCTCGTACCTCGAATGTTTGAAGGCCGTTCGCTCTTCACCCAATCGGGTCCAAGTCGCTTGAATAGGGGCAACTGTTGCACCCTAAAATTTGCTCAACCTTCTTCACTTGGTTTATGTTTCAATTACATTATCATTTGCATATAGAGTCATGTACATAGTCTAATCATCTGTATAGCATAGCATAGCAAGTCATCCAACAAGGGACCAAGCACTATTCTTATCTCTATGATCCTATCAAGAGTTTGTTGTTCAAATTCAAGCATATCCAAGTCATCAGAAAGAAATTGAAATCTAAGAAGTCAGTGGGTCAAGCAGTGGATCTCTCTCCTATCTTGAGTGTATTTGAAGATCATCAAAGAAGTTGTGAGCTGTGAATTGATCATGGAGGGTATATAGACATCATGGAGGACCTAGAGGGTCATTTTGAAAAAAGAGACAAGTCATTGATATGATCACAAGAGCTGTAGTTGAAGACAGTCAACTAGGGTTTCATCTGGGTCAACCCTGGGTCAATCCTAGGTCAAATGATTGATTGAAAGGCATTAAGGGCTATTTGAGAGATGTGGGGTTAATCATTTGACATGTAGATAAGGATGTGGTGTTTTTCCAAGAAGAAATCAAGAGAAATCAAGAAGAAGAGGAGTTTCTAAATTAGGGTTTCTGTGTAAAATCCCATGATTTAGGTCAAACTTCTAAGCAAGATAAGTCAAACTGAAAGCTCCAAATGGATCCTTGGACAACACGAAACTTTTAGAGGATCTCAAGACCTTTAATTTGAGTGGTGGAAGACATCAAGGAGATTTATAGAACTCAAGTTATGGTCCTTGCAAGTTACAGGTCATCTGAGGTATCTAAAATTTTGTCTGTGAAAGTTACTTGTCTTCCAAGCAACTTTTACCCCTCAAGGAGATTTCAAATGAATTTCTGGTCAACATAAGAGTTGCTCCTCATTGTCTTATCTTTCTAGAAAGGTATGGTATGCCTTCATATGATTTGTGGAACTCTACTTATGGTCTTGGCAAGCAAAGGGTATTTTGGTCATTTGAGAATTACAGGTCATTTCAAGCCTATGCCCAAAACTCATACAAGGAAGCTTCAAATGAAAAACTTCACAACATCAAACTTGCTCCAAATGACATTTTGAGTCTAGAAAAGTGATCATGAAAGTTTGGAAAGGCTCATAGCTCAAGGTTCCAAATTTGGTCATTTAAAAGTGAATTTAATGAATAAAAATGACCTAAAATTGAGATTTTTCATAACATGGCCAAATGGGATGAAATTATAGGTCATTTTGATTGGAAAAAATGTTTTAAGAACATTGGAAAAAGTAGATTTTTGAGTTTAGGGCAAAGTTTGAGAGATACCATTGGTTACTTATGTATGAAGTTAACATATCCAAAATCCAAGGGAATTGTGCACAAGAAGGTTCTACCAAGTTCTAGAGTGTTCTATGATCCGCTATATATTGGGTAGAGTGGCTTCATTCAAGGGTTGGTGATTCATTTTGATCAAAATACCAAGTTTCATCTCATTCTTCCATTTTGCAAATCACATAAGAACTCCATCAA
The DNA here is from genome assembly GCA_963859935.3 of Lathyrus sativus. NCBI lineage: Eukaryota > Viridiplantae > Streptophyta > Magnoliopsida > Fabales > Fabaceae > Lathyrus > Lathyrus sativus. The sequence goes on from OZ012736.1 coordinate 209,392,879, forward strand.
ATCTCCATCATTCTCCACACTTCTTGATCCTATCATCATCTAAATCCATCAGAGATCAAGTTTTTATCAATATCTGGTTGAATTGAGGAAGAAATCATGTGCTACCAACTTCATCATCCAAAGTGCAAGAAGATTGTGATTGCAAGATTAAGGACATTTGAGCAAGTACTATTGCATACAGAACCAAGAATCAAGTTTGTTGATCAAGTCCAGAGCATTGCAAGCTTTGGATCCAAGGATTTCTGCACCTGTTTCCATCTTTAAACCAGGTTGGTAATCCTATAGAATTAGCATGAATTAGTTAGAATAATGTAGAATATTTAGGTTAGAATGGTTAGGCATAGTTAGATGATTGATTCGGGTGAATTTGAAGACATTTCATGGAAGTTACCATTAGAGCACCAAAGCTGTTATGGCTTAGAACACCTAGGTTAGGGCATGATAATCTTGGTTAGATAGATAAAAATGACCAGCATAGCATGTAGATTGTATTAGTGTAAGAGTTAGCAAGAATTGTCAAGGTTGATAGCAGTGTAAAATGGTGGAGTCAAGGCTTTCTACCTATCGGGTTTGATGCTGGGGTGAGTTTTGGAGGTAGTTGGAGCTATGGTTGTGTAGAGGGAGAGATGCAGAGCATTTTTGGTTTTGGAATGATGAAGTTTCATCAAGAATTGAGGGAGAACAGAGGGAGATAAGTTGGATGCATGGGGAAGATTTTTCTGAAACCTAGGGTTTCCAAGGTAGAAGACGAGGGAGGATCGTTGGATCATGAGATGGACTTTGACTCTCAAGCTAATCCAAAGGCTACAATTCAATTGGAAAACGGAGGGAAATGTTATGAAGCAGAAATGCAGCGTTTCATTAATAGAAACGCCTGGGCCTGAGTGAGAACTGCTATGCACACCCCTATCTTCAAGGCCCAATCATAATTGAACTGATATTATTACTAATTGCACCGTTTTTTGTTTTTTTATTTTATTTTGAGTTTTCTGTGTAACTGGGCCCAGACGCGCTTTGCTATGCGCGCCCCCCAGTCTGGGCCCATCATCTTCTTTTAACTGAAATAATTGATAATTGCACCCCTATCCCATTTAATTCATATTAATTTCATTCAAGTTTTTTTATTTCTTTGAAAAATCATAAATAATTGAAAATTGCATATTTTTAATTGGTTGTTTTTGCATCCTTTTCATATTTTTGTTAAGAAAATTTTCACATAATAAAATTAGCATTTCATTTTATTTTTGTATTTTTAGTATATTTTTCTTTTAAATAGGTTTTGAATAATGTTTAGTTTAATGCATGATATTGTTGATTTTAGTTTAGTTAGATGCTTTTACATTTTGGATCCATTCTTTTTAGGGTGATTAACTTAGGACTTTAGCTTCCTCATAGGATTTAATTCATAATTTTAGGATTAATTTTTAGATGATTTGTTTAGGTGTGATTAGGAGAATCAAAACTAGGGTTTAGAGATAGCATAGGTGTAATAAATCATTTCTTTTAGGAGTTGTAGATTGAATTTTGGGGTATGGGGCTATAGGGGTATTATGGGTAGATAATAGATCCCTTAGAAATTACTAGGTTTCCCCTATTCTACTATTACTATTAGTATACTGCTTGTACTTGCTTGACTGTGTGGTGTGCCCTCTCTAGGGTTATTTTTTTGACTGTGTGGGGTATTGGGCCTGCTTGGGGTTTGGGTTTGAGCTGAAGACTGTGCTGATGAAGCCCATTGGAGATCAAAGAGAATGAAGACCAATTTCCAGAGTTGATGAGGAGTATCTCTTGCTGGTAGCTGTTGAAGGTTATAGGATCTAGGAGTTAGGCAGAGCTCTAGAGTAGAAAACTTGATTCACAAACATGGAAGGTCTTGTTTACCTCCATCCCTCTCTATGATGCAGAGTCTCTCTAGGACACTCACCCCCTTACTTTGGAAGGCTTGGTGACGGTGTCTAAGAGATATAACTCTTGAGAGAAATATTCTATGTGTTGTTAGCAGTCTGTTTGCCACCTTTGGTGGTCAACTAATTGCTTAACACCCCAGTTCATTCTTGTTGACTGATATTCATCTTGGAGATTGAGACTTGAAGAAAAGCCATTGCAGACTGATGTTAGAGACCTTGCTTGAAGGCTTGAAGATAAATATTGATGCATGCTTGAAGCTTGTAGCTGTTTGGAGATGACTTGAAGACAGATGTGGATGAAGACTGCTGTTGCTGTTTATTTTTGCTGTTTATGATTCTTGATGTATTGATTGAATTTCCCTGACTGTATTGCTTGCTGTTTAACCTGTTAGGTTGAAAGTGAATTCTATTCACTTTTGGCCTGTTGTTTTCTAGGTTCGAGGTTGAGTGGGACTCCCTTGCCTCGCTTGTATTGTTGCATCCATGCATTTTACTGCTTTTGTATATATCTGTTGTTTCTGTTTCTGTCTATTCCCTTAGGATCTCTGTTTCTCTCTGCGCAAGAGAGGAATATGATAGACACTAGGTCTTAACCCATGCATGATAACATTAGGTTAGATTGATTCCCTTTGCAACCCTAGGTTAGAGTTCTGTCTCTTCTTTCTCAAAACAAACAGAAAAACACAATAAGATTTCAAATCCAATAAAAGACACTTCTTCCGTAAAAGAATGTGAACTCATCAAAACGTCAATTTTGTCCGCTTGGACCAGTAATCAGGAAAACCCTTTTTCAGAAGGAGATAAAAACCATCAAAACAGACTTGTGTCGTGCGTGGCCCGAACTACGTTTGCTCTGATCTTTCACGCCGTGTGAAAGTACGTAGGCATAGGATGCGATATCCTAGCGAGCAACCTTCCCCTCCTTTCCCGTAGGTAGGCGAACTACGTTGACTCTGATTTCTCGTTCCAGACGGGAATACGTAGGCATAAAGTACGACACTTTGCCGAGTCATTTTATTTTCTTTTAACCCACAACCTGTAGAATAAATAGAATAACAATCCATACCCGAAAACAAGCGTGGATCCCGTCGAGTACGACGGACATGAGGGGTGCTAATACCTTCCCCTTGCGTAACCGACTCCCGAATCCAGGTTTTGGTTGCGATGACCATACCTTTCCCGTCCTTGCGGTAGGTTTACTTCGAGCGTTTCCTTTCCCTCCGTTGGGATAAATAACACACGGTGGCGACTCTTCTGTTCAGCCGGCGCCGATTTTCGCAGTAGCGACACCAAGAAGGGTAACTTGATTCAAGGTACTTGTTTTATTAACGATGTTGAGTTGGTTGCTATTATTGATACTGGTGCTACACATTCGTTTATTTCCCTTGAATGTGCTACTAGGTTGGGTTTGAAATTGTCTGATATGAATGGTATTATGGTGATAGAAACCCCTGCTAATGGTTTTGTTACTACTACTTATGTGTGTTCGAGATGTCCCTTGACGATATTTGGGAAGAGTTCCGTGATGGATTTGGTGTGTTTACCCTTACACCAAATTGATGTAATCTTGGGAATGAATTGGTTGGAGTTCAACTATGTTCATATCAACTGTTATAATGAAACCGTGGAGTTTCCCGAGTTTGGTGATAATAGAGAGTTGATGTTCTTGTCTGCTAAGCAAGTAGACGAACTTCTAGAAGACGAAGCTTGGATGTTTGTGCTGTTTGCATTATTGCAAGTTGATCGTGAAGTTGCGAGTGTCGAATTACATGTTGTCCGTGAATTTCTAAAGGTGTTTCCGGATGACATAAGTGATTTGCCTCCAGAGCGTTAAGTAGAGTTTGTAGTGGACTTGATATTAGGAACAAGTCTGGTGTCAATGGCTCCTTATCAAATGTCTGCTTCTGAGTTAAGTGAATTGAAGAAATAATTGGAAGAATTGTTTGAGAAGAAGTTTATTCGACTGAGTGGTTTTCCATGGGGTGCTCGTGTGTTGTTAGTTATGAAGAAAGATGGTAGAATGAGGTTATGTGTTGATTATTGGTAGTTGAACAAAGTGACTATCAAGAATAAATATCCACTTCCGAGAATTGATGATTTGATGGATCAGTTAGTAGGCGCTTGTCTATGACGAACTTTCCAATTACACAAGGTATGGAGAAACTACCTGGGTCTTATCAGTTTAGAAGGCATATTATTTTAAATTATTGCGCTACACTCAGCAGTAAGTGTAACTATTTCGTTATCCTCTATCTTTTTCTTATTGGATAAGATTTCTTTAAGGAACTTAGCATATGAGGGCATCTGGGTGATAACTTATGTAAAAGGTATTGTGATGTTCAATTGCTTCAGAAGTTCAACAAATTTCTTAAATTGCCCTGCAGTTTTAGAATTTGCAAATCTTTGAGGATACAAAATAGGTGGTTTATATGGTGGTGGAGGCACATAAGGTTTTTCTTTATCTATGGCCTCTTAGTTATTATCTTCCTTTTCTTTGGGTTCATTGTCCTTCTCAATTGTTGTGTTATCAGGCTTTTGATACATGGCTGGATTCTGAAGTCTTGGATCAATGGGTCCATCAAATTCTTTTCCACTTCTCAATATAACAACATTTGCATGTCCTTTCGGATTAGGTTGTGGCTGTCCAGGAAATGTTCCTGCAGGAGCAACAGTAGGTGCTTGTTGTTGTGCCACTTGTGAAATTTGTGTTTCAAGCATTTTGTTGTGGGTGGCCAAAGCGTCTACTTTGTTTGCTAATTGCTTAATCTGCTCACTAGTGTGTATGTTTTGATTCAGGAAGTCTTTGTTTGTTTGAGTCTGGGCACCTACAAAGTTTTCCATCATTAATTCAAGGTTAGAATTCCTAAGAGCATTAGGAGTAGCTGCGGCAGCCTTTTGATAACCTGGTGGTGTAGCATGTGCTTGACCAGGTGCATACATTGCATTGTTGTTTTTATAGGAGAATTTTGGATGATTCTTCCAACCAGGATTGTAGGTATTTGCATAAGGGTTTCCTTGAGCATAATTCACTTGGTCTGTAGAGGCTCCTGCCTTTTGGTTGGGATTTACCTTAGCATGGACGTGATCAGGGCTATTAACCTCGTACATTCCACCTTTTGGTTGGGATTTTCCACTGGAGTTCTTTCACCTCCCCATTGGTAGTGGTTCTAAGCCATACTTTCGATTAGTTGGTAGGCTTCTTCGTAAGGTTTATCCATAAGTGTACCACCAGCGACGACATCTATTGTCATTCTTGTATTGTACAAGAGACCATTGTAAAACGTGTGGATGATTAACCAATCTTCAAGACCATAGTGCGGGCACATCCTTATCATGTCTTTAAATCTCTCCCACGCCTCAAAAAGAGACTCATTTTCTTTTTGTCGAAAGCTATTGATTTGGGTCCTCAGCATGGCGGTCTTGCTTGGTGGAAAATAACGTGCTAAGAAAACCTTCTTAAACTCTTCCCACAAAGTGACAGAGTTTGATGGCAAGGATTGCAACCAAGCCCAAGCTCTGTCTTTCAATGAGAAAGGAAAAAGGTGTAGTCTTATCGCGTATGCGGACACACCATTTGCCTTCACTGTGTCTGTGTACTGCACAAACTTGGTTAAATAATCATCGGGATCTTCTATAAGGTTTCCAAAAAATTAATTTTGTTGAACTGCAGACAGCAACGGGGGTTTCAACCCGAAATCGTTTCGGTTGATAGCGGGTGCAACAATGCTATTATGAGGTTCTTGCTGAGACGGGGTAGCATAGTACTTAAGAGGACGGTTTTGTGGTCTGTCGCCCATGTCTTGGTTAACTTCAGATTTAGCTTCAGATTCTGATTTGGATTCTGAGTCAAATTTAGGTTCGGTTTCAGATTCAGGTTCTGAACTAGGAAAAGGGATTTCATGGGCTTCGCAGTATTCTCGGATATGTCTTCTTACGGTGAGAAGACGTCCAGGTTCGTCTGTCGATCGTGTGAGGTTCTCGCCTTGTGAGCGAGTACTTGGCATACAATCGGCAGAATGGGAAATAGGGTTTTTGCCTTAGTATATACGGCGCAACAAAGGAGTTACGATATCGACTTAATTAGTCCCCGACAACGGCGCCAAAAACTTGATCGCGGTTTAGTGTGTCTAAATTAATTTGACTGCAAGTATACAGTCATGTCGCGTAGTTTTAAAAGATTATCGATCCACAAAGACTAAAAATCGAACGTACCGTATTCTAATGTTACTATGTAAATCTAAGGCTAATCGTTTTTAGGAAAGTTAAGTGCGAATGAAATTAAACCTAAAAATGCTAAAATTTCTAATAACAATAATCAATAACGGGATGTCAGTATGCAACGCATCAATCGTCGGGAATTTAATAAATAATCGATGTAAGTCAGGTTGTCCAAAATACTTTTTATTAGAAAAATACTTATTTAAAAATCCTTACCTCACACTCTCGTGTTTATTGTTTCAGACTATATCGTTAAATCAAAATGAGCGTTCACGCTGTATCATTTGAATTAAAGATACCTTTTGAAAATAAATAAGTCCTAATTTATTCTAAAGTGCTTCCGCTGTGTTTAGAATTAATGCCTAATCTCAGCTATCTAGTTAAAACCTCAAACTCTCGTCTATCTTGACCTTAACCTTAGTGCTCCAGCCACATTAGGATGGTGGGTCCACCTTTTATTTTTTAATTTTCTTTTCCTTTTCTTTTCCATTTTCTTTTCCTTTTTCTTTTCTTTTCTTTTTCTTTCCATTTTCTTTTCCTTCTCTTTTTATTTCCATTTTCCTCTCACTTTCTTCACTTCCTAATTCTTCACTTCGAACCGAGTACTTGAGGAACACAAACAAATACGAGTAATATAAAGCATAAATAGGGGGAAATCAAATAAAACATAGTATAAAATCATGCATGTCAAGTCAGATACACGATATGATTTCACGTTATCAAGACTCAGAGTTAGTTATAAAGCAAATTACAAAAGAGTACAAATGCGTCAAAGAAAATCTTATTATGTACTTTGTAATAGCCAATCGATTACTAAAAATATTTCAAATGGTTAGTATTCGACACATTCCTTGATTGAAGAATCAAATGGCAAATGATTTGGCCCAGATTGCTTCAGGGTATAAAATTTCGAAAGAAAAACTACAAGATGCAGTCGAAGTCAGAGGAAGAGTTGTGTCAGCCAGACTGTCCCCATCAGATTCGGAAACGACAAAGCTAGGGTGCGCTGATAAAGAGAATTTTGAAATACTAGAAATAGATAGCTTGGTGAATGGAGATTGGAGGAAACCAATAGTGGAGTATCTGCAAAATCCAACAACATTCACAGAAAGGAAAGTTATGTATCGTGCTTTGGGTTATGTTCCTTTGGGAAATGAGTTGTTTAAAAAGACTCCTGAGGGAGTTTTACCTAAGTGCCTTAGTGAATCAGAGGCTTATTTAGCCCTTTCGACTATCCATAGTGAGGCATATGGGGCACACCAGGTAGGCCATAAGATGAAATAGTTGTTGTTTCGACAAGGCATGTATTGACCCACCATATTAAAAAATTATATCGAATTCGCTAAAGGATGCCAAGAGTGCCAAGTACACGCATACATACAACATGTTCCTGCAAGTGAATTGCATTCTATATTTAAACCATAATCCTTTTGGGGTTGGGCTTTGGATTTGGTTGGAGAAATTAGACCAGCATCATCAAAAAATCAAAGGTACATTTTGGTAGGTATTGGCTATTTTACAAAATGGATCGAAGCTATACCTTTGCCAAATGTCGACCAAGAAGATGTAATTGAATTCATCAAAAAACATATTATCTATAGATTTGGAATCCCAAAAACCATTACAACAGATCAAGGATCAATTTTTACTGGTCGATAGATGCAATATTTCACTAAAGAAATGGGTTTCAAATTGTTGACTTCCATGCCCTATTATGCTCAGGCTAATGGTCAGATCGAAGCAGCAAACAAAATAGTGATAGGTCTAATGAAGAAACATGTGGGAAAGAAGCCTAGAAATTGGCACAAGCCTTTGGATCAAGTGCTTTGGGCATGTCGAACCTCTCCCAAAGAATCGACCAACGCAACTCCGTTTCATTAATGTTTGGCCATGATATAGTGTTGCCAGCGGAAATCTACTTACAGTCAACAAGGATCAAAGACACCATGAGATTCCATCAGAATCCTATTGGAAGTCAAGAAGGTCCTGGTCAATTTTCAAAGCTCATCGAGTGTTGCATCTTTCCAAGTTGTTTATTTCGCGTTAATCTTTTGTGTGCATTCTATTTAATTTTTCAGGCATCTCTATCGCCTGTTTTTTGTTCATTTTTATCCGATTTATGTTCATCAAAATGTTCAGAATAATTAATTAGAATTTTCCATGTTTGCATTCTATTTTTATCATTTTTATTTAATAAGTTGTGAATTTTTAGTGGTCTTTAATTGATTTAATTCTATTAAATTAATTAAAGCTTCTAGAAAGGGCAATTTTGACATTTTAATTTGAGCGTGTTTCTTTGATTAAATATGAATCGTTAGATGCAAATTTAATCAAGGGTGCACATGCATGATCTTCACCTTTTTCTATTGACCAATCATATTTTAGCCTTTTATTTTAGTTTGATTTAATTTATAATAAAATCAGAAAATGTATAAACTTTTATTCATGTCATTAAGCCACATGGCCATCCCCAATTGGGTGGTTTTCAAATTTTTATCACCCCATTCAATTGAAATCGGACAAGTGGCATTTGGTGGTGTTGGCATTGTTATTTGTTTTAATAATAATATAGTATAATAATAATAATGATATATAATAATAATAATTTTAATGATAATAATATTAATTAATTAATTTAAAAAAGAAAAAGAAAAAGAAGAAGATAAGAAGAGCGGGAGGAGCTTCTTCTTCATTTTCCTCAAATCCCTTCCGCCGACAGACCACCCTGACCCCTCATCATCTTCTTCTTCCGATAACCCAACCCTTCAACGTCATCCCTTCAAGACCATCATCACTATTACTCTTTCTCTTCCTCCGTTATTCAACTCAATCCCTTTCCCCTCACCACACTTCTTTCCTTCTGCTCCCGTTTTTCGCAACTCATCACCATCACCATCACCAACATCGCCTTTCTTCCGCCATCCTCTCGACTCCCCTCTCAAATCGCCGCCGTGCATCGTCTTAAACCTACGCCCATCGCCACATACCACCACCACAGTGATACGTAGCAATGACAAGCCGTCGAACTCACATCATCAGTTTTGATTTTGTTTTCGTCGGTTTCAAATATTGCTTGCTGTCGTGAATTTCATGTGTAGGTTTTGAATGCGTCGCAAGGTAAGGATCGATTACATTCTGGTTATGACATCACAAGATTCCGACCGTAGTAATTGCTTTGCATCCGCACGACATGGATAGCTCGAAGCCTCTCACCAAATCCAATGCCGGTTCATAACCACCTGCAGCAACTTGATTCTACAGTAACATGTCACATTCTCAATTGACCTCCGACCCTCAACACAACAAGTTCTGCAACATATGCGACAAGAAAGTAAGTGTTTGGAAATTGTGCAAGGAAGTGTATCATCTTCGGATTCGCCCTGATTCGGATTCAACAACATAACAAGCTCAACAACAGCTCTGGTTTGATTCGACAATTGACGATGTCTTGCCCTAGCTATTCAAGTCCTTGAAAAACAGCAACGACAACTCGGTTTGGCAACACTCAAACAACAGCACTCGATTCGGTAACAATTTCTGAGTTTGTGTTATCAGTTCTGTTGCGTACATATGGTTTCATTTGCGAGTCGAATTTAGTTTCATTTTATTCAATGGCTATAGTGCTCTTTCATATCTTAAAATACCTCGAAACTATGTTGCTGCTAGATTTTTGTTTGAGTACATAACATTAACTCCCTGCTAGCATCATATCATCTTTTAATTAGTGTAAACAAATTCATCTCAAGTTTGATAAACATATCTGTTGGTCAAAGATGCAAATATATGTTTTGTTCATCCATTCCATGGTTATATTTGTGTTGATTTTAGTCGTTTTGATATTAAAATTGTGAACCTATTTGTGGAATGCGCGAAGTTGGAATGTTGGTCATTTTGTGTCACTACTACTAATGTTTAGCTTCTGTGCATAATACACTGTCATCTGCAAGTTAGTAGCTGCTTGTAGTGATGAACATTTGATACCAGTCGGTTCGGTTATATGCCGTGTGCTTACACATAATTAGTATTTGTGATTTAGCTTTGGTTTTATGACATTCAATCTTGAGAACATTGAGCCAATGTGATCTTGTAGGTGATTCCATAGTCGTTGTTTTTGAATTTTGATTCTATTGTGAAGTCGAGTTGATTTCGAGTGTATTACAGTGGGTTAGTTTCTTAATACATTTGAGCATGAATATGGCTATAACCTCGTGAGAGTTATTTATAACTTGTTCTATTTTGTGAGAATGCGGCATGAATGCGACCTATGTTACTGCTGCTTGCAAATCTAAATTTCTGATGCTGCCATTGTGTTGAATAACATGCTGCTATTTGTTTTTTATTTTTTATTTTATGTCATCGAAACTACAGCGCTTCTTGACAGAAGCCCTGTTAAAACTTTCATTTTGTTGGACACCTTTACAGCTGCCTTGAAACAGGCGCTGTTAAAAAACGAGTTTTTTTTATTATTTTATTTTATTTCTTTATAATATTTATTCAATTACTTTATTCTTTTGCTATAATTTGTTTATAAAAATCATATAAATAAAGAAAAGTGTATTATAATTTTATTAAATACATTTATTTAATATTAATTACTCAAATAATTTAATTAGTTTTATTAAATATTTGTATTTAGTTTAATTAATAATTTTGTATGATTTAGCGATCCTTGCCCGTTTATTTCGGTTTGTACGGTTTTCTTGACTTGCTCATTTATATGTGTTGACCTTATCTCACTTACACGCTCGAAACATCTTTCAACTAAATCTCAACTCGATACCGAGTCCGTTTTCACATACGTAGATTCCTACCTCGATTCACATTGACTATTTTCTTCAAACCAAATTAAACAAATATTTTCCTAATTAATAACAAAAGTAGCGAGTTCTTGGAGTCTAGCACTCCTTGGACCCTTGAGTGAATACTCTCGAAGCGCATGCTTTGGGTTGTATTCGTTCCGTCTTTCATTCTTAAAAATGATTAATTTTCGTTTAAAAATACTTAACTTTTACAAATAATTTCTTAGTTAATTTAAATACTTTCTTAATTACGTTGAAACCTTAATCCATTTAGTTATTCTAAAAAGCTTTTCTTAACTAAATTTTGAGAGAACTGAATTCTTGGATCTCACCTTTCTTGGATTCTTGAACGAATGCTCTTGAGGCACACACTTTGGTTTGTGTTCGTTTCATCCTCCGATTCTAGACACTTGACTCTTAAAGCATTTAAACCCTAATTCGACTAAGATATTTAACCTAATTAATCGTTTCACAAAGATTGGCTAAGTAAACTATCATTCTTCGATTAAACAATGGAGATATCGAACTCTTGAGGTCTAACACTTCTTGGATTCTCGAAAGATTGCTCTTGAGGCGCACGCCTGGGGTTGTGATCCTTTCGATCTTGCATTTCTAAAGTACCTAATGCATCTAACCAAAATACGTTAAATTTCAAATCTTTTTCCTAATTAAATTACGAAAGAATTGAGTTCTTAGAGTCTTGCATTCCTCGAATTCTTGAGTGACCACTCTTAGGGCGCACGCCTTGGGTTGTGGGTTGTTCGACCTCTCGTTCCTAAAACATTTTCCTTAATTATTTGGACAAAGAGGTTCTTTGTCTTACGAATATTTTTCGTAGTTAATCGAATGAAAAAGGCGTCGTTGGAATCTAGCATTCCAATAATGCCCCGACTAATTTGTTACGAGGCTGACGTCTCGTTTATCGAATAGTCGTCATTCTCCCTTAAAGTACTTAACCAATCTAATTTCGTTTTCTCGCTCCCGTGCGACCGAAACCCTAAACCCTATGTAAATCAAACTCTTTTCTCAATCTAAAACCCTAATGTATGCTAATCAAATGCAAAGTCTTTTCTTAATCAAATTGTGAAAGAACTGAGTTCTTGGGGTCTCGCACTCTTTAGATTCTTGAGTGACCGCTCTTGGGGTGCACGCCCTGGGTTGTGGGTTACTCAATCTTTCGTCCCTAAAACACTTGCCCTAATTATATGGACAAAGACCTTCATTGTCCAAAAAATACGATTTTATAATTAATTGAATGAAAAAGGTGTCGTTGGGATCTAGCATTCCAATAAATGTCTCGATTAAGTGGTTGCGAGACTGACGTCTCGTCTATCGAATAGTCGTCATTCTCCCTCAAAATACTTAACAAAACAAACCTTATCTTCTCGCTCCCATGCGATCGAAACCTTAAACCTATCCAAATCAATTCTCTTTTCTCAATCAAGACATCTAATACGACAAACTCTCCCTTCTCGCCCCCATGCGATTGAAACTTCTCAAAATAATAATTCCTCGCCCTCGCGCGATCATCAGTTCAAGCAACTTTTTGCAAAGAAAATTGTTTAGCCCCTTCTTCCGCGCATATGAACTAGTGCTTCAGCCTCCCCTAGTGAGCAGACAAGCCAAACATTTAGCAGTTAGAATGCGACCTAAACACTCGTTCGTCAAACACAAACCAACCAACCGTAGTCGTCCGAACTACGGACGCTCTGATTTCTCATTTGTCAATGAGAATACGTAGGCATAGGATTGCGAGATCCTAGTGAGCTACCTACCTTTCCTCCATCTTCTATTTTCCTCAAACCTTCTATCGTAGTCTCACGAACTATGATGCTCTGACTTTCCCATTGCACGAGGGAATACGTAGGCACAAGAGCCCCAATCCTTGGCGAGCACCCTAATAAAAAAACCACTCATTTCCCCCCTTAGAAGCGAATCTTTAGAAGAAAACAAACAACCTAGCTAACATTTCTCTCGAATCGAATCAAGAGGTTCCCGTTGAGCACAACGAACGTAGATGGTGTTAATACCTTCCCTTTGCGTAATCGACTCCCGGACCTAGAATTTGGTTGCGACGACCATGTTCTTATCTCTTTAAAGGTTTTGTCGGTACTTTCATATTCCTTTCTTGGAATGAATAAAGTTCGGTGGCGACTTTGTTCGAACGTTTTTTCCGCGTCCATCACGAGGATCGTATTTTTCGAGGTACGACAGATGACGACTTTGTTGGGGACTAATTGCCCTATGTAAGAAAGAGTCAAGCCTAACTTGACTCGATTCGAGAGTGCTAACTTCGCTTAGCTGTTTTCTTTATGTTGGTTTTCTCCTATTGCCTTTGGAAAAAGAAGAGAGAACACTTCGTTTAGATTTTGGAAGTGATTAGTGTTTGTCCTGTTGCGGTGAGAATCACGATACCAAGCTATTGATTAACTTGAATCTTAATTCATTAAATTCACAATCGGACTTTGATTTATCCAAAGGAAAGGTTAAAGAAAGAAACACCTTTTGCGTGATGTAACAACACTGCTAAGAGATCGGGGATCGGGGGTTGGTTATGCCTAGGGTAGGTATTTCACATCCTAAACATCTGTAGTACTCTACAGAAACCTTTTGTATGCTTGTATGCTAGGCTTGCTAAATTTTTGTTATGGCTTGGGATTAGGGTATAAGGTTAGGTAAATACCTAAGGATAGTTTCTAAGTTTTCTCGCAAAGATATCGCATCCTCTGTGTCTCTAACGCGAAAATCGGCGCCGGCTATGACAGAAGAGTCGCCACCGTGCGTTATTTATCCCAACGGAGGGAAAGGAAACGCTCAGAGTAAACCTAACGCAAAACGGGAAAGGAATGGTCGTCGCAACCAAATCCTGGATTCGGGAGTCGATTACGCAAGGGGAAGATATTAGCACCCCTCACGTCCGCCGTACTCGACGGGATCCACACTTGTTTTCTGGTACGGATTGTTATTCTATCTATTCTACAGGTCTGAGGTCAAAAAGAAAATGAAAGAACTCGGCAAAGTATCACACTTTATGCCTACGTATTCCCGTCTGGAACAAGAAGTCAGAGTCAACGTAGTTCGCCTACCTACGGGAAAGGAGGGGAAGGTTGCTCGCTAGGATATGGCATCTTATGCCTACGTACTTTCATACGGCATGAAAGATCAGAGCAAACGTAGTTCGGGCTACGGAAGACACAAGCTTGTCTGACTGTTTTTTATTACCTTATGAAAGGGTTTTCTTCTGATTAAGAGTCCAAGCGGACAAAAATGACACTTTGATGTTTATTTTCAGTCTTTTACGCAAGAACTGTTTTTTATGATGTTTGCAATCTCTGACGCACTAGAGACTATGATTTGAGGATGACTACGTTGTATGTCACCCTAAGGGTAACACACTAAGCAGTCAGATTACTGAAGAGTGACCTTCCAACAACCCTCTCTCAAATATCTTAAGGCTCGTAGCGTACGACATCGATTATCCTTATTACTGTGTTTTGAATTGTTTTGAGATAGAAGAGAAAGAACTCTAAAAACCTAGGGTTTGAAATGGGAATCAAAACTACCCTAATGTTGTCATGCATGGATTACAACCTAATGTCTGTCATAATTCCCTCCTGCACAGAGGAAATCAGAGATCCTAGGGGATAAACAGCAAAAGAAACAGATATATGGTAAACAGTAAAATGCATGAGATGCAGCAATACAAGCGAGGCAAGGGAGTCCCACTCAACCTCGAACCTGGGAAAACAATAGGCAAAGTGAAACAGCTTCACTTCAACCTAAGGGGCAAGCTGAACAAGCCAACAGACAATACAGTAAAAGAAATAAAATCCAACACCAGCTCTGACAGCAACACCAACTCCTACAGTAAGCAACTCAAACAGCAACAGCTCTGACAGCTACAGCTGATTAACAGCAAAAAAAGTTGACAATAACAACTCCAAGCAAGCTCCCATCTTCATTCTACAATGATCCCCAAGCTTTAGATAAGCTCTTGTCTTCAAAAATTTCTAAACTCTGGCAAGCAATGAACCCCAACAAATAAACAGCTTCAAACAGCAGCAGGACCCTAACTTCAACAGATAACCCTCTTTGACAGGTACAGGTTTTATCTTCACCAATATTCAATGAACTCCATCCTCCATAGATTTCCATCCTCAATGCAATCACTCCAGAAGAAAATCAACTAATGATAGATGAAGTTGAAATGTTAAGAGGCTTAGTGACAACCCAAGGAAATCATTTAGATCTTAACATAGCAAGTGAAAGGTATCCTCAAGGTTCTACCCAACCAAAGCATTCTCTACATCCCTCCTAAGGAGAGATGGAACTTCTTTGGGGGACCTTGTGTCATGGGATAGAATAGAGGCACAAGAAGCTCTCTATGTTTGAAAGAAGAAATCAGTCTAATCTAAAGCTCTCCCTATATCTCCTATCTTCTAAGTCTTCAAAAGCAACCTTCAAGGATAAGAATCTTCATGCTCCAAGCTCCATCCTTTGTCTCCAATCATCTCCAATGTATTCATGAGCTCCAACAAGCAAAACTCAAGCCCCAAGCCCAATTAGAATAGCCCAAACCAAGCAAACAAGCCAAATGCCCAAGGGGGAAACACACAAACATCATACAAGTTGCAAAAATCATATAAAATAGTAATACTCATCATAAAATCCTAGATTAATTTCTAAGGGAACCTAACTATATACCCTATACCCCACATAAACCCCAAGGCCCAAATCAAAGCCTAAGTCTCCAAACTATGCCCTAAACTACACCTAAGTGTTGTAAAACCCTAATCCTAGCACCCTAAAGTTCATTATTCAAAACTAACCTAAATTTCATCATAAAAATATGAGAAAAATCACTAAGGGAGCATGTGTCTCTACTCTAACTAGAGCAAAAAGAATCACCTTAAAACTCAAAATGAAATGCTCATACAAAAATCAGAAAGTGGAAGTATCAAATAAATGCAAAATAAAAGCAATTAAAAATGTAAAATATGCCAGAAAATGGAAAATGCATGAATTAATGTTTTTATTATTTCACAATTTTCTAGAGGTCCTAATGAAAATAGGGAAAAAAATCCCATCCTAAAATGATTATTTTTCAATTTATTGTGAAATTTTTATTAACTATGTCAAAACCATAAAAATGATGAGAAAATAAAATGAAAATGGGAAACAAGCGTGACAAATAGCAATTGATGTCAGTTCAATATCAGAGATGGGCCCATAGGGGGGTGTGTGATTATCACTGCGCGCATTAAGCCCAAAGCAATTCAGAAATAAATGGAAATATCATGAAAAAATGAAAAAAAAAAGCTGTGCCAAATAGCAACTATTTTATGTGTGTTTCTCAGTGGGCTTTGGAAGCAGGGTGGGGATAGTGTAACAGCCCAATTTTCGATAACTGATTAATTGTACTAATGGATTGGTTTAGGTGGTTTATCTGATTTAAATAAGTTATGAGATTTATTTAATATGAGTTAATGGATTTAACTAATTTACTCTATTTGGTGGAATAAGGTGGGCTTAGTAGATATTTTCCAATTAATGATAAAATGAGATAATTGTGAAGAGAGAAATGGAATGGAAAGAAAATAATAGAGAGGAAGGAAAAAAAGAAAAGAAATAAAAGGATATAAAAAGGGGATTGGAGAGAAAGAGAAAGATAGAAAGAAAGAAAGAAAAGAGAAAGAAAGAAGAAGAGGAGAAATGAAGAGGAAAAAGGGAAAAAGCTTGGAGAATCTTTAAGAACCAATTTCGAAGCTCCGATTAATCGAGGTAAGGGTGAGAAACATTGATATTTAATCATTGTATGCTATTATGTATGTTGGGTTTGGGTTTGTGGATGTTTTTCATCACTTCCCAATTAGGGCAAATGTTGGATTAATCGGTTGAAACTGAGCAATAATGTCGTAGAATAGTCGGGTAACATGTATTGATGTTATTTGTACTGATTTGGATGTTCAAGAGTTGGTGGATGGTGGAATGGTGAGGGAGAAGACAAAGTGTGGTTCTGTTCTGCGCAGGTTCGCTGGCTCTCGCCAGGCGAGCGAAGGCGAAGCTTCGCCGGGCAAAGCCCAGCGAATGCTGGCGAGTAATTATGATTAAGTCCCAGTGGACTTCGCTGGCGAGTTCGCCAAGCGAAGTTGGGTAGCGAAGGTTTGCCCAGCGAAGGTGCTGGCGAATGGTGGCGAATGAAGTCAGTAGCTACTGACTTGGGCTCGCTGGGAAGTCTCGCCAGGCGAAGCCTAGCGAGTGTTCGCTGAGAGAGTTCGTCAGGCGAAGGCCAGGCGAAGGTTCGCTGCGAGGGTTCGCCAGGCGAATGAAGGCGAATGTGACAGCATTTTTCTTTTGCTGTGTTTCTCATGTGGTGATTGTTTGATTGATTCACATAGGTTAATACCTCTATGATATGATATAGATATGATCTATTGTGATGATGTGTACTGTGGGTAGCCTTCGGGCGTGAATCCTAGTTGATGTGCGATGCGTATTAATTATGATAAATAGAAATACATGTGAATACAATGATGAATGTATGTGTATTGTCCAATGAACTTGCGAATGCTTAATGGGTATACAATTATGTGATGAGTATGCATGAGAACATTGTGGATATGTGTGCATGACTTATAATTGTATAAATGGTATTGTGATGTGAATACCTTGATTGTGTGATATATGTTGTATGTGCAATCATTGTGTAATTCTTGAAGAGATGAATTATGTAAATGCATGAGATTAAGATGTCGGTCTTAAGTGCATTTGTTGTGGTTGATTGTACATGCATCATTTAGTCAAGAGGCAATGTCTGTTAGTTTCGTGGAAACTAGTGGCTTGTCCCAAACCTAGAAGGGTGGGTTTGAAGGCTTAGAGGACGGGCCTTTGTGGTTATCGGTCTAGAAGTGTGGACCCGGTTTAATGTAAAAACCGAAAAAAGATAACGGGTTATCGGTCTAGAAGGGTGGACCCAGTTTAATGTAAAAACCGAAAAAAGATAACGAGAGTCGGTACCGCATTGCATTGAGTTGTTGAGTCACATTGTATAATGTCATTGATATATGAAGTATGCATGTGAATGAGATGTTTGTTGAATACTTATGAAGCGTGCATGAAGAGATGCTTACGTGTGAATGTACAGATTGTGGAATTGTGGATGTATGCATGATGTAAAATGCTTGGTGAATATTCATGTTGTATATATATATATATATATATATATATATATATATATATATATATATATATATATATATATATATATATATATATATATATATATATATATATATATATATATATATATATATATATATATATATATATATATATATATATATATATATATATATATATATATATATATATATATATATATATATATATATATATATATATATATATATATATATATATATATATATATATATATATATATATATATATATATATATATATATATATATATATATATATATATATATATATATATATATATATATATATATATATATATATATATATATATATATATATATATATATATATATATATATATATATATATATATATATATATATATATATATATATATATATATATATATATATATATATATATATATATATATATATATATATATATATATATATATATATATATATATATATATATATATATATATATATATATATATATATATATATATATATATATATATATATATATATATATATATATATATATATATATATATATATATATATATATATATATATATATATATATATATATATATATATATATATATATATATATATATATATATATATATATATATATATATATATATATATATATATATATATATATATATATATATATATATATATATATATATATATATATATATATATATATATATATATATATATATATATATATATATAAGTGACGATGTAAATGACTATGAGTTGAATTGTGGTGAGAAATAGGGAGTTAATTATATGATACCTATGTATACATGATTTTATGCTTTGATTATTATGGTAATATTTCTCACCCTTCTGCTGTTTTATAATGCTCTATGAGGCATTGCAGATTAGGTTGCTGGAGGCCTTTATGAAGTTCTGCTTGTAGTTCGAGGTCGCTACGTGTGTAGCGGTTTAGTAATTATTTATGGGTCGAGTCATGCTCTGGTCGTGTAACACGGGGATCGATTGCTTATGTTTTAGGATTACATTATGTAACCTAAGTTATGTTTTCATATTTGGAGTAATTGAGATAATGAGATGTTGGCCTTGGTGCCTAGAGATGTTGATTTTATATGATGAAAGTAAATGTTTCTTTAAAGGATTTTCATTAATGAATCCGCTGCTAAATGGAAAGGTGTTTATGAGCATGACAGATTATTTTAATGTGGTGCAAGTTTTGTGTGATGCCCTTTTATGGATGCATGTTAACTTTTACTCTGATTATGCATATATTATTTGCGGGGTTTAGAAGGGTGTTACATTAGTGGTATTAGAGCAGGTTGGTCCGTCCGGCCAAGTTGTCTAATGTTATTTGTTCCCTTGTATGCGACATGTGTGTGAAAACACTGTCGATACATGTTGTTGCTTAACCTTGTCTGGAGAAGTGGGAATGATCTAAGTGGGGGAGAAGTTGTGCTTCTACAAGATGCTGCAGGTGTAGAAGTTGTAGCTCAGTGGGTGGTTAACACTCTTGTGGTTTGGTAAAGATAGTCTATACTCCATCATGATTTTCAGCTGCCTATTGACAAATTGAGGAACTGATCACCCTTAATCTCTTGTTGATAGTAGTTGGAGTTCTGTTGGATGGGATGGACGTGTCTTGCAAGCTTAGGTGGCGTGAGCAGAGAATTGTTTGGAGCTAAGCCAGGTGCTTAAGAAGTGTGTTGATGAGTCGGCACGAGACAGTGAGGAGATGGTTAATTTTGATGGGAATTCGAGGTGCTAATGAAAGTGGGAAGATGGCGGTTTTGCCGACTAATTATATCTGTTTGGACAGTCGAAGAATTAAATTGATTGAGTAGTGTTGAGAATTATGTCTGGTGTGTGTGCTACGACAACAGATTGTGGAGTTGAGTATAAGGGTGGATAATGACTTCTAGGGATTACTAAAGGAAATGAGATGTGGAATACATGGTTGGTATAATTGGACCTTTAAGCATTTCAAGAGTTGGAGAGGTATTGGATGACCTTTAAGTGTGGAAGGGTTGTTTCCGTGATTTTTTCGTAACGGAAAACCGTAATTCGGAATGACGCAAGATTAGAAGCGTTGGAAGATATTACAGTGCTCTATGTGATGGGAAAGTAGTGACATGGAATTAAGTATTTATTGGCGAAAAATGTTTGGATGTTATGGTAAGCGCGGAGAGTGCGGTTTGTGTTATCACCATAAGTTCACAACTGAGTGTCCGTTTGATATAATGATTTTCCACACTTGATTGAGAGAGTCAATGGTTATGTAACCGATGGTGTTTGGATATGTTCGGAGAGTATAGGGGTTCATGTTGAGCGTTGGGAACTTGAGTTATTAGTATTGGGGAAGAGGCAGTGATGTACTACTGTGAAGAAAGTTCAAAGAGTTTTGAGAAAGCTGTCAACAGTTCGTGTATTGGTTTTGCCAAGTCCGACAGGATTGTCGTTGTGCTTTGAGATACTTTGTTGATATGATTAAGATATGTGTTAAGTACAACATTAATGAGTTTTGGTTATGCTTGAAGGCAATATAAAGTACAAAGAGGGATTATCTGACAAGTAATTTGGAGTGGGTTGCTGTTGTGTGTTTGTACCGGAGTTTGGAAGCCTCAATTGTTTAGTTGAGATTTGAGATGGTTACTGACCTTAAGGTATTTGTTTTATTTGAGAGAGAGTCAAATATGAGACAGAGAAGTAATTGGAACTCCTGAAGGAGTATGGTTTTGGTTAAATTACCATTCGGATGAGACCAAGTGGTAGCTAAGATATCGAATCGGGAATTTTGGTATACACTAATGAAGATGGTAAGGAAGTTAGAACTGATTAAGCAAATTCAGATATGAGTTCGGCCTGTGAAGAGACTTCTTATGGAGTTGAGCCTTGGATGTTGAGATTGACTTTTGGTATTCTGATGAGGTTCGAGGAAATCGGAATTCTGAGTTGAGTTGATAGATTAATTGAATTTAATGGATAAAAGTCAGAGGGCTTATTTTCGGATTAAGGGAAATGGTATTGTGAGATGTCGTGATGAAGTGTGTATTCTGAATAGTGTGAGTTGGATAAGAGTACTCAGGGAGAAGTACATCGAGAAAGATGGAGTATCCGTGCAGGTACTAGGAAGATGCGACCGAATTTGAGAAATAGTTTTGGATAGCCATAGATGGAAAAGGAATTGATTGAGTTTGTATATGTTGATTAGACTTGCTGGGAATTGAAGTGTGGACATTAGAGATGGTTGGATCTGATACAACTGTTGAGTATTTCGAGTGGGATGGGATAGTATTCCCATGGGCTTTGTGCCGGGTTTTCTGATGAATTTGAGGAAGTATGATCCGATTTGGACAGTTAAGAATGGATTAACAAGAGTAACTCGTTGCCTACCAGTGAAGATGAATCATTCTGTTAGATGGGAACTCAAGTTTTTCGTTAAGATTATGGGAAAAATTGCGAAAGCGGTTGGGTGCCATGTTGAAGATGAACTCTGACTAGCGTCCGTGAATGGCATGGACAAACGAAGAAAACTATCCAGTATGAAGAGGACTCGTTGAGAGCTTGTGTGTTGGACCAAGATGGATCTAAGGGTAGTTAATTGTCGTTGATGGAGTTGCCTACAATAACTGTTGCCATTTCGTATCGGAAACAACATCGTATGAAGTTCGTTGGGTAAGAGGGTATGACTCCTTTGTGTTGTTGCATGTCCAACGGGATTTTATGCTTTGATTATTATGGTAATATTTCTCACCCTTCTGCTGTTTTATAATGCTCTATGAGGCATTGCAGATTAGGTTGTTGGAGGCCTTTATGAAGTTCTGCTTGTAGTTTGAGGTCGCTACGTGTGTAGCGGTTTAGTAATTATTTATGGGTCGAGTCATGCTCTGGTCGTGTAACACGGGGATCGATTGCTTATGTTTTAGGATTACATTATGTAACCTAAGTTATGTTTTCATATTTGGAGTAATTGAGATAATGAGATGTTAGCCTTAGTGCCTAGAGATGTTGATTTTATATGATGAAAGTAAATGTTTCTTTAAAGGATTTTCATTAATGAATCCGCTGCTAAATGGAAAGGTGTTTATGAGCATGACATATTGTTTTAATGTGGTGCAAGTTTTGTGTGATGCCCTTTTATGGATGCATGTTAACTTTTACTCTGATTATGCATATATTATTTGCGGGGTTTAGAAGGGTGTTACAGATAGCATAATTTTCACTAAGCCCATGCCAAAAACTAAATGAAACGGGGCGTTTTGGATGTTTTCTGAGTACTTCACAAAATGAAACACAATCTGAGCCGTGGGATGATGGTTCTAGTCAAAGTCTACTGAAGATCCTAGGGTGATAAGCTCATCTTCTACCTTTGAATTTTGGAGGGAGAAAGAAGCCATGGGTGAACAGAGTTGCGACCTTCATCTTCTCCAAACGCAACTCCATTGATCCTCACCAAAACTCAACCCTAATAATCATCATTCAAATCGTTTCTCCACAAGGAACTCAACCACACCATCCAATTGTATTGAAACCTTCTCATTCTCAAAACACGAAGCAACTTTCAGAAATTGCTCAAGATTCAAACCTCACTAAACCTAAAATTGATAAGCCTAGATTCATCACCACTTCACCCTGAGTAAAATCCACTATCTAACTAGGTTTAATTCTCAAGAATCATCAAGATACGTCCATGAACAGAAATGGTGCTCAACCTAATTTTGTCTCTAAATCGTGAAATTAGTTACCATAATCCACCTAGCCATAATCTACAATGAATATCACCATCTAAAACCTAAGGAATCTACATGAATCAAGCCATAGAATGAAGTTTACATACCTGCAAATTTGGGATGAACAGAGTGAGCAAAGCTTCAAATCAAGCTCCAAGATCTTCCGGATACGATCTATGAGTGATAATCAAGCTTCTGTATGCATCAATTTATGTTGAATCTTCTTGAATCACCAAATTCGATTCTGAGTTGCAAGAGATGAACTCAATATGCTATCTCACGATTCTTCACAGTTCTTGATCAGAAATCTATCCAAATTCACTCACAAACTCATAACAATGCTTCTGAATGCAAAAGTTGGGATTGAAACCTCTCCAATTTGTGTAACCGATTTAGATTTGCAAGATGAAAACTCAAAACTCAATCTCTCCAATCTCTCTCAATCTGCACCAACCCATGCCTTGAACTAACTCTAATACTTATATAGAGCATGTATGAAAGCTCTAGAACCTTCTGGATTGATCCAATGAGAAGTTCAATATCTCTTACATTTGAAAATGTCATGAGAAGCTCATACATGGCAGCTGAGTTCTAAGCTTGTATTTGCACCTCA
Source organism: Lathyrus sativus (assembly GCA_963859935.3). Lineage (NCBI taxonomy): Eukaryota > Viridiplantae > Streptophyta > Magnoliopsida > Fabales > Fabaceae > Lathyrus > Lathyrus sativus. Next base: position 209,416,360 of record OZ012736.1, read on the forward strand.
TTCTGATCCAAAATCTCCTTAGATGACATTTTGAATAGATTGGCAAGGGTTAAGACCTTGGTTATGCTCTAAAGAGTGGTTTTGCATGTGACTTATAATGTAAGTAACCACTTTACAAAGGAAGTCATGAAATTATCCCTCAACTAAAAAATGTGGGAATGTCATTGTTTCCAAAGTATGTTTTCCAATCAATTTGGTATGTCATATGGCTTGGTTTGGACCTATAGCTCAAAAATCTCAATTTTCCTCTTTGGTTCATTTAAAATCCATCCTTATTTTAGGCCATTTTTTGCAATTTTGTGATACAAACCCTTTCAAGCTCTCATGACTTCTTACCTAGCCCAAAAACATCATTTTAAGCACATCTCATGTTGAACATTTTTTCATTTGAGGAGTGGAAGATAGAGATTTTGACCTATGTTGGAACATGACCTAAAATTCAACTTTCCTAACATACCCCTGGATTGCCAAGACCATAACTTGAGTTCCACAAATCTTCTTGAGGACTTATAGTACTCAAATTAAAGCTAAGATCAAGCCCTACAATTCTTATGTTGGCCAAGAATCCATTTGAAAACTCCTTGATTGGTAAAAGTTGCTTGGAAGTCAAGTGACTTTCACAGATAAATTTCAGTGTCCTCTGATGACCTGTAACTTGCAAGAACCATAACTTGAGTTCTACAAATCTTCTTGAAGACTTCTAGTACTCAAATTAAAGCTATTGAGAAGCTTTACAAGTTTCATGTTGGCAAAGACTCCATTTGAAAACTTTTATTTGGACTTGTGTGGCTTGGAAGTTCAGTGCTCTACAGGGGATTTTACCCTAGGAACCCTGTCTCAAACCCCTCCAACCACTCTTGATTCTCTTGAACTTGATATTGAATCATCCATACACATACCTTAACATCTCAATACATGAGTTCCATGACTTAGAACTAGGTCTTGGAGCCCTTTCCCTGCTTTCCTTGTCCTAGGGTTACCCAGATGAAACCCTACTTGTACACACCTCAACTATGATTCTTGACCTTGATACCATGACTTGTCTAAGCTTCCATAGAGATCTCTAGGCCTCCCATAGGATCCATACACACCTCAAATTCATGATTCCATGCTTGATACCCCCTTGATGACCCTCAATACCCCTCAAGTTAGGAGAGGAATCCACTTGTTGACATTCAAATCTCCTCAAATACATGATGTAACTAGGCAAATGATAATGCAATTAAAACATAAACTAGGTGAAATAGGTTGAGCAAATTTTAGGGTGCAACAGCTGCCCCTATTCAAACGACTTGGACCCGACTGGGTGAAGAGCGAACGACCTTTAAACAGTCAAGGTACGAGACGGTTGAATACCAAGAACCCGCAAATTTGCCAACCGCAGAAATAAACTGCACAAACTGCTTGGAAAACAACATCTGCTGACTGGATCCGGTTGTTACGACAACAAACTGATCAATTAGCGACCGTGCTGGGGACTATTTTCATCAACCCAAAAAAAAAGGATTCTATCACCGCGGGGATAAGACTTTTTCCATGTTAGGACACTATGTTCTGTCAACACAGAAAAATCCTGACAACTTCGCTAGGGAACATTTCCGTCACAAGGAACTCATCTGCCGATCCCTACAGGCAAATCATCTACCTATACCCATGAAACCCCATCCGTCTACTTCATATGGGAAAAGTCATCTGCCTGATTACACGAACATCCCTCCGCCTACTTCATACGAGAAAGCACATCTGAATACTACCTCAGCAGTAGCTACCTCCGTTGGTCCCAACCCACAAACGACTCTGAGGAGGACCCTACTGGGGACAGTAACATGAGGAAATCACGACGACTTCCTTGGGGAAAATACTTTTGTCAAATATCGGAACACGACTCACATACTCTGTCTATCACGGGAGAATCATCTATCTGGATACCGGAAAGTTCATCCGCCTGCTTCATACGGGAAACGTCATCTGCCTGATTCATACAGGAAAGTTCATCCGCCTGTTTCCTACGGGAAAATACATCTGCCTGATTCTTACAGGAAAGTTCATCCGCCTGTTTCATACGAGAAAACATAGCACATCTGCCTGGTCCATACAGGAAAGTTCATACATCTGCTTCATACAGGAAAACATAACACATCTGCCTGGTTCATACAGGAAAGTTCATCCGCCTGTTTCATACGGGAAAATATAACACATCTGCCTGGTTCATATAGGAAAGTTCATCCGCCTGTTTCATACGGGAAAATATAACACATCTGACTGGTTCATACAGGAAAGTTCATTCGCCTGATTCTTACGGGAAAACATAACACATCTGCCTGGTTCATACAGGAAATTTCATCCGCCTGATTCTTACGGGAAAACATAACACATCTGCCTGGTTCATACAGGAAAGTTCATCCGCCTGATTCTTACGGGAAAACATAACACATCTGCCTGGTTCATACAGGAAAGTTCATCCGCCTGATTCTTACGGGAAAACATAACACATCTGCCTGGTTCATACAGGAAAGTTCATCCGCCTGATTCATACGGGAAAACATAACACATCTGCCTGGTTCATACAGGAAAGTTCATCCGCCTGATTCTTACGGGAAAACATAACACATCTGCCTGGTTCATACAGGAAAGTTCATCCGCCTGATTCTTACGGGAAAATACATCTTGGATATAGCTTCCTTGCCTATTCTTGGTAGTAGCTTATTCCACTGGGGATATTCTGGAAATAACTGCCCGACACCCGTTTTGACAACAAGTGACCACTTCTGAAATTTTGATTCATGAAACCCTGAAATGCTGCCGCGACAGCAAACTTGAAGAAAACACTCCGCTGGTCGGATAAGAGAAACTTCACCTAATAATTTTGTGGGGAATAATAACGAGGACTGCGTCATCACATGTCTCACGGCGAGACCTCGATCGCCTGGTAACTGTAACTTCATACTCCTGCTGAGAAACACACCTGAAAGCAAAAGGTTAACCAACCTGATTTTATATTTCAAAATGCGTATGTTTGATACTGGCGTAATGCTCCATACGGTATGGAAATGCTACACGTTATTTGGGTAGATGCAAACATGACAATGTATGCAAATGCAAATGCAGGTTCGGGCTGCTGGGGGAAGCTCTGACAAGCTTGCTTCAACACGGCTGTTAAGGACAAGTACCACCCTGTTGGGGATGAATAGATATCATAAAGTACTTCGGCAAAATAAATGCTAGAAATACAACCAACTCTGCTGGGGAGAGATTACACATCAATTTCCATTGGGAGGAAAGAATAACACCTGCTGGGAAGATTAGCTCAGCTGGGGGGAGAAGCAACCCTTCTGGGAGACAACTGTTTGGGTACAGTTTACAACTCGGAGCTACTACTCCGCTGGGGATAATCATCCTGATGAAGGTATGACGACCTGTGGGGAGAAATAAAACCATCCTCGGTGGGGATAATCCTTCTGAACCTACTATTTTGATTATGCGCCATGGAAATGCTCCCAGCTGGGGATTGAATGCGCGCATCTTCGACTCTCTGGGGAGTATAAACTCTGCATGGGACACTGATCTTGTCTTGCTGGGAATGTCCTGTAGACAACTTCCATGAGGATACTCTTCTGGGGAAAATAATCCTTCCTTCAGTAAGGGATAACATCATCTCAACCTCTGGGGATGAGGTGCGACCTGCTGGGAAATAAGGTCAAGTCCTTCTTCCAGGGCCTCTGGCTAGGTCCACCATTTTCTGATTGTCCGCTTCAAGGGCGAGAACCCTGCAAAATACAAAGAGACCAAACAAATCTATACAACCAAATCTATTCAGGTTAGCATCCGCGACATTACTTCAGTTAATTCGAAGTTTTAACAATTATTGGCAAAGGCCAACAAAGTTATGCACATGCGGGTCCATTAAAAACATCAGCGTTTTCCACATATAAAACAGTAAAGCACAAACATCAAATACTGAATAACATGTTTTATTGATTGAGCCTGTAAATAGGCGAAGCTTTGTACATCGGATGCAACTCCTGAAAAGAGGAAGTTACGCACACACACATGCATATATGTACAAAAAGCATAAAAATACAAAACAATATTTGTATACATGTCGGCAACATGGTGCAGACAAACATCATGAGCTGATCCTCCTATGACTCGCCTGACTCTGGCGCGTTCCCGGTATTCAATTTTCGGAAGAGATTGTATTGGATAAGCGAACCCTCAGGTACTCCCAAACCACTAAGCAATGCAGTATCAGATCCGGACCGCAGTCATTTGCTTTTTCAATCCCTAACTTTTGCGTGAATCGCCCTTTGCGGGTTTTCAATCCACCAGGATACCCTTTTTTGCCGAAGTCGCCCTTTGCAGGTTTTCGACTTCGCGGGTGTACATCTTTTCAATTTTATCCCTAACGTTTTCCTGGACCTTTTACTCATTTTTTACGGTTCGCCAGGATGCCCCATTTTTGCCTGAACTCTCTTTTTACTGTCCAGCGGATCACTTTCAAGAAAAGTATTTTTTAACTGCGTCCGAATTCACAGGAGACGTAAAGTCTTCACCATCCATGGTAGATAGTAGCAAGGCTCCTCCAGAGAATACTTTTCTGACAACGTAGGGACCTTCGTAATTAGGGGTCCATTTGCCCCTGTGATCTGTTTGTGGCGGGAGAATCCTCTTCAGCACAAGGTCGCCCGTCTGAAAGCTTCGAGGGTGTATCTTCTTATCGTATACTTTCTTCATCCGACTCTGATACAGCCGACCAGATGCGAGAGAAGCTAGCCTCTTCTCATCCATTAAGCTGAGCTGATTCAGTCTATCTTTAACCCATTCTGCCTCGTCAAGTTGGACATCTCGTAAAACCCTCAAGGAAGGAATCTCGACCTCCAACGGTAACACCTCCTCCATCCCGTATACCAATGAGAAAGGGGTTGCCCCGGTTGATGTGTGTACCGTCGTACGATAACCGTGCAATGCGAAAGGTAGCATTTCGTGCCAGTCCTTATACGTCACAACCATCTTCTGGACAATCTTCTTTATGTTCTTATTGGCCGCTTCAACAGCGTCATTCATCTTGGGTCGGTAAGGAGAAGAGTTGTGATGTTCAATCTTAAAATTTTGACACAGCTCTTTCATCATCTTATTATTCAAATTTGAACCGTTGTCGGTGATGATCCGCTCAGGGATTCCATATCTGCAGATAATATCTCGTTTGATAAATCTGGCGACCACTTGTTTGGTGACATTGGCATATGATGCTGCTTCCACCCACTTGGTGAAGTAATCAATTGCCACCAAGATGAACCGGTGTCCATTGGATGCCGTAGGCTCAATCTTCCCGATCATATCAATTCCCCACATCGAGAACGGCCATGGTGATGACATCACATTCAGAGGACTTGGGGGTACATGGACCTTGTCCGCATAAATTTGGCATTTATGACACCTCTTTGCAAACTTGAAACAGTCTGTTTCCATAGTTAGCCAGTAGTAACCTGCCCGCAGCAGTTTCCTCGTCATAGCATGCCCACCAGCATGTGTACCAAATGTACCCTCATGTATCTCTTCCATGAGCAACTTCGCCTCTTTCTCGTCTACACAGCGTAGCAACACCAAGTCGTGGTTTCTTTTGTATAGGACACCGTCAGGATTCAGATAGAAATTGCCAGCCAATCTCCTGAGAGTCTTCTGATCTCGACTGGATGCTCTAGCCGGATACTCCTTGTTCTTCAGGAAATTCTGGATGTCAAAGTACCAGGGTTGACCATCGGGAGCTTCATCAATGACAAATATGAATGCAGGCCTATCAAGCCGAGAGATAACAATCCGGGGAGCCTCGTTCCAGAAGTTAACTTTATACATCGAAGACAATGTCGCCAGGGCGTCAGCCATTTGATTTTCTGCTCGCGGTACATGATGCAATTCCACCTTGTCAAAGAAAGGCAATAATCTCCGTGCATAGTTCATATATGGTATTAAATTGGGCTGACGTGTCTCCCATTCTCCTTTAATCTGATTCATCACTAGAGCTGAGTCTCCGTATACGTCCAGATGTTTGATTCGCAAATCAATGGCCTCTTCTAGACCCATGATGCAAGCCTCATATTCAGCCTCGTTATTGGTAACAGGAAAGGTCAATCGGGCAGTAAAGGGGATGTGCGACCCCTGAGGAGTAGTTATAATCGCGCCTATTCCGCTACCATAAGAGTTTACATCTCCGTCAAATATTAACTGCCACTTGGAACCCAACTCTGGTCCTTCGTCTGGCAACGGTTCTTCACAATCTTTCATCTTCAGGTACATGATATCCTCGTCAGGAAAATCAAACCTCATCGATTAGTAGTCCTCAACAGGCTGCTCCGCAAGGTACTCTGACAAAACGCTACCTTTAATAGCCTTTTGCGAGACATACTGAATATCATATTCGGTTAACACCATCTGCCATCGGGCAATTCTTCCGGAGAGTTCTTGCTTCTCAAACACGTATTTGATTGGATCCATCTTTGAAATTAGCAGGGTTGCCTCAAACGTTTGGCGGCCCAGGCTAGCGCGCAACACGTCTTCTCGAGCATTGAGTATCTGGACTCACAGTCGGTAAACTTCTTACTCAAATAGTAGATCGCATGCTCTTTACGTCCTGTCTCGTCGTGTTGACCGAGAACACAACCCATACTTTCCTCAAGAACCGTCAAATACATAATCAACGGTCTCCCGGCCACTGGGGGTATCAAAACAGGAGGTTCCTGCAAGTATTCTTTTATCTTGTCGAACGCCTTTTGACAATTTTCATTCCAGGTCACAACCTGGTCCTTTTTTAACAACTTGAATAACGGCTCGCACGTTGCAATTAAGTGAGATATGAATCGAGCGATGTAGTTCAACCTCTCTAAAAACCCACGCACTTCTTTTCCTGTTTTAGGCGTCGGCATTTCTTGTATTGCTTTTATTTTCGCAGGATCAACCTCTATTCCTTTTTCGCTCACGATAAACCCCAGTAGTTTACCCGATCTCACCCCGAAGGTGCACTTGTTAGGGTTCAGTCTCAACCTGAACTTCCTAAGTCTCTTGAACAGTTTCAGCAGATTAACCAAATGCTCCTCTTCCGTCTGGGATTTGGCAATCATATCATCAACATAAACCTCGATCTCTTTATGCATCATATCATGAAAGAGAGTCGTCATAGCACGTTGATATGTTGCCCCAGCGTTCTTCAATCCGAAGGGCATCACTTTGTAGCAAAATGTTCCCCAGGGAGTAATGAAAGTAGTCTTCTCCATGTCTTCTGGTGCCATTTTGATCTGATTGTAACCCGAGAAGCCATCCATGAAGGAGAATATGGAGAACTGAGCAGTGTTATCAACCAGCACATCAATGTGAGGAAGTGGAAAGTCGTCCTTCGGGCTCGCTTTGTTCAAATCACGGTAGTCTACACACATTCGCACTTTACCGTCTTTCTTCGGCACTGGCACAATATTAGCGACCCATGAGGGATATTTTGTAACAGCTAGGAAACCAGCATCCCACTGTTTTTGAACTTCCTCCTTGATCTTCACAGCCATGTCCGGTCTAGTTCTTCGGAGTTTCTGCTTAATTGGCGGACATTCTTCTTTTAAAGGCAAACGATGCACAACCATATCCGTATCCAATCCAGGCATATCCTCGTACGACCAAGCAAATATATCACTGTACTCTTTGAGCATCTCAACCAACCTTTGCTTGATGTCGCTCTGCAGCGCAGCCCCTATACGGATGTTTCTCATAACCTCTTCCGACCCCAAATTGATAATCTCAATGACTTCCTCATGAGGCAAAATGATCCTTTCTTCTTGTTTCAATAACCAGATCAGCTCTTCTGGCACGTCGCCATCTTCCACAATCTCTTCCTCAGCCTGAAATACCGGGTGCTCGAAGTCGAAGTGAGTCATAGGCGGTTCATAGATGTCATCTGAAATAGTAATCCTGCAAAGGAAATGGTTAAATGCTTCAAAACGCATACAAAGCAAATAACCACGTTGCCATTTTATTGTAAAAGATAAAAGCAAGATAAATAGGGATCACAACATTTGTATATGAAAAATGCCTTTATTTCATGATTAAACAATGTAATGTACATAACCAAATGGCCCTAAGAAAAATCACTATGCCCCGGGTAGGGCACATGATTATTCAACAATTAAGAAAACAAATCATTACTGTTTAGTTGTCACAGGAACAGTTTCCCGGATAGACCAATTGCAGAGACTTTGTCCTGGCACGCTTGGCTTGATCCACACGTCCATATCACAGTCGCTATCTCCGTCTTCAGAATCGGAAACAGCGTTGATAGTCTCGAAGCTCACCCCATTTGGTGTAATGGTTATCGGCCCTCTGAACTTGGGCGTTCTTGAAGAGGATGCTGATGACGAAGGATGATATCCAAGCCCGAACCTGTCTTTTTTCACGGGAATCTCCAATACCTGACCCCAGCCCTTGGTTTTGCCTGCCTGCACCAGAGCCTGAGCCTCTTTGTAGGATGACACTGCCACGTCTGATATTTTTCTTGGCACTGGAGCTTTGTCTTTACTTCGCAACCCCTCGAAGGCTTGACAGGGTGTTTCATGTATTTCGCCGTCGACCGCGACGTATTTGAACAAAGACAAATGGCTAACCAAAATATCTTCTTCTCCACAAACAGTGACGACACTATCCCCCACCATATACTTCAGCTTTTGGTGTAATGTGGATGTGACTGCCCCGACAGCATGAATCCATGGGCGCCCAAGAAGGTAACTATATGCTGGCTGGATGTCCATTATATAGAATTCAGTTTCAAATATTTCAGGCCCCACCTGCAACAGTAATGTTATTGATCCGAAAACCGACCTCCTCGTTCCATCGAACGCTCTCACCACTAAGTCACTGGGCGTGCAGATAATTCCCCTGATATCCAACTTCATCATGGCTTTCTTCGGTATCACATTCAGGGAAGATCCAGTGTCTACTAAAACGTGGGACATGACCGTGCCCCAACATTCTACTGACACATGCAATGCCATATTGTGCTCTCGCCCTCTCGGAGTCAAATCAAAGTCTGTGAAGCCCAAACCGTGCCCCACATTGACATGCGCCATCACCCCTTCTAACTGATTAACATAAACCTCTTGAGGAACAAACGACGTGTCTAGAATCTTCAGCAAAGCGTTCCGATGGGCCTCGGAACATAACAGCAAGGATATGATGGAAATTTTTGACGGCATTTGCTGGAGGTTCTCAACGATTTTGTAATCACTTTTACGAATGAGCCTCATGAACTCCTCCACATCCTTAAGTGACTTTTCCTTTTCATTCGACTGAGAAGGACCACCCTCAGCTACCTTGGCTTTGCCCTTGGCTAATCTTTCTGCCTCTACCTCGGGCGACGTGAAGATTCTTCCGCTTCTGGTCATACCCCCTGTTCCAACAACATTATCTACAACCCCAGCTGGTTGTCCATTGACTTCAATTTTCTCACCATCGCAATATACCTCCAACCCGTAAGTCTATGGCACTGCTTTAGTACTCTCATAAGGGACTGGTCCTGCCTTGGTGATTGTGATCGTCGGTCGCCTGGCGGGCGCTGTTATCGTTATTGTTTTCCTCGGAATCGTCATTGTCGCAACATCATTATGCTCATCACACAACGCCTCTACAGGCTTTTCAACCGCGGTCCGATCAAACTGCAAGGTACCTTCATCCATCATAGCCTGAATCCCCTGCTTCAACTCACTACAACCCTCTGGCCGGGCCCAACAATCCAAGCAAAATTCATCACACCCCGGGAATACACCCCCTTTTAACAACGTGCTTTTAATCTCACCCAATGGTGTCTTCAGCTCGCTGACATCCATCACTAGATTCAAATTCTCCTCTGTCAGGATGGCGTTTGCCCCATGATTGGGCATAGGCTGTTGTACTATATTTGGACCCACCTGTCCAAAGTTAATAGCTTTGTGTTGCACCCCAAAATTTGACCAACCGGGTCCCGTATCTGGCTCTATGTTTCGACGCATAACCGCATTCGCATCTGCATATCGCATATAATGCATTTTTCATTTGTTTTGATTTTATCGGAATCACAGCTCTCGTCTCGCGTCTCAGGTGTTTCTTAACCAGTTTAGATAGATAGAATCATATTTTTTTTGGGATATTTCGGTGCCCGTTATTTTTACCGGCTATTTTGGTGCGCTCTCGCGGTGTTATGTGTCGTTCGGTGCTTATTTTGTTCCTCTGGGAATTATTGTGATTTTTCTGGATTTTACTGGCCAATTTTAGGGTTTAAATAGATTTTTAATCATTTTAGGATAATATGGAATTTTATAGAATATTAATAGATTTTTCTAGAATATTAATTGAGTTTTTGAATATATTTTTAGATATAGAATATTAATAGGTTTTAATATTTTTAATAATTTTTAGAATTTTAAATGGAATAAATAAATAGCATTTTCTCTTTTTAGAATATATTAGATAGAATTAAATCATTTTTCAGCACTTAATAGAGTTTAATCATTTTTAATAGAATATAGAATTTCTTTTAAATAGATTTGTAATATAATATAGATTTTCCTTTTACTAAATAAATCAATAGTTTAGTTAATATAGAATGTAATCTAGATTTTTCTTTTATTAATAAATAGAGTTTTAATAGAGTTTTTAATAGTTTTAGTTTTTAATAGATTAGAATATTAATTGTGTTTTAGTTTTAATTAGTTTTAATTAGAATATTAACTAACTAGGATTAGTCCACTTAATGATCCGTTAGTTCATCATTAGCCATTTAATCCATCACTAATCAATTAGTTTAATTTTTTTTATCTCATTTCAGTTTTTTGGGAGTTTTTCATTGGGCCTATATCCAATTTCGTTCAGCAAGGCCCAGAGTTTTTGTCCAGCAAAGTCCAAAAAAGTTCAGTTTTGTCCAGCAGTTTCTAGAAGAATCCAGAAAGGTCCAGAAATCTCAGCCATATAAATCAGAGCAGCCACGTGTAACAGAAAGGGAGGACCCCACATATCATACACTTCACGCAGACACCTCATCCATCCACCTTCTCTTCTCTCTGCCACGCTACGCCAAGTGGCATACATGCAACCTCTCTCTCCACTCACCAAGACACGTGCCTCCATCTGAAGCTCCACCGGTTGCATGGCCGGCGGCCATGCAACCACCCCAACTTCCATCGCCGGCCACCACAACTACCAACCGCCGGTCACCTAACCTACTCCGGCCGCCGTACCGGTCACCGGAAATACAAAAAAAAACCTAGAATCATCAAATCTCCTCTCATCTTCTCCGATCCATCATCAGCCATGACCAATACAACCCAGAAACCTCCGATCAACCTATATCACCACTAATGTTCGCCAGTTTCCGATCATCAATATCATCTCAGATCTTCATTCAACATCCTTCAAGAACATTCATAATGTTTCCAGAAACCTTCAAGGTTCTTCAGAGAAACCTCCAGAACTTCATCTTCCTCCGATTCAACCTTGTTCATCCTTCCCAGAAGTTCATGATCTCAAACTTCCTTCCACGATCTTCATCAATCTCGCCGGAAGAAATAATCATCAGCACCACAATCTTCATCATCGATCTTCGTCATCATCATACAGTTCATTATTTCCAGAAAACTCTTCGCAAGAACGTCGTTTTTCCAGACATCGCACGGATCTTCGCCTTCTCCGATAAGGATCCTCAACGGAAGCTTCATCACAGGCTCATGCATGTTGTTACCAGAACTTGCATCAAGATTCCTGTGCGTTTTCCAGAAATTCCTCAAGTGTTCATCAAGGATTCTTCAACGGACCTTCATCTTAAGAGTTTCTGTTGAAATCTTCAGGCTGCGATTTGAATCTGCATGGGTTGAGTGTTTGTTATTAAGAATGAGAGAAAGGCTGAGAAAGGTGAGAATGAGAGAAAGGCTGAGAAAGGACGAGGAGACAAGGAGGAGAACGGCGGCGGAGGCTGAGTGAGGGAGAAGGGGAAAATTAGGGTTCTGTGGAGTTTGGACGAAGGAGGGTGGAAGATTCGTGGACCGGTTTGGGCCTCGCAACCCCTTGAGCCCAGATGTTTTTGCTAGTCCATACCCCTCAATTTCCAATTCCACCCCTCTGCGGTGTGTCTGTAGCAATGGGCTGGGCCCAACGTTTTCCTGGACTTCACCTGCGTTTTTCTCCTCATACCCCCTCCTGCGTGTGTGCAGTGTGGGACTGGGCTGGGCCCTTGTTTTTGTATTTTATTTTTTTTTGCAGCTGTCACCCCCTTGTAGACATGTACCACCCCCCTTGTATTTTGTTTTTTTTCTTATTTTCTTTGAATAAAAAAAAAGGATAAGAAATACTTGAAAAAAGAATATAAAAAAAAAGAGAGAAAATATTATGAAAAAAAGAGAGAAAATATTTTAAAAAAAGGATATAGTTGAAATAAAAAGAAGAATAATATGAAAAAGGGAAAAGAAATAGTGAGAAAAAATATGAAAAAGGAAAAAGAAATATAGAAAAAAGAGGAAAAATATTTTGAAAAAAAAGAAAAGGGAAAAGAAATATTGAAAAAAATATTAAGGTAGATTTAATATTTTTTTAGAGTACATTTTTCATAGAGTTTATTCAGTTTCAGGGATAGTTTAAAAGTCCACTTGTTAGGGGACTCTTTTCCATTTGATTTTTCAGGATAGGATAGGATAGTATTTCCTAGGAGATTACTTTCAGTATTCACCCATTGTAATCATTTTTCGGAATGTTAATAAAACGAGATTTGAGCTGTGGTCCCGAAGTAGCCGAACTACAGCTGCTCTGATTTCTCGTACCAGACGAGAATATGTAGGCATAGGATGCGATATCCTAGCGAGCACACTAACAACTGACTTTTTGTTCTCTCGCTGCTGTGCGATCGAGACTTTCCCGCTGACGACTAATTGATTACCCTTTTTTTCTCTTTCTCGAGGGCATTTGAGACCAAACCGTAGTTTTGCCCATAGGTTCCCGTACCTTTGAAACCAGTTGTTTTTCTCACTGCTGTGTGAGAATACCCTGTTTAGCCGTAGTTAGCCTGAACTACGTAAAGCTCTGATCTTCCATGCAGTGTGGAAGTACGTAGGCACAAGACGCGACGTCTTGGCAAGCCATTTTCCCTGTAGTCCCGAACTACGTTGACTCTGACTTTCTCTCTTGAGAATACGTAGGCATAGAGTGCGACGCTCTATCGAGTCAATTCCCTTCCGTTTAGATTTAGCAGCCGTAGATAGATTGTTTTTGCATCCTTTAGACAACCCAAGCAAGCGTGGATCCCGTCGAGTACGACGGACGTGAGGGGTGCTAATACCTTCCCCTTGCGTAACCGACTCCCGAACCCAGGTTTTGGTTGCGATGACCATACCTTTCCCCGTTTTTTGCGAGGTTTACTTCGAGCGTTTCCTTTCCCTCCGTTGGGATAAATAACGCACGGTGGCGACTCTTCTGTCAGCCGGCGCCGATTTTCGCAGTAGCGACAGCTGGTGACTCTGCTGGGGACTGCGATAGTTCCCTATGTGAGTCTGCTGGGGATCCAACGTCCCCTGGCTGCTAAGGACTGCGATAGTTCTTATGCATGTGGGATCCAACGTCCCCTCAGAGAAAGTCAATCCTAGCGTTTGTTTGCTTGTCTATTGGGGCTTATTTATTGATATTATCTGTTGCTGTTGGGGTGTTACGGGTGTTCTATGATTGAGTGAGAAGCCGGACCTGGGCTTGAGTGCACCTTAGACTTAGAGTAGAGATTAGTGGGCGCGTACCGACTTTGCTTGTACTAGTGTCCCGCGAAATCTACACTCGGACGAGGTTCTTCTGGTTGACTTCTTTTTCTACCCTTTGGGTCGAGGGGGTTGTTGGTCAGTTGGATTGTCGACTCCGGGAACCGATCATTTGGAAGTTAGCTAAGTGAGGCCTCTTCAAGACTTGATGATGCCACTCCTTCTGGGAATCGTATCGTCAGTTTTGAAAGTCTGTGACGCTGACGACCGCATAGGATGCCGTACCTTGTCAGATATAGGTCCACGCCTGTGAGTGGGGGGGTTTTTTGTTGCAGGAAACTTGACTTCCAACCTACCAGTTATTTTGGTCTCCTCTTCAGAGCAACCATACTCCGTCAGCAGCGCAATAGTATTCAGAGATTTGTGTGGGGGCTGTGGTCCCGTGTGTGCTGCATTTTGCATATCATATGCATATCAGCGTTGCATTGCATATCATCCTCCAGTTAGCCAGAGTTCTGATCCAGCCTTTGTTTCTTGAAGGTGATTACCCGGAGTTTGGATTGAGCAACTGTTGACTATCAGAGACCTATCTAGGGGTTGAGTAGATTTGAGCGGAATCAAGCATTGAAGTCAGCCGAAGATTATCAGTAGCTATGTCTGAAGGCAATTTCCAGTCTCCTAACGCCTTGACAGGGTTCACTATGGCGTCCAACCCTCTGTATGATTCTATGGAAGACTTCCCGCAAGTGAACAACATTGCTGCAGACCAAGTTGTACAACCTTCTGTTGAGAACCGAGATCGACATGAGCAGTTTGTTGCCCAGAATGAGCGTCCTCCTCCTGTTAACAATCAAGGTGTTGCTTCCCCTGTGATGAATTACCGAAGAGATATTCCAATGGCCGGGATGGTAGATCCAAGAGCTCTTGAAGAGGATAGAAGACTCCGAGCATTGGAAGAAGGAATGAAAGCTTTGAAAGCCAAAGATGCTGTTAACCTGGATGCTGTAGGCATGTGTTTGGTTCCTGACCTGGTGTTGCCTTACAAGTTCAAAGTGCCGAAATTTGAGAAGTACACGGGAGATAGCTGTCCGAAGCTGCATTTGATGATGTTCTGTCGAAGAATGACTGCATTTGCGCGAGATGACAAATTGATGATCCATTGCTTTCAAGATAGTCTGACTGGGGCATCTTTGAGGTGGTATATGCAGTTAGAGAGAAATCAGATTCAATCATGGATGGATTTAGCCAGAGCTTTTCTGAAGCAGTACGATTATAACCTAGACGTAGCTCCCTATCACATGAATTTGCAAGAACTGTCTCAAGAGAACAATGAACCTATCAGGAAGTATGCTCAGAGATGGAGAGAATTTGCTGCTAGAGTGCATCCACCGCTATTAGACCAAGAGCTAGCAAGCATGTTTGTAGATTCCCTACAAGATCCGTACTTCGAAAGATTGCTGGGAATTCCATCAAGTTTCTCTGACGTGATAGCATTAGGAGAACGCCTTGAGTATGCCATAAGAATTGGGAAGATTCAGATTACTTCAAGTGATCAAGCTGGTGAAACTGAATATCCTTGTGACTATCAGAGTGAAGAAGAATTTGTGATCAATGCAGTCGTGCCAAAGGTTGAATATCCTCGAAGCGAATTAGTGAATTTTGTCGGTTCTTCATCTTATCAGAGATCAGCACCTCCTGTGGCTTGTTATACTGAACAGACAGCCGTGCCTGGGGCACCCTATCAGGAATATTATGTCGCTTCCATTGCAAAGCAGCAAACTCGTGGCCGAGGTTATCAGAATCAGCGTCAGAATCAGAACAGACCTCGCAACAATTTGGAACAAAGGAAAGCGCCTTCTCACCCAGTGCCTATGCCGTATAGCCAGTTGCTACCATCTTTGATCCAGAAGTCTTTGGTGGAACCTAAAGCTCTTAAGCCAGTGCCAGAACCTTACCCTCCTGGGTATAATCCCCACGTTCAGTGTGGTTACCATGGTGGCTCACCGGGGCATTCAACCGAAGATTGTAAAGCATTTCAGGCGAAGGTACAACAGTTGATTGACCAGGATCGCATTTCCTTTCGGGAAGGATTTCTGTTTGTTCATCCCAACCGCTCAGCTGTCTAAGCTCGTAGATTCGGAAGGTATTCCCCAGCAAAAGCCAGTGGTTCAGACAGGCAGGCGCCTCAGCATTTGGCAGTCCTCAGACTTTATAGCATTTGCATTTGTAGTTTCTTTTTCTGTTAGTTACTACTTGCTTTTAAACATTGTATGTTTCGAATGGTGATAATAATAAAGTGACTATGCATTTTTCTGAATTAATCATGTCGCTGTCGCTCATTTACTGCATTGCACTGACACTTGCATTTTATTCACTCCACTTTATCACTGTGACTAGCAAAGTTAGGAGGGAGGATGACGAAAATAAACTCATAACCGAGGATCGTACGCTTCCAGATAAGACCTTACCGATGACGTACAAGGCATTGTTTCAAATCCCCTAAACACTGGAGATATAAGGAGTTAGTCCCTTGTTAACCACTTCGAGCCATGAAGTAGAAGTTTTTTCGGACTTTTAAACCCTCACATCTTAACCCGGGGCAGGGTAGTTGTCAGTTAGCTTGACCGAGCATTCAAATCTTGCAGAGGAGTGTTGTCTTTCAAGGACCAATTCCAGTTTATGCCTTTCAAGAGGTCAAATCTCACCAATCAGGAGTGAGACAGTTACAATCCTTTCGGAGCAATCAAGACAACCAGTGTCACACGACTTTGTTCCAAAAGAACGAAAAGAAAGCCCGCTAAGTAAAAAGAACGAAAAAGTTGGAAAGCTAATACTTAGGCAAAAATTAGGGCATCCCGTTGGATTTCAAAAGAAAACGAAAAAATCGAAGAGAACTCAAAAGGAGTCAGTCCAGGCAAAAATTAGGGAATCAAAAGAACGGAAAAGAGGGGATATCAAAAGAAATTTTTCCCCCAGCAAATCACAAAGTCGTGTACACAGACATCGAAAACGAAAGGGAGTAGCTGTCACTCCAAAGCCTTGTGAATTCCCTACTTGTGGTTCTTACCAGTCAACATACCTCCCGAAGAGGCGAGTGCTCGTGCCAGGTTAACTGAACCTTAGGATCGGAGATCATCACGTAGACGGGGTGGGTACAAATCAAAATTTGAGCCAGATATCCTTTGTTTCACGAACCGTGAACCCGACCACGATACAACCCTTAAAAGACCTAATTGAGGTAGGGTTATTCTGAAGCGCATTACGATAAGGTTGAGTAACCTGACTCCTTCTCGACTTGCTAGTCACATCCTTGTTGTATTTTTCACTGACCACGTAAGCACTACGTTTGAACTTTGGTTCATTCGTCACTCACAATCATAGCATGTAAATGAGTGATAGCTCAAATTTTTTTCAAAATCTGCATAAACACTGCATTAAGATTACCATTTGTGAATAGACAATTTTAACTGCAGGTTAGTAGTTGGCATGAAAGAAATTCCACCAGGGAATCGTCAAGCAGGACTGAGTAATTCAGCAGTCTGAACCAGAATGGTATGTGTCGTGAAGCCTTGTGAATCAGGGGCATTAATTTCCAGTGAGTTCGGAATCAGCTAGTCTGAGGACGAGTCCCTAAGCTTCAGTTGATCAGGGGCATTTTGTTTGAAAAGCAGTTAATCAGAAGTGAGTCTTCTTGAGAGCCAATCAGGGGCAGTTATACAGAATGTGGGGATTTGAAAGCAGATACTTCAGGTGGATAATCAGATCGGGTTAAGTCGCTAGAACGCTCATTCAGGGGCAAGTCATCGTAGAGAGTGTTGAAACCAACTGAGTTGATCGATTGTTTAATGGAGATGGAATTCTATTGTCGTACAGATACCGGGGCAAGTATTCTCGAAGTCGTCTCGTAGAGAGCTGTTCAGAGCAGGTGTTCCCAAGAGTTAGATTGGGGCAAGTTGAGTGTACTGGGGCATGTTGTTCAAGCCAGTCTTCTTATCCCCAGCTGAGTGTACTGGGGCAAGTTGTTCAAGCCAGCTGTTTATCCCCAGCCGGAGTTGAGTATAGGGGAATCATGACATTACCCTTATCAAAAACCTTAACATTCTGAAAAGGCCTTGTTGTCGTTGGATCATTATCCTGCAGTATAAACCTGTTACGTGTCAGTAACCAGTCGTTTCCAAAGTCCAGTTCTCGCCTGGAAAACCGGCAACCAATTCTCGTCTGGCCCAACCTTCCGTAAGCATCAGTTCCCGTCTGGTGCAGTTTATCGTAAGCATCAGTTCCCGTCTGGTGCAGTTTATTGTAAGCATCAGTTCCCGTCTGGTGCAGTTTATTGTAACCAGTTCTCGTCTGGTCACTGTTTCTTCAAGTGTTGTATCAGTTCTCGCCTGGTACATGTCGTCGCGTAATCAGTTCTCGTCTGATCATCGTGTGTTTCAACCTATGAGTTATACCAGTTCTCGTCTGGTGTACGTCAGCTTTCAGCCAGTTCTCGCCTGGTTGTCTTTTTCTCAGTCTGTTACCCAGTCAGCCCCGTCTGATGTCCAAAAACACAAAAATCAATTTTCGTTCAATTTTCCTAACTCATTTTCCTATCAGTTCTCGTCTGGTAGTCTACCTTTGAATGCTAGTTCTCGTCTAGTATTTTCCATATCTTCCACTGTATACATAATCCATGATTATCATAAGCCAGAAAAAAAACAAAAACCTACAGGTATCTGACACAGTAGTTCCCAATGGCTCGCATGTTGTCATGTTTCCCGATACGAAGCTCGACGGATACCAGTGCTCCGATTAATGTTGAATTCCTAGTGGATGTTGTTAAACCAGAATTGCTACTCTGCAGCAGATGAAAGTTGCTCATTATCCCCGGAAGAGTCGAGATTGTATTTTTACCCCGTATCAGAGTAGGATCAGGAGTATCCTCAGCAGATTAAGATTGATATCCTTGATAGTAGGGGCATTTCCAGCAGTGTGTTGCGCGCAATCAATCCCAGTTTGGGTCAATCCCCGCGGAGTGCAATCAGTTGCCAATGGTTTGAAGGGAGCATCCCCAAGCAGAGTTGTTCTTTCTTTCCTCAGTGAAGTCGCCAAGCAGGGTTGCCTTTCCATTTCTCCAGCAGGACGGTTATCCCCAGCGGATTTGGTTTTCCTTTTCCAGCATTTATTTTGCTGAGATGGTTCTGTGACTTCAGTTCATCCCCAGTGGAGTTGACATTGCCTTCGGCATTTATTTTGCCAAGTGGTTTTCAGACCTGGTGTTCTCTGGCAGCTCGAGCCTACATTAGCATTTGCATATATAGTCATTGCATTTATACAAGCACATAGCATTTCCACGCCGTCTGGGCATCGCATTTTCAAACAGAACGCATAACATTCCCATGTCATACAGGGTATATATAGTCATTGCATCATTTCAAGCATACGCATGTCGAAACATGGACCAGGATGGTTACCTATTGGATTTCGAATTTGTTCACCTGCAGAGTTGTGTGGTTCAGCTTATCTTCTCCCCCAGCGGAGTGATTCTTCATATTTGGTTGTTACGTCAGCATCGGAAAAAAAACAACAACAAGGAGAGATTGACATATATCAAGCTTTTCTGAAGCTGCGGCCTGTTAACAGAATGGGTGCCAAGCAGTCGATTCAGAATTCCCCAGGAGAATTGTCCTCGAGTTCGCAGTGAACTGTGAGTTGACCGGATTTGATCCCATGAGAGAGATGGGAATCAAGGTGTTTGCTTTTTTGAAGCATTATTCCAATACTTGTGGCGTCACACAGGTGATTGGTGGTGGCAAAGGAGAAGAAAATTTATCAGAAAATTGACCAGTTGTTGCCGTGACAACCAAACTTCAGTTTATTGGAAGCTAGTCCTCAAGCAGTTTTGCAGTATATTCCCGCGGTTGGCAAATTTCAGGGTTTCATTTGTATTCAACCGTCATCTACCTTGAATGTTTGAAGGCTGAGCGCTCTTCACCCATTCAGGTCCAAGCCGCTTGAATAGGGGCAGCTGTTGCACCCCAAAATTTGACCAACCGGGTCCCGTATCTGGCTCTATGTTTCGACGCATAACCGCATTCGCATCTGCATATCGCATACAATGCATTTTTCATTTGTTTTGATTTTATCGGAATCACAGCTCTCGTCTCGCGTCTCAGGTGTTTCTTAACCAGTTTAGATAGATAGAATCGTATTTTTTTTGGGATATTTCGGTGCCCGTTATTTTTACCGGCTATTTTGGTGCGCTCTCGCGGTGTTATGTGTCGTTCGGTGCTTATTTTGTTCCTCTGGGAATTATTGTGATTTTTCTGGATTTTATTGGCCATTTTTAGGGTTTAAATAGATTTTTAATCATTTTAGGATAATATGGAATTTTATAGAATATTAATAGATTTTTCTAGAATATTAATTGAGTTTTTGAATATATTTTTAGATATAGAATATTAATAGGTTTTAATATTTTTAATAATTTTTAGAATTTTAAATGGAATAAATAAATAGCATTTTCTCTTTTTAGAATATATTAGATAGAATTAAATCATTTTTCAGCACTTAATAGAGTTTAATCATTTTTAATAGAATATAGAATTTCTTTTAAATAGATTTGTAATATAATATAGATTTTCCTTTTACTAAATAAATCAATAATTTAGTTAATATAGAATGTAATCTAGATTTTTCTTTTAT
Organism: Lathyrus sativus; assembly: GCA_963859935.3. Classification (NCBI taxonomy): domain Eukaryota; kingdom Viridiplantae; phylum Streptophyta; class Magnoliopsida; order Fabales; family Fabaceae; genus Lathyrus; species Lathyrus sativus. Next base: position 209,436,780 of record OZ012736.1, read on the forward strand.
TAATAAATAGAGTTTTAATAGAGTTTTTAATAGTTTTAGTTTTTAATAGATTAGAATATTAATTGTGTTTTAGTTTTAATTAGTTTTAATTAGAATATTAACTAACTAGGATTAGTCCACTTAATGATCCGTTAGTTCATCATTAGCCATTTAATCCATCACTAATCAATTAGTTTAATTTTTTTTATCTCATTTCAGTTTTTTGGGAGTTTTTCATTGGGCCTATATCCAATTTCGTTCAGCAAGGCCCAGAGTTTTTGTCCAGCAAAGTCCAAAAAAGTTCAGTTTTGTCCAGCAGTTTCTAGAAGAATCCAGAAAGGTCCAGAAATCTCAGCCATATAAATCAGAGCAGCCACGTGTAACAGAAAGGGAGGACCCCACATATCATACACTTCACGCAGACACCTCATCCATCCACCTTCTCTTCTCTCTGCCACGCTACGCCAAGTGGCATACATGCAACCTCTCTCTCCACTCACCAAGACACGTGCCTCCATCTGAAGCTCCACCGGTTGCATGGCCAGCGGCCATGCAACCACCCCAACTTCCATCGCCGGCCACCACAACTACCAACCGCCGGTCACCTAACCTACTCCGGCCGCCGTACCGGTCACCGAAAATACAAAAAAAAACCTAGAATCATCAAATCTCCTCTCATCTTCTCCGATCCATCATCAGCCATGACCAATACAACCCAGAAACCTCCGATCAACCTATATCACCACTAATGTTCGCCAGTTTCCGATCATCAATATCATCTCAGATCTTCATTCAACATCCTTCAAGAACATTCATAATGTTTCCAGAAACCTTCAAGGTTCTTCAGAGAAACCTCCAGAACTTCATCTTCCTCCGATTCAACCTTGTTCATCCTTCCCAGAAGTTCATGATCTCAAACTTCCTTCCACGATCTTCATCAATCTCGCCGGAAGAAATAATCATCAGCACCACAATCTTCATCAGCGATCTTCGTCATCATCATACAGTTCATTATTTCCAGAAAACTCTTCGCAAGAACGTCGTTTTTCCAGACATCGCACGGATCTTCGCCTTCTCCGATAAGGATCCTCAACGGAAGCTTCATCACAGGCTCATGCATGTTGTTACCAGAACTTGCATCAAGATTCTTGTGCGTTTTCCAGAAATTCCTCAAGTGTTCATCAAGGATTCTTCAACGGACCTTCATCTTAAGAGTTTCTGTTGAAATCTTCAGGCTGCGATTTGAATCTGCATGGGTTGAGTGTTTGTTATTGAGAATGAGAGAAAGGCTGAGAAAGGTGAGAATGAGAGAAAGGCTGAGAAAGGACGAGGAGACAAGGAGGAGAACGGCGGCGGAGGCTGAGTGAGGGAGAAGGGGAAAATTAGGGTTCTGTGGAGTTTGGACGAAGGAGGGTGGAAGATTCGTGGACCGGTTTGGGCCTCGCAACCCCTTGAGCCCAGATGTTTTTGCTAGTCCATACCCCTCAATTTCCAATTCCACCCCTCTGCGGTGTGTCTGTAGCAATGGGCTGGGCCCAACGTTTTCCTGGACTTCACCTGCGTTTTTCTCCTCATACCCCCTCCTGCGTGTGTGTAGTGTGGGACTGGGCTGGGCCCTTGTTTTTGTATTTTATTTTTTTTTGCAGCTGTCACCCCCTTGTAGACATGTACCACCCCCCTTGTATTTTGTTTTTTTTCTTATTTTCTTTGAATAAAAAAAAAGGATAAGAAATACTTGAAAAAAGAATATAAAAAAAAAGAGAGAAAATATTATGAAAAAAAGAGAGAAAATATTTTAAAAAAAGGATATAGTTGAAATAAAAAGAAGAATAATATGAAAAAGGGAAAAGAAATAGTGAGAAAAAATATGAAAAAGGAAAAAGAAATATAGAAAAAAGAGGAAAAATATTTTGAAAAAAAAGAAAAGGGAAAAGAAATATTGAAAAAAATATTAAGGTAGATTTAATATTTTTTTAGAGTACATTTTTCATAGAGTTTATTCAGTTTCAGGGATAGTTTAAAAGTCCACTTGTTAGGGGACTCTTTTCCATTTGATTTTTCAGGATAGGATAGGATAGTATTTCCTAGGAGATTACTTTCAGTATTCACCCATTGTAATCATTTTTCGGAATGTTAATAAAACGAGATTTGAGCTGTGGTCCCGAAGTAGCCGAACTACAGCTGCTCTGATTTCTCGTACCAGACGAGAATATGTAGGCATAGGATGCGATATCCTAGCGAGCACACTAACAACTGACTTTTTGTTCTCTCGCTGCTGTGCGATCGAGACTTTCCCGCTGACGACTAATTGATTACCCTTTTTTTCTCTTTCTCGAGGGCATTTGAGACCAAACCGTAGTTTTGCCCATAGGTTCCCGTACCTTTGAAACCAGTTGTTTTTCTCACTGCTGTGTGAGAATACCCTGTTTAGCCGTAGTTAGCCTGAACTACGTAAAGCTCTGATCTTCCATGCAGTGTGGAAGTACGTAGGCACAAGACGCGACGTCTTGGCAAGCCATTTTCCCTGTAGTCCCGAACTACGTTGACTCTGACTTTCTCTCTTGAGAATACGTAGGCATAGAGTGTGACGCTCTATCGAGTCAATTCCCTTCCATTTAGATTTAGCAGCCGTAGATAGATTGTTTTTGCATCCTTTAGACAACCTAAGCAACCGTGGATCCCGTCGAGTACGACGGATGTGAGGGGTGCTAATACCTTCCCCTTGCGTAACCGACTCCCGAACCCAGGTTTTGGTTGCGATGACCATACCTTTCCCTGTTTTTTGCGAGGTTTACTTCGAGCATTTCCTTTCCCTCCGTTGGGATAAATAACGCACGGTGGCGACTCTTCTGTCAGCCGGCGCCGATTTTCGTAGTAGCGACACTTTGCTATCCAATAAATCCTGAACTTTATGTTTAAATGCCTGACAGGCTTCTATATCATGCCCGGGTGCCCCGGAATGGAATTCGCAATGCTTGCTGGCATCATATCCGTAAGGAAGTACTGCCCCTATAGGTGGTGCCAAAGTCCTCTTCTCAACCAAATTCAACCCTAACAAGGTCTGGAGGAGTTCTACATACGTGGAAGGAGGTGCGTCGAACACTCTTTTCGGTCTCACATTTTGTACCCTTCTCTGACCAGGATTCTGTCCTTGTTGTTGCTGCGGTTGTTGTTGTTGTGGCTGCCTCTGTTGAGGAAGCGGGATAGTGACACTAGCTATCTGTTGTGGCTGAACATACTGATTTCTTCCTCTGCCCCTGCCCCTGCCACCAAACACGACACTAGTATCACCCTGCCGTCTACCACCAAATGCTTTTCTGGCACCACCTGTTGAAGTAGACTCCCCTGCTTGGAACCTTCCCACTTTAATCTCGTTCTCGATCATCTCTCCCATAAGAACAAATCTGAGAAGCTGCTCAATGACACACTAAACAATTTTTCATAGAACACCCCCGTAAATGTCCCAATGAACATATCATTCATCTCCCTTTCAATTAAAGGAGGATGCACCCTCGCTGCCATATCGCGCCACCTTTGCGCATACTCTTTAAAACTTTCCCCGCTCTTCTGTGACAAACCCTGCAATTGGACCCGATTTGGTTCCAGGTCGCTGTTATATTTGTAATGTGTCACGAAAGCATCAACCAATTGCTTCCAGGTTTTGATCTGCGTGGGCTCCAGCCCCATATACCATTCAAGCGAGGGTCCTGATAAGCTATCCTGAAAGAAATGCATGAGCATCCTTTCGTCATCTGAATACGCAGACATCCTCCTGTAGTAAGAGCGAACATGGACTTTAGGGCAGGTGTCCCCCTTGTATTTGTCAAAAGTGGGAGCCTCGAATTTCAACGGCACCCTCAGCCCTGGTACCAAGCCCATCGTAGTCATTTGAAGTTCTGACTCACTACCCCATTCATCTATTCTTCAAGCATTCTGATCCTCTGCACAGGATCAACAGGCCCTTCAAGTCCCATGCCTCTTCCAGAAAAGGCGTCCTCTTGGCGGTCTTCACCCTAATTCACATTTTCATTTCCATATCCGTCGTAACCAGTGTTGCGACCAAACCCTTGCTGATTGATCATGGGACCTCGTCCCCCGTTACCGAAACCCTGGTTGACCCTAACAGGTCCAAACCCAGTGTTGACAGGAATCACCCCAGCACCATTCATATTACCAAATCCACCATACCCTTGGTTAGCGTTACCAAAACCGTCATAACCGAAACCCTGAGTGTTGAAGCCGAATTTCCCGTCCTGATTGACATAATCAAATCCCTGATCATTGTAGCCGAAACCATTGTTGTTGAAACCATTACCACCATTGTTGTTACCACCGCCTTGGTTGGCGTCTCCAAACCCAACATTGTTAACAACAGTCTCATTTCCATTCCCTGCGTTGCCATTGCCAGCGCCAGCGCCATCGTTTACAACCACAACAGGTGGGGTCACTACTGGTGGAACCACAGGCGTAGGGGGCCCATCCTCCGGAATAGTTTCAACGTGCATAGAATTGTGGTCATTGTTGCCATTCCCATTAGCCCGCGTCAGCAGCGGCTGTACCAAAGTCTGGAGGCTCTCCTGGCCCTTAGCAATGTTCTCCATTGCTTGGATGAACAGATTCAACTTCTCGCGGATTTCCTGCATCTCCACTTGGAATTGATCCATGATTCTCTTGCAGTTGTTTCGGGTTGAGTAGCGGTGGACTCTTTGTTCGTCAATCCTGAAGAACCTGCAGATGCAGGAAATAAGATACAGATTCAAGAATATCGGTCATGCAATATGAATGCAGATGCAATTGTGTAAATATGCTACAGGTTATATTCCCCCCGCTTCTAGTTTCGGAGAGAAGGCCATCACGACAATGGATTCCCCATCAAGCAAGCAAGAAATCAGAAAAACCCTCATATATAAGCACATGCCAAGAGGCGGAGTACAAGAGTACAACTGAATACAACTGAAGAGACTTCGGCCAACAAGCCTGGCGATGGTCAAAATACAAGTACAGATAACAAAAGCAAGGCAAAGATAAATCAGGCCAAATGGCGTGCTCTAACGTCTTCCAATATCCTCAACGTCTCCGAATGCCCTAGTCGGGAGATCAGCTCCTGTATCAGTAAGGCATGCCGCTCGGCAGTGGATCTCAGCTTTTTGGCGTCGTCCTGGCAGGTTCCTTCGCCAGAACTCTCGTCGAGTTTGCATCTCTTGGAGCCAACCTTCACTTCATAACCTCTTAGCTTCTCGTCAAGGTTACTTACTCTAAGCTCAGCAGCACTCCTAAGTGATGTCTCTTCGGCAATCTTTGCATCTTGGGCTCTAATCTGTGCCTCTAGTGTGGCAATCTGCAGCTTCAGTTCGTCTTCACGCTCCTTCCGCTTGGTGAGCGTGGCATTCCACAAGGCTTCCCACTTGCTGAGACGGGAATAAGCTTTGCTTAAAAGTTCCTTCTTGGAAGTAAGCACCTTGCTGACACCGTTCAAGGCTATCCCCACTTTTTCTTTCTTGTTGGTCTCCTCCGTCAACTCTGAACCCAACCTGTTAATCAATTCAGTCTGTTCCCTCACAGTGAAGGTAGCTTCATTCTTCTCATGACGCAACTGGAAGATCTCTTTCTCTAACTCATCATTGGCTTTCTTCAGTTCTTCGTTTTCGGCCAATAATTTGTTATACTTCTCACTCTCTACCGAAGCAGGTACCTCAATCATTGGAAGATACAGGGGTTTCGCAGCAGGATAAGGCATCAAGGTCATACTAGCTCTCTCGTGGATCCAAGCCAAATAAGGATCATAAGCTTTGCTGTTGCTCTTACCGAGCAAAGCTTTCCCTCTCCTATGGATGTTAGCCCATGCATGTCTCAATCTGATCAAAACAGCCGTGTCTAATAAGCCCATGAGATACAGAGATTCCTGTATTTCCTTCTCAATATGAGCGTCCCTCAAAGCATAACCGAACTGTCTTACTAGCAGTGAAGGGTTATAGTTAATACATCCTTTCCGTCCAATCAAAGGGACATTCGGAAAGCCACTGCAACTATATATAATATTAGTGCCAAGCATGCTCCGATCAAACCAAATGATGTTCTCAGCGGACAACCCCATCAACCGGGAAGACCAATCCAAAGTATCAACAGCATCACCAAAAGGCCCTGTCTTCGGAAGATGCCCCTGGAACCACCTGTACAAAAGAGGAAGACAGCAGGAAACATTCTTGCCATGACTTTTCTCATTCTTATAGTGAATAGAATGATAAACATCGCCCAAGAGAGTAGGAACTGGATTCTTCGAGGCAAGAATAAGGAAGGCATCTGAGTCGACCAAATCTGGCTTCATACAGGATTGTTATTCTATCTATTCTACAGGTCTGGGGTCAAAAAGAAAATGAAAGGACTCGACAAAGTATCGCACTTTATGCCTACGTATTCCCGTCTGGAACGAGAAATCAGAGTCAACGTAGTTCGCCTACCTATGGGAAAGGAGGGGAAGGTTGCTCACTAGGATATGGCATCCTATGCCTACGTACTTTCATACGGCATGAAAGATCAGAGCAAACGTAGTTCGGGCTACGGAAGACACAAGTTTGTCTGACTGTTTTTTATTACCTTATGAAAGGGTTTTCTTCTGATTAAGAGTCCAAGCGGACAAAAACGACACTTTGATGTTTGTTTTCAGTCTTTTACGCAAGAACTATTTTTTATGATGTTTGCAATCTCTGACGCACTAGAGACTATGATTTGAGGGTGACTACGTTGTATGTCACCCTAAGGGTAACACACTAAGCAGTCAGATTACTAAAGAGTGACCCTCCAACAACCCTCTCTCAAATATCTTAAGGCTCGTAGCGTACGACATCGATTATCCTTATTACTGTGTTTTGAATTGTTTTGAGATAGAAGAGAAAGAACTCTAAAAACCTAGGGTTTGAAATGGGAATCAAAACTACCCTAATGTTGTCATGCATGGATTACAACCTAATGTCTGTCATAATTCCCTCCTGCACAGAGGAAATCAGAGATCCTAGGGGATAAACAACAAAAGAAACAGATATATGGTAAACAGTAAAATGCATGAGATGCAGCAATACAAGCGAGGCAAGGGAGTCCCACTCAACCTCGAACCTGGGAAAACAATAGGCAAAGTGAAACAGCTTCACTTCAACCTAAGGGGCAAGCTGAACAAGCCAACAGACAATACAGTAAAAGAAATAAAATCCAACACCAGCTCTGACAGCAACACCAGCTCCTACAGTAAGCAACTCAAACAGCAACAGCTCTGACAGCTACAGCTGATTAACAGCAAAAAAAGTTGACAATAACAACTCCAAGCAATCTCCCATCTTCATTCTACAATGATCCCCAAGCTTTAGATAAGCTCTTGTCTTCAAAAATTTCCAAACTCTGGCAAGCAATGAACCCCAACAAATAAAATGCTTCAAACAGCAGCAGGACCCTAACTTCAACAGATAACCCTCTTTGACAGGTACAGGTTTTATCTTCACCAATATTCAATGAACTCCATCCTCCATAGATTTCCATCATGAATGCAATCACTCCAGAAGAAAATCAACTAATGATAGATGAAGTTGAAATGTTAAGAGGCTTAGTGACAACCCATGGAAATCATTTAGATCTTAACATAGCAAGTGAAAGGTATCGTCAAGGTTCTACCCAACCAAAGCATGCTCTACATCCCTCCTAAGGAGAGATGGAACTTCTTTGGGGGACCTTATGTCATGGGATAGAATAGAGGCACAAGAAGCTCTCTATGTTTGAAAGAAGAAATCAGTCTAATCTAAAGCTCTCCCTATATCTCCTATCTCCTAAGTCTTCAAAAGCAACCTTCAAGGATAAGAATCTTCATGCTCCAAGCTCCATCCTTTGTCTCCAATCATCTCCAATGTATTCATGAGCTCCAACAAGCAAAACTCAAGCCCCAATCCCAATTAGAATAGCCCAAACCAAGCAAACAAGCCAAATGCCCAAGGGGGAAACACACAAACATCATACAAGTTGCAAAAATGATATAAAATAGTAATACTCATCATAAAATCCTAGATTAATTTCTAAGGGAACCTAACTATATACCCTATACCCCACATAAACCCCAAGGCCCAAATCAAACCCTAAGTCTCCAAACTATGCCCTAAACTACACCTAAGTGTTGTAAAACCCTAATCCTAGCACCCTAAAGTTCATTATTCAAAACTAACCTAAATTTCATCATAAAAATATGAGAAAAATCACTAAGGGAGAATGTGTCTCTACTCTAACTAGAGCAAAAAGAATCACCTTAAAACTCAAAATGAAATGCTCATACAAAAATCAGAAAGTGGAAGTATCAAATAAATGCAAAATAAAAGCAATTAAAAATGTAAAATATGCCAGAAAATGGAAAATGCATGAATTAATGTTTTTATTATTTCACAATTTTCTAGAGGTCCTAATGAAAATAGGGAAAAAAATCCCATACTAAAATGATTATTTTTCAATTTATTGTGAAATGTTTATTAACTATGTCAAAACCATAAAAATGATGAGAAAATAAAATGAAAATGGGAAACAAGCGTGACAAATAGCAATTGATGTCAGTTCAATATCAGAGATGGGCCCATAGGGGGGGGGGGGTGTGATTATCACTGCGCGCATTAAGCCCAAAGCAATTCAGAAAAGAAATGGAAATATCATGAAAAAATGAAGAAAAAAAAAGTTGTGCCAAATAGGAACTATTTTATGTGTGTTTCTCAGTGGGCTTTGGAAGCAGGGTGGGGATAGCATAATTTTCACTAAGCCCATGACAAAAACTAAATGAAACGGGGCGTTTTGGATGTTTTCTGAGTACTTCACAAAATGAAACACAATCTGAGCCGTGGGATGATGGTTCTAGTCAAAGTCTACAGAAGATCCTAGGGTGATAAGCTCATCTTCTACCTTTGAATTTTGGAGGGAGAAAGAAGCCATGGGTGAACAGAGTTGCGACATTCATCTTCTCCAAACGCAACTCCATTGATCCTCACCAAAACTCAACCCTAATAATCATCATTCAAATCGTTTCTCCACAAGGAACTCAACCACACCATCCAATTGTATTGAAACCTTCTCATTCTCAAAACACGAAGCAACTTTCAGAAATTGCTCAAGATTCAAACCTCACTAAACCTAAAATTGATAAGCCTAGATTCATCACCACTTCACCCTGAGTAAAATCCACTATCTAACTAGGTTTAATCCTCAAGAATCATCAAGATACATCCATGAACAGAAATGGTGCTCAACCTAATTTTGTCTCTAAATCGTGAAATTAGTTACCATAATCCACCTAGCCATAATCTACAATGAATATCACCATCTAAAACCTAAGGAATCTACATGAATCAAGCCATAGAATGAAGTTTACATACCTGCAAATTTGGGATGAACAGAGTGAGCAAAGCTTCAAATCAAGCTCCAAGATCTTCCAGATACGATCTATGAGTGATAATCAAGCTTCTGTATGCATCAATTTATGTTGAATCTTCTTGAATCACCAAATTCGATTCTGATTTGTAAGAGATGAACTCAATATGCTATCTCACGATTCTTCACAGTTCTTGATCAGAAATCTATCCAAATTCACTCACAAACTCATAACAATGCTTCTGAATGCAAAAGTTGGGATTGAAACCTCTCCAATTTGTGTAACCGATTTAGATTTGCAAGATGAAAACTCAAAACTCAATCTCTCCAATCTCTCTCAATCTGCACCAACCCATGCCTTGAACTAACTCTAATACTTATATAGAGCATGTATGAAAGCTCTAGAACCTTCTGGATTGATCCAATGAGAAGTTCAATATCTCTTGCATTTAAAAATGTCATGAGAAGCTCATACATGGCAGCTGAGTTCTAAGCTTGTATTTGCACCTCATTCTGATCCAAAATCTCCTTAGATGACATTTTGAATAGATTGGCAAGGGTTAAGACCTTGGTTATGCTCTAAAGAGTGGTTTTGCATATGTGACTTATAATGTAAGTAACCACTTTACAAAGGAAGTCATGAAATTATCCCTCAACTCAAAAATGTGGGAATGTCATTGTTTCCAAAATATGTTTTCCAATCAATTTGGTATGTCATATGGCTTGGTTTGGACCTATAGCTCAAAAATCTCAATTTTCCTCTTTGGTTCATTTAAAATCCATCCTTATTTTAGGCCATTTTTGCAATTTTGTGATACAAACCCTTTCAAGCTCTCATGACTTCTTACCTAGCCCAAAAACATCATTTTAAGCACATCTCATGTTGAACATTTTTTCATTTGAGGAGTGGAAGATAGAGATTTTGACCTATGTTGGAACATGACCTAAAATTCAACTTTCCCAAAATACCCCTGGATTGCCAAGACCATAACATGAGTTCCACAAATCTTCTTGAGGACTTATAGTATTCAAATTAAATCTAAGATCAATCCCTAGAATTCTTATGTTGTCCAAGAATCCATTTGAAAACTCCTTGATGGGTAAAAGTTGCTTGGAAGTCAAGTGACTTTCACAGATAAATTTCAGTGTCCTCTAATGACTTGTAACTTGCAAGAACCATAACTTGAGTTCTACAAATCTTATTGAAGATTTCTAGTACTCAAATTAAAGCTATTGAGAAGCTCTACAAATTTCATGTTGGCCAAGATTCCATTTGAAAACTTGTATTTGGACTTGTGTGGCTTGGAAATTCAGTGCTCTACAGGGGATTTTACCCTAGGAACCCTGTCTCAAACCCCTCCAACCACTCTTGATTCTCTTGAACTTGATATTGAATCATCCATACACATACCTTAACATCTCAATACATGACTTCCATGACTTAGAACTAGGTCTTGGAGCCCTTTCCCTGCTTTCCTTGTCCTAGGGTTACCCGGATGAAACCCTACTTGTACACACCTCAACTATGATTCTTGACCTTGATACCATGACTTGTCTAAGCTTCCATAGAGATCTCTAGGCCTCCCATAGGATCCATACACACCTCAAATTCATGATTCCATGCTTCATACCCCCTTGATGACCCTCAATACCCCTCAAGTTAGGAGAGGAATCCACTTGTTGACATTCAAATCTCCTCAAAGCTTCAACCCATTTCTTGATGACTTGGATGTTCTTCAGCTTGAATAAGACCCCTTGATGTGCTTCTTCAGATAAGGATGGCACTTGTTCCCCTGTTAGATGACTTGCTATGTTATGATATGCAAATGATGGGACTATGTACATGATGTAACTAGGCAAATGATAATGCAATTAAAACATAAACCAGGTGAAATAGGTTGAGCAAATTTTAGGGTGCAACAGCTGCCCCTATTCAAATGACTTGGACCCGACTGGGTGAAGAGCGAACGGCCTTCAAACAGTCGAGGTACGAGACGGTTGAATACCAAGAACCCGGAAATTTGCCAACCGCAGAAATAAACTGCACAAACTGCTTGGAAAACAACATCTGCTGACTGGATCTGGTTGTTACGTCAACAAACTGATCAATTAGCGACCGTGCTGGGGACTATTTTCATCAGCCCGAAAAAAAAAGGATTCTATCACCGCGGGGATAAGACTTTGTCCACGTTAGGATACTATGTTTTGTCAACACAGAAAAATCCTGACAACTTCGCTGGGGAACATTTCCGTCACAAGGAACTCATCTGCCGATCCCTACAGGCAAATCATCTGCCTATACCCATGAAACCCCATCTGTCTACTTCATATGGGAAAAGTCATCTGCCTGATTACAGGAACATCCCTCCGCCTGCTTCATACGGGAAAGCACATCTGAATACTACCTCTGCAGTAGCTACCTCCGTTGGTCCCAACCCACAAACGACTCTGAGGAGGACCCTACAGGGGACAGTAACAAGAGGAAATCACAGCGACTTCCTTGGGGAAAATACTTTTGTCAAATATCGGAACACGACTCACATACTCTATCTATCACGGGAGAATCATCTATCTGGATACCGGAAAGTTCATCCGCCTGCTTCATACGGGAAACGTCATCTGCCTGATTCATACAGGAAAGTTCATCCGCCTGTTTCCTACGGGAAAATACATCTGCCTGATTCTTATAGGAAAGTTCATCCGCCTGTTTCATACGGGAAAACATAGCACATCTGCCTGGTCCATACAGGAAAGTTCATCCGCCTGCTTCATATGGGAAAACATAACACATCTGCCTGGTTCATACAGGAAAGTTCATCCGCCTGTTTCATACGGGAAAATATAACACATCTGCCTGGTTCATACAGGAAAGTTCATCCGCCTGTTTCATACGGGAAAATATAACACATTTGACTGGTTCATACAGGAAAGTTCATCCGCCTGATTCTTACGGGAAAACATAACACATCTGCCTGGTTCATACAGGAAAGTTCATCCGCCTGATTCTTACGGGAAAACATAACACATCTGCCTGGTTCATACAAGAAAGTTCATCCGCCTGATTCATACGGGAAAACATAACACATCTGCCTGGTTCATACAGGAAAGTTCATCCGCCTGATTCTTACGGGAAAACATAACACATCTGCCTGGTTCATACAGGAAAGTTCATCCGCCTGATTCTTACGGGAAAACATAACACATCTGCCTGGTTCATACAGGAATGTTCATCCGCCTGATTCATACGGGAAAACATAACACATCTGCCTGGTTCATACAGGAAAGTTCATCCGCCTGATTCTTACGGGAAAACATAACACATCTGCCTGGTTCATACAGGAAAGTTCATCCGCCTGATTCTTACGGGAAAATACATCTTGGATATAGCTTCCTTGCCTATTCTTGGTAGTAGCTTATTCCACTGGGGATATTTTGGAAATAACCGCCCGACACCCGTTTTGACAACAAGTGACCACTTCTGAAATTTTGATTCATGAAACCCTGAAATGCTGTCGCGACAGCAAACCTGAAGAAAACACTTCGCTGGTCGGATAAGAGAAACTTCAACTAATAATTCTATGGGGAATAATAACGAGGACTGCGTCATCACATGTCTCACGGGGAGACCTCGATCGCCTGGTAACTGTAACTTCATACTCCTACTGAGAAACACACCTGAAAGCAAAAGGTTAACCAACCTGATTTTATGTTTCAAAATGCGTATGTCTGATACTGGCGTAATGCTCCATACGGTATGGAAATGCTACACGTTATTTGGGTAGATGCAAACATGACAATGTATGCAAATGCAAATGCAGGTTCGGGCTGCTGGGGGAAGCTCTGACAAGCTTGCTTCAACACGGCTGTTGAGGACAAGTACCACCCTGTTGGGGATGAACAGATATCATAAAGTACTCCGGCAAAATAAATGCCGGAAATACAACCAACTCTGCCGGGGAGAGATTACACATCAATTTCCACTGGGAGGAAAGAATAACACCTGCTGGGAAGATTAACTCAGCTGGGGGGAGAAGCAACCCTTCTGGGAGACAACTGTCTGGGTACAATTTACAACTCGGAGCTACTACTCCGCTGGGGATAATCATCCTGACGAAGGTATGACGACCTGTGGGGAGAAAGAAAACCATCCTCGGTGGGAATAATCCTTCTGAACCTACTATTTTGATTATGCGCCATGGAAATCCTCCCAGCTGGGGATTGAATGCGCGCATCTTCCACTCTCTGGGGAGTATAAACTCTGCATGGGACACTGATCTTGTCTTACTGGGAATGTCCTATGGACAACTTCCATGAGGATACTCTTCTGGGGAAAATAATCCTTCCTTCGGTAAGGGATAACATCATCTCAACCTCTGGGGATGAGGTGCGACCTGCTGGGAAATAAGGTCAAGTCCTTCTTCCAGGGCCTCTGGCTAGGTCCACCATTTTCTGATTGTCCGCTTCAAGGGCGAGAACCCTGCAAAATACAAACGAGACCAAACAAATCTATACAACCAAATCTATTCGGGTTAGCATCTGCGACATTACTTTAGTTAATTCGAAGTTTTAGCAATTATTGGCAAAGGCTAGCAAAGTTATGCACATGCGGGTCCATTAAAAACATCGGCGTTTTCTACATACAAAACAGTAAAGCACAAACATCAAATACTGAATAACATGTTTTATTGATTGAGCCTGTAAATAGGCGAAGCTTTGTACATCGGATGCAACTCCTGAAAAGAGGAAGTTACACACACACATGCATATATGTACAAAAAGCATAAAAATACAAAACAATATTTGTATACATGTGTTTCCCTTAAAAATCGGAAAACAACCGCTGATCTTCCAAATTTGACTTTGGTGACTTACAGGATCGATCAGATTGATCCTAGGACATGTGCTAAAGTATTCTACGTTTAGAATTAAATTTAAAATACTCGTGTTAACAAATTGGTAAATGTGCTTGTAATGAAAAGGACTTTGGCTGGATATTCTATAGTGCATGAACTTAAAGGAAACGCTACAAAAGACTTGTAAAAACAAAGGCTGTTCAAAAAAGGTAAAAAGTTTAAAGGAAAGAAGGAATTGGAGTAAAAGATGCAGGAAAGGTAAAAGGCAAAATGTAACACTTGCACAAGTGGTTCGACAGAGGAAATGTAAATGTTGCTGAAATTGTAAAAGACTTTATTGAAAAGTTGGTGATTTTACATAACATACATTCTCCGTGAAAATAATCTTTTCTCACACTCGGGTACTTTGAGTAAATTTGATTGGAGTTACTTTGTACAAATTGTAAAACACACCCAGAAATCTGCCTAACAAATCCCTATTTATAATGCTAATAATTAACCGCTAATAACTTCCTAGTATCTCCTCGATCTAACAAGTGTCATTTGCATATAACCTCCTGCTCTAGAATTCGCCACGTGTCTTATGAACCAAAACTCCTCCCTCCAATTTTTGAATTTCAAAACGACGTAGCAATGCCATTTGCGGAACTTCGGTCGAATGACCTCTGATACGGTCGAAATGCTCATAACTTTAGGTTTCTTAATTTTTCTAAGTTATTTCAACTGTTCAACTTTAGAAAAATTCCTTAGAGGCTGTCGAAACCTCTTTGCTTCATTTAACTTAGACCTTAATTATGTCTAAGTGTTTTAGCAACCCAAGGCAGTGTCGAATTTGGGAGCTAACAAATTGCCCCCAAAGAAAATTTTTGAGGTAAAAAAATTTTTGAGGTAAAAAGAGTCGAAAAAACGTGAAAAACAGGGGTCTGACACGGGTGGCCGTGTTGTGTGACACGGCCCGTGTCACAGTTCCAGAAAACTTAGGGTTTTTGAGGCAAACAGAAGTGTGACACGGGTGGCCGTGTTGTGCGACACGGCCCGTGTCACAAGGTCTGGGAGAAAAATGATTTTTTAGGGCAAACAGAAGTGTGACACGGGTGGCCGTGTTGTGTGACACGGCCCGTGTTGTGTGACACGGGTGGCCGTGTTGTGTGACACGGGTGGCCGTGTTGTGTGACACGGCCCGTATCATGTGTTCTGGGCATTTTGTACTTTGAAAAGTCACACAGAGATGCAACACGGCCGGCCGTGTCGTGTGACACGGCCCGTGTTGGGCTACCAGAAGAAAAATCCAAACTTTTCTCTTGTTTTTTGCTTCTTTTTGGGTTTTTTCAAAAGGCTTTCTTGGTCCCTTTTAGGACCTTACATGTTATACTCAATACAACAACATTCAAACCAAGAGAACAAATGATAAATGCACAATATAAAAGAAGAGAAAAGTTTGAAGAGATGGATACCCAGGAGTTGTTACCCTCCTTGCAAAGCCTCCACTGATTTTGGCTAGGTGTTCACTCCTCTTCACTCTATGCTTTGATGACTCTCCTTAATGGCTCCCTTGTGTTTCTTTTTTACTATCTTCACTTTTTGCTGTTTTTTGCTCTCTCTATTTTTATGGTTTTCTCTCTTACTCTTTGCTCTCAATATCCTTCTCTCAAAATGTTGTGAATGATAGTGAATGATAGTCTTGTGTAGCCTCCAAGCCTCCTTACCTCCCTTTTTCTGCTGCCTTTTCCTGCTGTACCAAAACCACAGCTCTTGCACACTTCTCCATTTTCAGAATTTCCATTCTTGGCAATATCTTTTACCACCTTTTGGTGCAGCCCCACTTTCCTTCCATTTCTAGTATGTTTTTTGCTGCATTTTCTGCTGTACCAAAAGCATAGCTCTTGCACAACTTTCAATCTTCAAAGTTTCCATTTTTGGGAGTACTTATCACCTCTTTCTTGGTGCAGCCCCACATCTTTCCATTTCTAGGCCTGTTTTGCTATATTTTTCTGCAGCACTCTACCTTTCTCTTCATCCTTGTATCCATTGGTTGGCTTATGCTTGGACACACACATGTAACCCATAACACTACCTTTTGGACATCATTTTCAAATTCTGATTTTTGATGTATAGATGTATCAACATAATCTTATAGCCTTGGTTTTGTGACAAAATGATTTTGTAATATGATACACATTGCCACTTCTTGCATGGGGCTGTTTTGGATCATATTCAAATTGCTCATGGTTGAACATGTATGGTATTAATCTTGAGATATTCCAACATTGAATTAACTCTTAAATAATTTTCCTTGCATGTTTGTAAGCACAAAGAGGACCATGTGGACTTGATGAGGTATGGGGGATACCATGGCATGAAGTTATTTTTAGAGACTTGAATTAAGACTAGAAATAGCTTAATTTCCTAAGCATTACCAAGAGTTTGGATTTTGTAACAAATGTGACATTCTTGCAAATGTCATGAAATTTCTCTTTGTAATATTCTTATATCTAGCCTTGAATTCATGAACCTTGAATTTGGAATGATGGGCCTCCCTTATGTCATTGAATTTGAAAGAAATGAAGAAATGAGTCAAGCCTTGAAAGAGGGCAAATTTTGGGGTGCAACACAAACATGACACATTCAAACACAACATGAATCAGCACCCATGAACCTCTAATTCTAAATTGTTAGCAAAAGATTCAAAGTCTAATGATGCTTTAATGGCATTCTTAAAGCTGCTGCAGCAGACTCAAACATTATAATCTCATCACATTTGTATCTAATGCACAATGACTTATGATGAAAATCAAATAATCAACTCATGATAGAATTCCATTCATAATTAAACATAGGACATATGCATATACAAGACCTAATCAAAATAGGTTTACACACACAAGACATGGATATATGCATATGGTTTCAAAAAATAAAAGATGTTTTAAATTGAACTCAAGTAGAAAATAACAAGCACATTGAGAGCAAGTGTCAAGCATGAACTAACAAGATCCTCAAATGCTAATGATCTATCACCAAAATTTAGACATCACGCATGGACTACACAGAACCAGCAGTAAGGTTCCAAAGTAGAACAACTCAACCTTCAAATCCATCATCCATATCCAATAACAGTTGCAAGCAAGTCCTTCTAAAGTTCATACATGACTTTCAAAAGTTGGCACATAACAATTCAATATTGGGATGATTAATAAGATGTTTCAACATGATGATGAGTCAAACAAAACCAAATCTGGCAAATTCACACATGGACTCTATTTGCATTTAAACATATCTCATACCAAGCATACCAATCATGTCCATAATAGTTCACGATAGGGATAGTGATCACTAACCTCTTGTAGACTTCCAAGCAGGCTATGCAGTAGGGAATACCTTGAAATTGTTCCAGCTGATATCTAACCAATGCCTTGATGAACCAACAACTTTCTTGCACTTGAAGCAAATGAAGAAACCTTGTGACAGATCTAGGAACAAGGGATGCAGAAGTTCTTGGATGTTTTAGACAGTTGATACACCTCAAACCAAAGGTGTTTGGGGTGTTGAGATGATTAAAACAGGTTAGAGCAAGGTTTTATCTGATTTTGTATGAGGAGTCAAACTTTGTTAGGTTGAAAGTTAACTTTTGAGAATATGGAGTTTTGGACTGATTTAAGAGCTTGAACACCTTCTACACATCATTTATGGATCGTGAAGATGGTTTTTGGTGAGTATTAGTGGATGGAAATGGTTTTAGTATGCAAACTACTCAAGACATATTTTGAGTAGTTTTGGTGAGTTTGCTTGATTTTTAAGAAAAGTGGAAGGCAAGGTTTTTAGTGAGTTTTATTTGGTTTAATGAGTTTCCTCTTGTGTATATCATCTAGAAAAGGTCTCTATTTATAGAGAAAGTGAGGGTCTTGGCAGATTTTGAAAGTGCTTTGTCTATTGGAGGGAGAAAAAATGCAAATCTTCATGAATCTTGGATGCAGTAAGTCTTTTGTGTTTTTGATGCATTGTGATGCATAAATAGGTTGTATGCAAGCCATAGGAAGTGATTGAAGTGTGTCAATAGAGTAGGGGCCCTGCTACTCCAGATTTTCCTCAAAAAGTTTCTCTTTCCTCTTGGATTTTCTTTGAATTAAATAATGCAACTTGACTAGATCTTGGCTACGCTCTTGGATTTCTCTGCATTTCCACTCATCATACACTCTAGTTATCAGATCAAAGGCCAATCAATGTTTGAGAATCAATTGGATAGTTGGAAAATTGGTTTATGTCATGTTTGAAATTGTGCACTTTAAGTGTTCGAACCCCAACTTCCCTCCTTCGAAGCTCCTAGCTCACAAATGCTATGAATGAGTTCTTGTACTTTTTGGAAAGCCCTCATCATGCTCTACAACTTTCATGTTTTGAGTTGTTACAAATTCCAAATGGAACTAGGTCAAAAACCCTCTTGAAGTTGGCTGAAAACATGACTTGAAAAGTGCCAAAATCATGAAATTTCATAGTGTTTTTCCCTCTAGCATTGTTTTTGATCATAACTCCGAATCTATTCATTTTTTGCACAATGGTCACTTTTTCACTTTTATAGGAATCCTCAAGACCTTTCCAACAAGCTTTGAACCACTCCATTTGGATGTGTGGTTAAGAAGTTATGGTCTTGCCCCTTTCAAAACCCTAATTTCTCGATTTTTTGATTACTCCTCAATCCTTGATCCAATGTCATCAAAATTCAAGAATAGATGTAACATAACATTAGGAACATAATTTCCTTCAATTTTGGGTCAAAACCTTGTTGGTCAATGATTTGACTTTTTAGTCAAACGAATCGAGCAATCGAAGAACTCCGAATCGACTGTTAGTGTTCTGGGTCCCCTGAGGTATTGAAACTTCTTGAGTGGACTTAAATAAGTAATATGAGCTTCATGGAACATGATTCCATCATTGCAATATCATTTAAATCATAAGTCAAACCACAATTGACTTTTCCTAATTAGAAACCCTAATCGGGGGTCCTGGACTGCACTGCTCTGCTTCTTTGGGTGACAACCTTGATTTGGATGCATACTTGATCCAATATAAGATCTTTGATGGTGTGGGGACTTTTTTCATGGAGAACCAATCCAAGACATTGACTGATCAAACCATCGAAACCCCGATTACTGACTTATGGAACCCTAATTCACTTGTATCTTGACAAATACAAACTTGAAATAGGTTAAGGTTAGATAAAAAAATGATGATGCTCCTATAATGATGATGTAGATCTAATGGTCAAATTTTGGGGTACAACATGTCCTGAAGGACTCGCTCCTTGTGCGCCTAGCATGAAAGCTTCCCCTAAGAGTAGACATTTTCGTAGATCTTTTTATAACATAGCTGGCCTGTCACACGACTTGATTCATGAAGGGTCCGTGACTCTGGGAACCACTCTTAGAACCAGTTTCTATATTGGTGGTCATGTAGTGTTAGTCTCTGAGGACCCGCTCCTCGTGTTCCTAGCATGAGGACTCTGCTAAGGAGAGACCTTTTCGAACCCTTGTCATAATGCAGCTAGCCTGTTGCATGATGTTGATGCAGTTGGTGTCCATGACCCTGGGAACCTTATCCGTCAATATGGAAGTTATCCCGTGAGTGGGTCTATGGGTAAAGAATCTAAAACCTTCCTTAAAGTCTACCTGTTAGGGAGCTTTGACCTGCTTATGTTATCCTGGATCCTGTTTGTGCTTGCATTACATTCCTTTGCATACCATTGCATTTGCATTTCATATCATTTCCTAAACCAAAAAAAATCATCCATCCTTTTTCCATAATCTGCAGTTGATTCCCGACACGCGTATTGGACTTGAAGTAGTATTGGAAGGCCATGGAACGCTTGAAGCAGAATCAAGTTGAGCTGAGAAAAGATGAGAACATCATGAAACGAAAGATGAAGCAGACGCCAGAAGCTATAACAACTTTGGGAAGAAGAAAGGAAAAGCTTCAAGAAGGTGCCACAACTAGGAGTTTTACTCCTATAGTTCCTTCCACTTCGCAGCCTGTAATGAATAGCCTATTGTGTGTTGCTCCTCTTGGATTTTATCCCCAACCAATTCTTCCAAAACCTCAAAATCAACGGTCATCACCTATTCTGTCCCAGGAACATGGGGATCTAAATTGGAGAGGCAGTAAGAAGTCTCAGTCACGCCCTATTCTCGACCATATTCCTATATCGTGTGGGCAACTGCTACCATACCTGATTCATAGTTCATTGGTAGCACCCATATCCCTCGGGCCAGCTCGTACTCCTCTTCCACTTGGATATGATCCTAATGCACAATGTGAATACCATAAAGGGGCGAGGGGGCATTTTGTTAAAGGTTGTTGGTCATTTAAGAATAAATTTCGAGAGCTAATTAACAACAAACGCCTAGTCTTCGAGGAAGACAACCCAGGGGCAGAATGTGGGTATCACACTGGAACCATAGGGCATGCTATTGAAGAATGTGAAAGCTTTCGAAATAAGTTGCAAAAGTTGACTAGAAAGGAAGACCCTAGCGTAAATGGTTCAACTCAAAGATCTGGAAAAGAGAAAATACAATATTTTTGTGGACCAATCAGAATCCTATACCACGAGGAAAAGGTTAAGTTTATGGCAGATGAGATGTCTTTATCCTCTGATAATCATGCTAAAACCACGGTCTCAAGAGAAGAGCTGAAGGAGAAGTCCAAAGGGGTTGTATTTTCTAAGGAGGCCCCAAAAAAACACTTTGGAGAGCATCTCACTGACGTTGAGGAAGATGATGACATCCACCTTTGGGTCCCAAAAGGACAACCAACAAAACCTAGGGAACCATGTCATAAACCTTGGGCTGCTCCCTATGCAAATCAACGAGCATATGGCCAAGGAAATCAAAATCCACGCCAGAATCAACATAGGCCTCATAACAATTTGGGATGAAGGAACACTCCTATTCATCTAGTTCCTGTGTCTTAAACTCATCTTCTCCCACATTTAATTCAAAATTCACTAGTGGAGCCTAAGTCTCTCAAGCCGGTACCAGAACCATACCCTCTGGGGTGTTGCGGTGAGAATCGTGACGTCAAGCTATTGATTAACTTGAATCTTAATTCATTAAATTCACAACTGGACTTTAATTTATCCAAAGGAAAGGTTAAAGAAAGAAAGACCTTTTGCGCGACGTAACAACAACGCTAAGAGATCGGGGATCGGGGGTTGGTTATGCCTAGGGTAGGTATTTCACATCCTAAACATCTGTAGTACTCTACAGGAACCTTTTGTATGTTTGTATGCTAAATTTGCTAGATGTTTGCTATGGCTTGGGATAGGGTTTGGGGTAAAGGTAAAGACCTAAGGATAGTTTCTAATTTTGCTCGCAAAGATATCACATTCTCTGCCTACGTATCCTAACTAGGATAGAATCAGAGAAACCATAGTTCACCTCACTGGGCATAGATGAACACTTGATTATGATCAAGGTTCAAAGGGGAACAAACATAACCATGCTTGTATTGAGTTTAACCAAACTCTCCAGATCTATATTGAACACTCAAGAATGGGGAGTAAGTAGTCACCACCATGATTCTTACATAGAGTTAACCAACTCTATCTAATTCTACGTTGTAAGACCAATTGGTTCTAACCAGACCAAAAGGAGGGAGGAGGCTCTAACAAGGCCTACAGGGATTGACCCTAACCGCATCAGGGGTGTGCTCGTCAAGATATCGCATCTTGTGCCTACGTATTCCCATTAACCAATGAGAAATCAGAGTGTTCGTAGTTCGGACTGGTATAGGATGAGGAACTCTTGATAACGATCAAGGTTCAGGAGGAGAAGTAAGTATCCATAAACATGATACTTACACAGAGTTAACGAACTCTCTAAGTCAAAGTTGAAAACTAATCTAACTAGGGTTTGAAAGAACACTTGATTATGATCAAGGTTCAAGGGGGGACAAACATAACAATGCTTGTATAGAGTTTAACAAAACTCTCTATTCTAAGTTATTCACTCAAAGGGATTTGACTTTGACAAAAGCCAAGAGGGGAGTAAGTAATCATCACCATAATTCTTACATAGAGTTGAGAAATTCTATCTTAAAGTTCTAATAGAAGGGTACTCCTAACAAGGGGTAGGTCTTCTAGACTTAAAGCAAAGTCTAAATGAGTTTAGGTTCTAACTTAACTAAGTTATGGTTCAAAGTGACTTAACAAAGTCAAAGGGAGGGTTAATGAGCTATCTATGACCCAAGGGTCAATAGAGAGACTTTCCTTTGTGTCATACCCTAAATTTGTCCTCCTCTTTTTGTAAATATTTTCGCTTTTTCGATTCAATTTTTAATTTTGCATTGCCCGCTGATTTCATGCCATTTAGACACATGTCCAACCCCGATTGGGCATTTTTCAAATCATTGTTATTTTGCCCAATGGAAGCGTGACACGTGGCCTAAGGATGGTATTTTTGTAAATACTAATTCCATTTTTAATTTCCCTTTTTTTTTCTTTTCAAAACATTAATATTTTGCATATATTGTTTGTTAATAGAATTAAGTTTTTATATAGAAAATTAGTTTAGGAAATAGATTTAGAATTATAATTAATTAGTTTTATTAGAATATTAGATTTTTTATTAGAATTTAGAATTTAGCCTTTTTTAGAATTAGGATAATTAATTTAGAAAATTAGTTTAGATTATTTAATTGATTAGAATTTTTTTAGAATAGTCAAGATTAGAATTAGAAATTAGATTTAGATTAAGAATAGAATTAGATTATTTAGAAATAGAATTTTAATTAGTTAATTTAGAATTAGAGTATAAATAGAATTAGGATTTTTAATTTAGAAAATTAGTTTAGAATTAATTAAGATAGAATAGTTTAGAATAGATTTTTATTAGAATTTAATTAGAATTAGAATTATATTATTAAATAGGATTAGTATATAATTAGATTATTAATTAGGTTTAAGTTAGAATTAATGATTTAATTAACAGGAAATTAAAAGGAAAATAAAAATTGTAAAAACACGGTAGAATAAAAGGGCAGGGGGACTGTTCATCATCTCCCCCATTTTAACCTAGACAGTCGCCCCTCCCCACTGTTCACTGTCTTCCTGAATGAGAGAATCCTAGCCGCGAAAATCATCTCTTCTTCTCCCAATTTCCGCCGCCACCACCGTTCACCTTCTACAACCCGCCTTATTCCTTCATCTCTGACCCATTCTTCCTCCTTCAACCACTTACCACAAACCAATTTTCATCTCAACCTTTAACCAACAACACCAATCCGCGAAACCCGTTTCACCATCTCCAACCCTCCATATCCAACAACCGTAAAACCTTGTATAAACCCATTTTCAAATTCTGAAAACCCACAACAACCTTGCTCCAAACCTTCAAAACCAAAACCCATTTCACTTTCACAAACCAAAAACTAAACAGAAATAGAACATGTAGATGAGATGAGAACCGAGATGAGGAAAAAACGGAATCCACTGATTTCACTTAGCTGCAAGACAAGGAACTATGGCTTTCTTCTGCGTTTTTATTCTAATGAGGAGTTTGATGGTTGTTTTGGTTTTACGGAGTTTCTCATGGCTGGGGATTGACCGTATTTTTTTTAATAGTTTAGATTTTTTAATTTATTTTTCTAAAAAAAGGCTTGTATACTATTTTTTTTTAAAATTCAGTTTTAGAATTTCTTTTTTTAATAA
Source organism: Lathyrus sativus (assembly GCA_963859935.3). Classification (NCBI taxonomy): domain Eukaryota; kingdom Viridiplantae; phylum Streptophyta; class Magnoliopsida; order Fabales; family Fabaceae; genus Lathyrus; species Lathyrus sativus. The sequence continues at coordinate 209,460,693 of OZ012736.1, forward strand.
GTCTTAAAGGATTGTAAATATTTTTCTAATTATTTTTTCTTTTGAAAATTGTTAATATATTGTACAATATAGTTTTTAGTTTGTTAATATATTCTTGTAAAATAGTTTTTAGATTTGTTAACATCATTTTATAATTATTTTTTAGGAGTTTGTTTATATAACAACTTTCTAAATAGTTTTTTTATAACAACTTTCTAAATAGTTTTTTTTTTATATATAACAATTTTTTAAATTATTTTTTTTATATAATTAAATTTTCAGAGTTTTATTAAAGTTTTCTAGTTTAAACTATTAACATTTTAATAAGATTTATTTTTTAGAATTGTAATATACTTTTTCTAATAGTTTTTTTAAGAACTGTAATATACTTTTTTAAATATTTTTTTTAAGAATTGTAATATACTTTTTCTAATAGTATTTTTCTAAAGAATTATATATCTATATATATATATATATATATATATATATATATATATATATATATATATATATATATATATATATATATATATATGTTAGGAGAAGTGTGTATATATATATATATATATATATATATATATATATATATATATATATATATATATATATATATATATATATATATATATATATATATATATATATATATATATATATATATATATATATATATATATATATATATATATATATATATATATATATATGTTAGGAGAAGTGTGTATATATATATGTACACTTCTCCTAACATATATATATATATATATATATATATATATATATATATATATATATATATATATATATATATATATATATATATATATATATATATATATATATATATATATATATATATATATATATATATATATATATATATATATATATATATATATATATATATATATAAGTTTTTAGAGTTATTTTAATAGACCTTTTTTAGAGTTTTGTATATTTTTCTAATCTTAATTTTCTTAGAATTTCTAATATGTTTTTCCTCTAAACGCTAGATTTTGTTTTTTTTTTTTTTTACCTTTGAGGATTTATTTTCATATTTCCTCGTTTGGGTCGATGAAATAACTTTTGAGGATTTTTACCTTTGAGGATTTATTTTCTTCCTCTCCGAGTATCAGGATATTCACTGTAGGGTGTGTGGTCCCGATACTCGTCTTTCAATACGAAGACGCTTGTATTTACTACACCATTTTCATAACAAAACTTTGAGATAAAGAATGGGTACTACCCGCAAGGGGTTACTATCTGATGACATATTTCACCCCTAAAAACAACTCTCACAAATTAAATGTGACATCTTGCCTCGATTGGCGAAAATTAATCTTTTCAAAAAGGATATGTTACGTCCGTTCTACCGCAAATAGATAACGCCTAAGTCTCCAACGAGCGAGCAACAATACACCTAAACTGCTAGAATGCGCTATGTTAACATCATCCACAAAAACACCGGTTACCCGTAGTTTCACGAACTTCGGCTGCTTTGATTTCGTATGGGTGTTGAGAATATGTAGGCACAAGACGGCGATGTCTCGGTGAGTACTCTTCTTTCTTTTCCACCCTTTCCTAGAAGGACATGCTACGTCCGTTCTACCGCAAACAGGTAACGCCTAAGTCTCCAACGAGCGAGCAACAATACACCTAAACTACTAGAATGCGTATGTTAGCATCGTCTACCAGAACTTCCCAACAAACCGTAGGCCGAACTACGGCTGCTCTGATTCTTTACTTCTTTTAAGTAAAGATACGTAGGCACAAGGGCCACAATCCTTGCTGAGCACATTCCCCACTTTCTCCCGTAGTTCCCTGAACTACGTTGACTCTGATTCTCTCATATCCGTTGAGAATACGTAGGCCTAGGACCGCGAAATCCTACTGAGTCTCTTCTTCCCCGTTACCTCTTTTTCCCCTATTTCAAACCCTTCTCTCTCCTCTAGGAATAATCATAAAAAGCAATAAATTTTAGCAAATATCTTCACACATACGACAAACAAATGGTCCCTATCGAGTACGATAGATGCGAGGGGTGCTAATACCTTCCCTTCGCATAATCGGCTTCCGAACCCGTTCTTTGGTCGCGAGACCATCTTATCCGTTCCTTTTTTTAGGGTTTTCTAGATATTTTTCCTTCCCCTCATGGGATAAATAAAGTTCGGTAGCGACTCTTTTGTCTTTCTTTTCGCCTCCCGGTCGTTGCATTTTTTGAGTAGCGTCACTTTGGAATGGGAAATTAGGCAACTAGTTGAGAACTAACAAGTTCCATCACTTGGGGAATAACTTAACAAAGTTAAAAAAGCTAACGTAATCATTCATTCAAATATGATGTACATGTAACAGAGTATGGTAACAAGCAAAGAAGAGATGCAAGTATGTGACAACATCAAACAAAGATTACAATCAAGGAAAATGGTTACAACCAATATTGTACAAAGATATTACAATATATAGAAGGAACATGGTAGAGGTTCTTACAAAACCAATCACATAAGGTAAAATCAATTCTAAGTATCTTAACAAAGATGAAGAGAAATGAGGTAACAACCATCAAGACAAAACAAAGAACATGTAATTCAAACAAGTTAAAATGCAAGCAAGTAACAACTTGAGGCAAGCATATCATGTGGATCAAAGAATGTCAAATGTAACAACATAAGACCTACAACCAAGCATTGATGACAATCAAGTACAAGTAAGCATACAAGAAGTGTTACAACAGTTCAAGTAAGAAGTTCAAAGTTTCATGGGGGAACATACAAGTTCATGGTGCAACCAAAACAAGGCAAGCCCTAGCATGTTATGGTTCTAACAATACACATAAACAAGTATAATGAAAATGAATAATATACTCAAGAGGTTACAACATCAAGAGGTAGCATGATTCATAAATATAGTTCACAATGTCAATCAATTAGATGCATCAAAAGCAAGGATTTGAACATGATAAGAACTTGAGTCAAGAAAAACTCAAACACTCAAACAAGTTAACAAACATGTGTAAATCAAGTACAAAACAGTCTCACAAGATTAATTCAGGAAGAAGTTGAGAAAAGTTTCAAGAAGAAACAAGGTAAAAACCCTAAAAGGAAACATGAATTTCAAGTGGGTTAAAGTATTTCTAGGATTAACATCCTTGAATTAGTTTCTCACTATGTGAAAGTAGACATGATAAGGAACATTTTTTAAAAATAATGGATCAAAAATGTTGAAAAATGGAAAAGTTATGAGGTTTTTAAGTTTTTGAAAAAAACATAAAAATCTAAATGATAAAAAGAATAGAATGCACATGGTAAGACAATGAATCAAAAAAATTTGATTATTTAAACATGTTAACAAATATGTATGAATCATACAAGATCAATCTCATAAGAAAAATCAAGTTACAAGTTGGAAAAGTTCAAGAACATCATGGTAAAAACCCTAAAAACAGTCATGGTAGCATGTGAAATGCAAGTGGAAAGTTCACATTTATGAGTTTTAGGTTTACCTCTTGAAGTGAGCTTAAGAAAAAATAAAACCAGAGATCTTGAGATCTCTTCCAAGGTCTGCAAATGTTCCTAGGATGACGAATTGATGCTCCAAACAAACTCTAAGCAAGCTAGTGGACGAAATGCCTTGTAAATGAAGGAAAATATCCAAAATCCAAATATTTCAAAGAAAACTCACTCAAACCTTGTTACATAAGTGTGAAAGTGATTTGGTTAGCTTCAATACATCATATTTGATGTGTTTGAAGTGTTTCTTGAGTTGGAAGAAGTTTGGAAATGGTTTTGGAAGGTGTTTTGCAAAAGCAGATTTTGAGGGATTTTTGAAACTTAGTGAGATTTTGCAAGAACTTGTGATTATGTAAGGAATTTAGTTTTATCATGTTTCTAGCATGGAACTTGTATGTTTTTGATGTAGGAAGTGAGTTCTATTTATAGCCAAAGGCCTTGGATCAAGGTATGAGCAAAAGTGAAGCAAATTGCCAATTTTAACCTTCCATCATGAAAATCTTTGAGTTTTCCAATGCAATCTTCATCCTTGTCTTTAAGCCACTCTACTAAGATATTCTACATTCCCTATAAATGTTTTTCATCATACTTGATAGGGTAGGAGGTGCCTTGTTGAAGTAAAGTTGATGATTTGACAAGGGTAGCCACCTTTTTTCTCTTTCTTCACTATTCACTTTTGCAACTTGCATTACATAATAATTTCCTTTGATCTTTGGTCCATTTTTATGGGACTTTATTTTAAACATATTTATTAACAATTTAAACATCATAAATGAGGCTTAGTCTTTGATTAGCATCGATTTGGAGAGGTTTTGGAATAAAAAAACTCATGCTGACCTAGTTTTGCCAATGTGAGTTTTTGCCAACTTGTGGACCTTGGTTCTCTCTAACCATGAAGAGTTATGAAACCCACTTGTACTTTTTAGAAATCCACAATTAGGTAATACAATATTGATGTTTGTGTTAGGAACTCATTCCTCTTTAAACTAGGTCAAAAACCCTTGTGTGGTTAAGGAGTTATGGCTTTGCCCTTTTCAAAACCTTAATTTCCCAACTTTTTGATTACTTCTCAATTTTTGATCAATTTGTCCCAAAACTTAATGATTATATATTAAATGATGTTGGGAACATATTTGGCTTCAATTTTGGGTCAAAACCCTGTTGGTCAATGGGTTGACTTTTTAGTCAGACAAACCGAACGATCGAAAACCTCTGAATCGACTGTTGGTGTCCTGGGTTCCCTGAGGCCTTGAAACTTCTTGGGTAGACTTACTAGGGTTATATGAGCCTCACGGATCATGACTCATGCCTTGGAAAACCATTTAAACCAAAATTCAAACTACAGCTGACTTTTCCAATCAGAAACCCTAATCAGGGTTTTTGCACTGCCCTACTTTCTTTCTCTTGGTGACAATCTCAAGTTGGATTCATTCTTGATCCAATTTGATATCCTTGATGACATGGAAAATTTTTATGTGGATGATCAACCCAAAACCTTGACTGATCAATCCCTAGAAACCCTGATTTTTGACTGTATGAAAACCTAATTCACCTGTATCTTGACAAAGACAAACTTGAAACAGGTTAAGGTTAGATAATCAATGTCGATGCTCCTAGAATGATTATGGAATATAAGGGTCAAAATTTGGGGTATAACACTGGGTACGATCGTAAGGCGCATTGTGGATATCACGCTGGATCAATAGGGCATTCAACTGAAGATTACAAAGCTTTCAAAGCCAAGGTGCAACAATTGATTGACAAGAAGTGCATATCCTTTTAAGAAGGGAGTTTAGTTGTGCGTATCAACATCTTTCCCGAATGAGTTTGAAGACTCCAATAGGCATCTTCTCAAGCCAGTGGTTCAGAGAGAAAAGTCCAGTTCCTCAATATTGGCAGTTTTTAGATCTTATCATTTCTATGCATCTGTAGTTTCTTTTCTGTTAAGTGCTATTTTTATTTTAGACGTTGTTGTTTATTAATGGTTTGTTAATGTAATGATTATGCATTTTTTGATAGAATCCATTCATACTCTCACGCATTTTCTCATTTATTGCAAAAAAAAATCACAAATTCTGTTTACTTCACTTCCTTTATCACATTGCTGTTTAGCAATGATTTTAGGGAGGATGACGAAAATAAAATACCCATAATTGCTGATAGTGTGCTTTCAGATAAAATATTGTTAATGATGTACATGCATAGTTTTAAATCCCCAAACACTAGAGAGATAAGGAGTTAGTCCCTAGTTAACCACTTCGAGCCTAGAAGTAGAAGTTTCCTTCAAATTTCTAAACCCTTACACTTAACCTGGGGCATGGGTAGTGTTCAGTTAACCTGAGTGCGCATTCAAATCACAAGATAAACATACAAAAGACATGATGGTTGTTCATAAATGACTAATTATTTGGTAGTCACAATCCTCCAATAAAATTCAAAAGCTCGCTAAGTCAAACACATCGAAAGGTGACTTAGGCAAAAATCAGGGCAATCCCGATGGACTCGAAGAGAAAAATCAGTTCATGCAAAAGTTAGGGATCAAAATAAAAACAAAAATCAAAAGAGGTCCTCAAATCCTCAAGCAAAATAAGATTTAGTGTCCACCCTATCAAAAGAGTCATCGACATCACGACAAAGACAACATAAGGTGACTGCCATTTCAAGAAAATCTTGAATCATGGTCCTTAATCTTGCACTATCAATCTATAAACGTGTGCGTCAAATTAATTGAATGTAGGACTGGAAATCGTCACAAAGAAGGGGTGGGTTAAAATTAAATTTTGAGCCTTATATCCTTTATTTCTGTAACCATGAACCAAGATCGCGATACAATCCTCAAAAGACCTAATTGAGGCAGGGTTTATTCTGAAAGCATACTACAACAAGGTTGCGCAAACTGAATCCTAGATATTTTCTAATCTTCTGATCTGGTGTCATATTCTTGCTATATCTTCCATACACCAACTATGTTAGCACTGCATTTGGATTAATAGTCCACTTGTCACACACTTTCACATCATTCTAATAAATGATTTTTTCAAAACTTGCATGAATGTTGCATTAAAATTACCATTTTTGAATGAACAATTTTAATTGCAAATCAGTAATTGACATCAAGGAAATTCCAAGAGAAATTATAGAGGAACTTGAACATTCGATGGTGCTGACACAAATCAAGACTATCTCATAACCTTGTGAATCTGGGGCAAGTCCTTCTGAGGTTCAAACAGGGGCAGACCACTACAAGATTCAGACACTGGGGAAAATAGGCTCAAGCCTTGTCTAGGTATAATTGCTCCCAATGTTCTCGTCCCAGAAGAAATCCTTCAAATACCTGGCAGACTAGTTGAACTGGGGCAGTTTCCCTCTTTGCTTTCAAAGTTGGTCAAACATACCGTGCCAGACGCTAACAATTGTTGAGGTCAACAAGTCTCAAAAGCCTTGGGGCAGAGTAAAAGCACGATCAACATGCATTGGTTAAGTCGCTACGCTCGCACATTCAACATGCATTGGTTAAGCCGCTATGCTCGCACATTCAACATGCATTGGTTAAGCCACTACGCTCGCACATTCAACATGCTTTGGTTACGTCGCTACGCTCAACATTTATAAGCCATCATGACATATCAAATAGAAGTGAGATTCTTACAAGAACGAGTACACAACTTATGCAAAGGATCCAACTTGAGGCACCAAGAGTATCCACATATGTCCTGTGATTATGGCGCTGTCAGATACTGTGTGTCGGGAAGTCAAATATTTTTACCAAATAAAGTCCAACCTCGCTTGGTACATCCTCAAAGTCCAATATTTTATTGGCAACTACATAAAAGTCCACTTCCGTTAGCACTCTTAAATTTACCCTAAAAGTCCAGTCTTCATTTGCAACCACTAAAAGTCCACCCTTGTTGGCATCCTCATAAAACCAAAGCCCAATCTCATTTGGAAAAATAACCAAAGTCCAAATTCATTTGGAAACTACCAAATCTAGTCCCTGGTGTTACCTTCAATAGGAAACTTATCCCCATCATACCTGATCCTTTTGCATTATCATAAGCATGGCATATAGGATAATATCATAACCATGTCAAGCATTAGCACATCATTTTCATTCCTACATGCATTAGATTCCTTAGCAGTTGCATTTTAGTTGCATGTATGTGCATCATAATGCATAACATTCCTGTCCCCATCAGTATAGCATGGCAGGATCGAGGATCTATTCACAAGCATCTAAACCAGTCCTCCATCGAAGTCAGCAGTATTTCTCTAAAAAGAGTTGATACCCCGCACGTGATCAAGGAATTCCATTTCCAAGAAAGTCATTCTTCAACCATGTAGTTGATAATGATAACCCCAACAACTGTTGCTCTCATTCTTCCCCAAGCAGAGGTTATCTTAAAAAGTTTCTGGAAGGCTTTTCCCCCGCAGAGTTTGGACGACACTCTTCCTCTGATAAGAATCCTGCTCAACTATTTCCCCAGTAAATTTATCGCTAGAGATACTGCTTTGGTACCGCGAATAACCTTAATGGATAAGGGACTACTTCGACCACCCGAAGGATCTCATGCCTTCAGAGATACTGCTTTGGTATCGCAAAGAAGCTTAATGGATAAGGGACTGCTTCGACCACCCGAAGAAATGTCGTTTGTGTTCAGAGATACTGCTTTGGTATCGCGAAGAACCTTAATGGATAAGGGACTGCTTCGACCACTAGAAGAAATCTCATTTGTATTCAGAGATACTGCTTTGGTATCGTGAAGAACCTTAATGGATAAGGGACTGCTTCGACCACCCGAAGAAATCTCATTTGTGTTTAGAGATACTGCTTTGGTATCGCGAATAACCTTAACGGATAAGGGACTGCTTCAACCACCCGAAGAAATCTCATTTATGTTCAGAGATACTGCTTTGTGTCGCATACTGCGAAAAAGGGCCGGCGGAAAAAAACAGAAGAGTCGCCACCGAACGTTATTTATCCCAAAGAGAGGGAAACAAAACGATCGAAGAAAACCTAAAAAGAAGGAAAAGACAAGGTCATTGCAACCAAATCTTGGGTTTGGGAGTCGGTCACATAAGGGGAAGGTATGAGCACCCCTCACGTCTGTTGTACTCAACGGGATCCACGCTTGTTGTCTATCAAAAAGGTGAGTTATCTAGAAGCTACTGCTAAACGGGGGAGGGAAAAGAAAAGTGGAGACTCGATAGGATATCGCCGCCCTATGCCTACGTATTCCCTCGTGCAATGGGAAAGTCTGAGTCAACATAGTTAAGAAAACTATGGGTGATGGGGAAAGGTTGCTCGCCAAGACATCACCGTCTCGTGCCTATGTATCCTCATCTGGTATGAGAAATCATAGCAAACGTAGTTCGGGTAAACTAGATCACTGGTTGGTTATATTTTTTTTATGAGTGACGTTAAGTTCCCATTCCAGCAGTTAGGATCGATGTCTGTTTGTGATAGAACAAAAAAGTAACATACTCTTTTCTAAAAATGATTTAAGAACAAATCCTGAAGGATGAAAAGGTTTGAATTTGGTTTGTTGGTTTTAGAGAAGTGAATTAAATTTATTTGAGATTCACGTTGCACTAAAAACTATGACATAGGAGCGAATGCGTCGCATATCCCCTAAAGAGCATACATTAAACACTTTTGACGAGTGAGGAGAAACCCCCGCTCATCATTTCCCACATACTTAAGGCTCATGGCGCATAATGTTCATCATTCTTTATTAAGTGTCTTAAGATTGTTTGAGATGAGAAGAGAAGACACAAGACAAACACTAATGGGAAACTGAAAACCCTAATGTTGTCATAGAAAATGGTCCTAAAGTTAGGATGAAAAGGAAGTCTACCTAATGTTATCATACAAATGATGGACCTAAGGTTGAGATCAAAGGGACTATCCTAATTGTTATCATGCAAAGGATTGAAAGCTTAATGTATTTCCTACTCCCATCTTAAACAGAGGGACTAGGAATCCTAAGGGATCATGTGAGAAAACACAAGTAAACACCATACTAATCAATCACAGATGACAAAAAACTCAAGACTTAATCAAGTCTCAAGAAAATAAAAAGAAGAAAGAAGAATGAGAGATGAAGGAGAAGATGCAACAACACGTAAACAAGCAAGAAGTTCACTCCATAAGAAATAAGTGTCACACAAACACAAACATTAGGTTCAAACACACAAAGTAAACACTAACATCATGCCAAAGTAGCAACATATGCTCACATGTCAAACCATAACCGAAGATTAGAGGTCAAAACAAATAAGCAAAATAAAGCACCACTGCATACACAAATGACTTTAAATCAATCAAGAAGCATTTTCAATCATCAAGCATAGTGAAACAAGGTCAAATGATATGAGAATCAAGGTAGGGAAGTACCAATGTAAATATATTCAACTCATGTAAATGGTTAAAGGATGAGAAAAAAGATTCAAATCATGCATCGATATCCAAACACAATCAATTGTCACACCAACATCATGCAAAGGCACACCTCAAAGATGTAAACATGTAAACTCAAGACATGAATCTAAATGGGCAGCAACATGTACATGTATATCAATACATCATCAACACATGAATCACAAGAAGAAGTCTCAAAAATCAAACTCAAAGTAAACACTAAGATTAGACAAGCATATACCAAAATTATCCTTAAAGAAAAGGAAATGTCCAAGCAAAGCACAAGGCACAAATGATCAAGCAAGGCACACCATATCATCAAGGTCAGAACCAAACACAAATGATGCACATCATATTCATATCTAAGTCATTAACCAAGCTCAAGAAGGATCATGTTCAAATTATGCTCAAGAAACCACTCAAAAAACTCATTCGAAGGAAACACAAAATCAAGTGAAGGAATGGATGAGAAATGGTCATACAATGGATATCAAATCATGGGAATCAAATACCCAAACATGTCATTTAAATCCTATAAGAAATCACAAACATCCCTTTGACCATACAAGAAAGCAACTCAAAGAATTAGGTTAGGAACACCGAAGGAGTGAGGCCAAAACATCATTAACTTGGAAATTCAACCATAAATTAAAAAAGTAATCAAATGAAGGTGAGACCAAAGCTCAAACCAACTTAAAACAATTAAGACTCATCATGAAAAACATCTCAAAGAAATTGTTCAAATATATCATCAAACCAAGCCAAACAAAATCATGTGTGCAACTAATCAGGCATGAATCAAAAGTCAAATGAAACCACATGAAAAGTAATTAAAATATGACCAAAAAAGCATCAAAGCTACACTCAAAAAATCATCAAACAAATGCCCAAACATGGTAAAAATATTGGCCAAGAAGTGTTTCAAAAGTCATCAAACAACAAAGTCTTGTTCAAGGGGTAAACATGTAAAAACACTTGTCAAATTAATTCAACATAAAATAATAAAATTACTTATAAAATAAAATATAATTAGTGAAAAATAAATAACATACCAAAGATTAATAAACATATTTTTGTGGAATTTTATCATATTTTAATCAATTAAAACAAAATGCAAACAAAAAGAAAACAAAACAAAATAAATGAATAAAAGAGCAAAAGAAAGGAGGGCGCAACAACAAGTCTAGAAAGGGCCACGAAAATAGGCCCAAAAAACAGGGGTGCAGAAAGTAACAGTATAGGCCCAAGCTAATTAATATTGTGACAAAAATAATAAAAAAGATAGTAACATTAAATTATGTAACATTATTAATTTGTTATGTTTTCTTTAAGTGACTAAAAGACAAAACACTAAAAACAAAAACAAACTTCATCTTCTCCAATAAGACTTGGTTCAACTGGACCATCCTCCTCCACCATGGTCGGTCGACTGAGCCACCGTGGGTATCTCCAGAACGGCGTTGGCCGCCGCCGCAAGTAGTAGGAGTCGCCGGTGGAGGCTTTTCGAGACCACCCCCTCACTTTTCCACGTAGAATCTGAATATCCCCTTAAAAATTCCAAAAAAAAGCCTCTAAGCTCAAGAAAAACAACTATGAAATTGGTGCACATAAATTTCCACTTCAACAAATCAAGACGACATGGGTACCATTCTCAAGGATTTTTCATGTAAATTTCAAATATGCCATTAGTTTCTAAAAACAACCATTAAAAACTCTAGAAAACAAGCAACAAAGAGTGCGTCCAAAAAATGAAAATCACATATTCATGCACAAACAGAGCCTACACGAAGTAGGACTTCAGCCCATGTCCCAACATGCTTCTAACAATCAAATGAGCCTAAAATGATGCATAATAGTAAAGATAAAAGTTTGAGTTGTTACCTAACGGAAAAAATTCCGGTGGTTCTTTGAATCTTGAACAACTTGAGCCAAGCTTGAAGAAAAACTTTTATTCCTCCTCTAAAGACCTCAAGAATGGTAGATAACTCAAAATAAATGAGAAAACTTGTGTAGAAAACTCAAAACAAAAATGGAAGCTCACTAGAAAAAGAGAGATATTTTGCCCTAGAACTCAGAAAAATGAAGCCTCTCCCCTCTCATCTAGGGTTTATAAGGTATTTATATCATGAGTTGAAGTAATTTGTGACCCAAAACAAAGAAATAAAGTTGTTTGAAAAATTGGCCATTTTGAGTGGGTGCGAGGTGGAATCCGAATTTGGTATGCATGGGGTGGTTTTGTTGTGTCCTTGGTGAGTGGAAATGAGAGGGATGAAAAATAAGAATGAAAGGGTGGAGATAGCACACTTGTTGTGCAAGTTTGAAATTTCTCTTATTATGGTAATATGGTGAAAAAAGCATGCATGAGTGGTACATGATTTGTTTGGTTCTTTTGGGAAATTATTTTGTGAGCAAAAGAGAGGTATTATGTGCGTGTGAATTGGTAGCAAGCCATGCTGCAAGAAATGTCCAAGTTTCATGCAAGAAAAAAATTCAATAATAGTGCATTAAAATCAAATTCACATAATCATCTTTGAAGCATAATATCTTGATGAACTTTGGCTCAAATGGTGAGCTCTTGTATTCAATGCGAAGCTAAGACCATAATAAACAATTTTCATGTTGAGGGAAAGGTGAAATAAGCCTTTAAAATTTGAGAAAAATGGAGTGTAAGTCATGTCTAAAATTCTGCCCAAGATAACTTAGAAAAAAAATCTAAGTTATGAAACTTTTGACGTCATTGATACCTTGACTTTAAAAGCACACAACTTGAGTTCTACACATTCAATGGAAGAGTTCTAGTACTGAAAAGAAAGCTTGAAGGATGCTTTAGGATTTTCATGTTTAAGGAAAATTCATTTGAAACTTGTATCATCATGAAAGATTGGCTTGAAAGTAGGTACTTCAAGCTGAATTTCTACACTTAGAAAAAAATTCTAAGTGTTGAAATGTCAAAATCTCTATTTTTTCAAATTTAGTTCATCATATCTCCCAAAACATGAATATTTTGGACATGCTTCCTTTCACAAACTTGTAGTTCATGATGTCTTCTTTAATTTGATAGGAAGTTTGCCTTCAATGGATCAAAAATGAGAAAGTTATGGAAGTTGCAAGATGGCTAGAATTAAGATTTTCTACACTTAGTCAAACTCTTGATTTTATGTTTCTCTTTGATTCTTCTTGTTCCAAACACATGAAATTACTAGGAGGCACATAGCATACCCTTGGTTGACCTTGAGATCCATGATTTTGACCCCATTGAACCACAATTGACTTTTGTTGACCAGATGAAATCCTAAGACCATTTCCATTGACTGGGGCTCTTGTGATGGCTTGCGATGACACATAATCCATGTAGGGGACCCTCAAGGTATGTGTTGATATTTAGAATCACTTCATTCCAAAAGAACTAGCCACAAATATCCTTTGGACCAAAATCCCAATAAGCTATCCATGAGATAGGAGAAGGAGAATCAATGTTTGCATTCTTGATTCAAGTGGTTGAGTGTCATGGCTTGAGATTGCCAAAAAGTTGAACTTGAGCTCTTGATTAAGCTTTGAAGATGAAGCTCTTCTCTTGATTGTTGGATAAGATAACTTGATCCCATGTATAAGATCAATGCTGCGTATAAATGCTAATGCAAAATTGTATGAAACATAAGCCAAGATAAAAGAAAAAGGATGGACAAATTTTGGGGTGCTACAACTGCCCCTATTCAAACAACTTGAAAGTGAAGGGATGAAAAGCGACCGCTTTCAAACATTCAAGCTAAAAGGTGATTGAATAGTAAAAGAACCCAGAAATTTGCAACCTCCTGTGATGTACATAGGATAAATTGATTTCCAGCCGAAGGTGGACTTAAAAACAACGGGTACCAACCAAAAGTTGGGATAACCGGAAAGGCAACTAATCAAGAAGATAATAATGGCTACTAACCAAAAGTTAGGATCACCAAAGAATAATAACCAAAAGTGGTGAGACAGAGGCTACTAACCAAGAGTTAGGATCACCCAGACGATGTCCGAACTACCAACCAAAAGTTGGGTTCGTCCAAAGGATTACCAATCAAATGTTGGGCCGAAGGCTAATAACCAAAAGTTAGGATCGCCGAAACGCCGATCGAGGGAGAACGCACCAAAAGGAAGACTACTGTAACACCCCAAATTTATTGGAATATTTATTTAATTTATTTAAATATGAATATTCGTATTTTTGGTGATTTTCGGTGGTTGGTGTGAATATAGAGAATTATGGATTTTGAGTTATTTATTTATATAATAATATATAATATAAATATATTGGTATTATTATTAATTTAAATAAATATAAGTGAATTGAGGGCAGAGCGGACTTTTGAGGAGGAGTTGGTGAGGGTGAAATTGGAAAGCCCACTTTAAGGCCCAAAGTTAGGTTTAACAAAAAGGAATTTTGAGGAAATTATGATTCATTTTGAGGGAAGAAATAGAGGCCAGAGCTCTAAGGAAGAGGATTGAGGTAAAGCTTTGCGAGGTTTCCAAGAATCAAGGAGAAAGGCTTAGAGTCAGTAATTAAGGTATGAGGAGTATTACCTTCATTGTTTTCAATATATAATTCAATGTATTTAAAGTCGATTTAAGGATTTAGGAGGTTTTTGAGTTTGAGAAAATTAGGTCTTCGTGGCCAAATCTGTTTTTGAGGTTGTTTAAGTATGGGGAATATTGCCTTCATTGTTTTTAATATGTGATTCAATGTGTTTAAAGCCAATTTAAGGGTTTAGGGATTTTGAGTATTGAATTTTTGTTGTCTTTCTGGTGAGTTTAATGAGTTTGAGGGATTGAACTGATGGTCTGATAGGTTTGAGGTTGATTTCGGAGTAAGGGAAATTAGGTCTTCGTGGCCAAAATCTGCTGTTGAGCTTTTAACCGTATTGGGTAATTGATTATGAGAACTCTAATGAATATGGGAAAATGTAAGGATTTTATGGGAATTAGAGGCGTAAATATGATACGGGATTGGCCTAATAAGTCGTAGATTTTTTGCCTTTATCGTCATAATACCTTAGGAATGATTGAGGGATTATTTTTGGGGCATTGGGGGAAGGAAATCGTAGGGACTTTTGGGCTGGTTTTGCTACTGGTGTGTAACAAAGTTTTGTTGTAATCGCGAGTTCGTACAACGAACAATCCTTCGCATGGAGAACACTCGCCCCAGACTCGCATGACATATGTGAAGTATTTTTTTGTGCTCCGGTTCTTGGGTAGAATCAATCCTATTGATGGGGATCTATGGAGGGTTGATGGCCCAGTATCCATTGAATTTTGTTGAATTGGTACCACATGCATGAGTCTTGTTTCATTTGCATTTATGTGACAATTTGGTGTAATTTATGATCTTATGGCTTTTTGATGCTTCCTTGATGATTATGATGATGTTGGATATGAAAATGATGCTATTTTATATATTGATTATTATGAATTATTTTACTCACCCTGCCTGTTTGAATGTTGCCTCCACGTGGGTAACATGCAGATGACCAGGTTTAGCCATGGATGTCGTCGAGGACTTTTTGGAGTTTTTGACTTTTGGTTGACTTAGAGGGTCTTGCTCTGATAGTGTAACATAGGGTTGGGGTCTTTGAGTTAAACCATGTTTTATTGATTATTGTTATTTTGATTATGTTGTTGCGCAAGGAAAACTTTGGATTTTGGCTTTTTGAGTTCCGCTGCCGTTTGAGCAATTTTTGCATAATTTTAGGAAAACTCGTTGTTTACAGAGCATTGACTTTTATTTGAGTTATTGAGAAATGTACGCCCTTTGAGATGATTTTTATCATGTTTAATATTTTACTCTGATAAAAGTGATTGATTTGCCATTATATTTATGGGGTAGAAAAGGGTGTTACATTAGTGGTATCAGAGCCTAGTTTGTCCATCCGACCAAGTTGTCTAATGTTATTTGTTCCCTAGTATGCAACATGTGTGTGAAAACACTGTTGGTACACGTTTATTTCTAACCTTTGTCTGCAGAAGTGGGAATGAAACAAGTGGGGGAGAAGCTTGTGCTTCTCCAGGATGCTTCAAGTGTGGAGTGGTGCCTTAGTGTGTCGATGAACGCTCTTATAGTTTGGTAAAGATAGTTTATGCCCCATCATGGTTTTTGGCTGTCTATTGACAAATTGAGGAACTGATCACCCTTAATATCTTGTTGATAGTAGACGGAGTCATGTTGGATGGGATAGATGTGTCTTGCAAGCTTAGATGGCGTGTGCAGTGAATCGTTTTGAGTTAAGCTAAGTGCTTACATATTGTTTTGCTGAGTCGGTGCAGGATGGTGCTGAGATGTTTATTTTGATGGAAACTTTGAGTGTTAATAAAGTGGGGAAGTTGGTGGTCTGCCAATTATTTGTGATTATCCGGAAGTTTTTCCTCATGAGATAAGTGATTTACTGCTGGAACGTTAAGTGGAGTTTATGATTGACCTAGTTCTTGGATTAGTTTGGTAGGGATGGCTCCATATCGTATGTCCACACCAGAATCGAAGAAGTTGAAGAATCAACTTGAAGATCTGCTTGAGGAGAGGTTTTTTTGTCCGAGTGTGTCACCGTGGGGTGCACCAATTTTGTTAGTTAAGAAGAAAGAAGGTTCTGTGAGGCTTTGTGTGGATTATAGACAATTGAAGAAGGTGGCTATCAAGAATAAGTGTCCACTTCTAAGGATTGATGATTTGATGGATCAGTTGGTTGTTGCAAGTGTGTTCAGTAAGATAGATTTGAGATCTGGGTATCATCAGATTCGTGTGAAGGCTGAAGATATTCTGAAGACAACTTTTAGGACGAGGTATGGACATTATGAGTATTTTGTGATGCCATTGGGTATGACTAATGCACCATGTGTATTTATGGAGTGCACAAATAAGAATTTCCATCCTTATTTGGAAAAGCTTGTGGTTGTGTTCATTGATGATATTTTGATATATTCGAAGAGTGAAGAGGATCATGCTGAGCAGCTGAAAATTGTGTTATCAGCGTTGAAAGAGAAGCAGTTGTATGAAAAACTGTCAAAGTGTGAGTTTTGGTTGAAGGAAGTCAGTTTCCTTGGTCATGTGATCTCGATTAGAGTTATTGCATTTGATATGTCAAAGGTTGAAGTTGTATCGCAATGGGAAGCTCCAAAACCTGTTTTTGAGATTAGATGTTTTCTTGGGTTGGCAAGTTATTATTGAAAATTCATTGAAGGATTTTTTCAAGTTATCTTTGCCATTGACGCGGTGGACTAGGAAGGTTTAAGCTTTTGTTTTGGATGTAAAGTATGAAGAAGGTTTCAAGAGCTTTTGAGAAGGCTGAAAGCAACTCATGTTTTGATTTTGCCGAATCCGGCAGAACCATTGTTGTATATAGTGATGCTTCATTGATGGGATGGGGAGGTGTGTTAATGCAACATCAGCAAGTTTTAGCTTATGCTTTAAGGCAACTTAAAATTAATGAGAGGAATTATCTAATGCATGATTTAGAGTTGGTTGTTGTTGTGTTTGTGTCGAAGCTTTGGAGGCATTATTTGTTTGGTTGGAGATTTCAGATGTTTAGTAATCATAAGAGTTTGAAGTATTTCTTTGAAAAGAAAGAATTGAATGCGAGGAAAATGAGATGATCGGGACTTCAGAAGGATTATGGTTTTGGTTTGAATTACCATTCGGATAAAGCAAGCGTGGTAGCTGATGCATTGAGTAGGAAATCTTCGCATATACCGATGGTGATGGTAAAAGAGTTAGAACTGATTGAGAAATTTCATGATATGAGTTTAGTTTGTGAAGAGACTTCTTATGGAGTTAAGCTTGGTATGTTGAATCTTACTAGTGGTATTCTTGATGAGATTCGAGAAGGTCAGAGATCGGATTTGAGTTGGTAGATCGGTTGAATGTGATGAATCAAAGTCGAAGAGCTGATTTTCAGATTAATGAAAATTGTATCATGAGATGTCGTGATAGAGTTTGTGTTCCAGATATTGTTAAGTTGAAAAATATTATTCTTGAGGAAGGACATCGAAGTAGATTGAGTATCCATCCCGGTGCTACGAAGAGGTACCAGGATTTGAGGAAATTGTTTTGGTGGCCAGGGATGAAGAAAGAAGTGGTTGAGTTTGTGTATGCTGGTTAGACTTGTCAGAAGTCGAAGATTAAACATTAAAGACCGTTGGGTCTGATGCAACCGTTGAATATTCCAGAGTGGAAATGGGATAGTATTTCCATAGATTTTGTAGCAGGTTTGCCGAAGACTGTGAGGGGGAATGATTCTTATTGGGTGATTGTGGATAAATTGACTAAATCAGCTTATTTCTTACCAATGAGGAATAATCGTTCTATGCTGAAGCTAGCTGAGATTTATATAGAGGAAATTCTTAAGTTGCATGGGATACCGCCGAGTATTGTGTCAGATGGAGATCTGAGATTTACATCGAGATTCTGGAAGATTTTGCAAGACGCTTTGGGTACCATGTTGAGATTGAGTTCTGCCTATCATCCGCAGACGGATGGACAAACAAAGAGAACTATCCAATCTTTAGAGGATTTGCTGAGAGCTTGTGTGTTGGATCAAGGTGGATCGTGGGATAGTCATTTTCTGTTGATTGAGTTTATCTACAACAAAAGTTATCATTCTAGTATTGGAATGGCATCATATGAGGCATTGTATGGTAGGAGATATAGGACTCCTTTGTGTTGGTATGATTCAGGTGAGAGTGTTAAATTACAAGACAAGAAAAGAAAAAGACTACTGAGATACTGTATCAGATAACTTTCTTCAACCAGTGTAACTCTTGTACCAAGTCTGAACTTCTTTTAGCAACTCCTTTGTGTTTGAATGTTCAGGTCATAAAATCAACTCATGTATGAGAAGGTCTCTTCTGCAGATAACATCTTTCAAGCCTTGAGCATAGTCCTCCCAAGCATCCTCTCCAAAGGCATCTTCAAGTCTTGGTTTCTTCAATTCTGGCCTCACCTTTAGCTCCTCCAATGCTGACAAGGTTTCTTGTAGTTTCTAATCACTTGCATACCCACGGGATGATTCTGTTGAAACTTCTTCATCTTTGACTTTGAGTTGTATATTCAAATTGTCAATATGTCTATGAAGTTCATCCTCTCTTCCCTTGTTAGTAGTCAATGCAGCATTCCATTATTCATTGAACTTAGATATCTCCGAATAGGCTCCATCTAGTTCTTTCTTCTTATGCTTGAGGATGTTGTCAGTACTTTTTAATGTCTTAGCCAACTCGTCCTCGTACCCGGATATCTTTGGCCAACTCCTTCTCCACCTTAGCCAAAGTTTCTATTTTCATCCTAGCTAGATAAACAACTTCATTCTTGTCACATTTCAATTAATTGATCTTTCCTTTCAGCTCTTCATTTTCCTTACGCACCTCTTCCTTTTTTGCCCATAGTTTATTGTATCTCTGAATGTCGACTGTCGTAGGCTCTTCAACTATATCAAGGCATACAATGGTTCTTCAAAAGGAAACAATACCCTTTCAACTCTCTTCTGAACCCATTCTAGGTAAGGGTCATAAGCTCTACAATCACCTTTGCCCAAAGAAAGTTTCCCCTTCTTATGAATTCTTCCCCATGCTTCTTCTATTCTTTCCAGAATATCATAGTTAACTACACCCATGAAGTACAGAGATTCCTGCACTTCCTCGTCCTTCGGGGGCCCTCTCAAGGCATACCCAAATTGTCTAACAGCAAGAGAGGGGTTGTAATTAATTCCTCCTTTTCTTCATATCAGGGGTTGTAGCGGGGAAGTTTGTGAGTATAAGTTATTGATTAATTTAACTCAAAAAAACAAGATTCGCCACCGCACTTTTATTTTATCCAAAGAAGGAAAGGAAAAAGAGCAAACAAAACCAAAGAGTTCTAAAACAAGAACAAGAACAAAGATCCAGGTAAGGGGTTTGGTTACGTAATGGAAAGGTGTTAGCACCCAAAACGTCTATAGTACTCTATAGGAGCCCTTTGAAATATTTACGCTTTTTTGGTTTGAAAAAAGGTTTGTTTGAAAAGAAGATTGGGGAGATGAGAAGAGAATTATTTTTTTAGATTTTTTGTGTTTGGAGAGACTTATCGCCTCATGCCTACGTACCCACAAAGTGAAATATTGGATCAAAACCCCGTAGTTCGTGAAATAACAAAAAATTTGTTGGTTTTGATTGATTTTAAATGTAAAGATAAGTCGTCATTTTAAGGAGAGAACTACGACTAATCGTCTACAAGTATAAGACAACATTTGCATTACCTAAAGATGGAGGATTTTGCTTGGATTATCAACAAGTCTGTCACTCAACATCTAAGTGGAAAATGTCAAAATCTTAATACTATGGGGATTAGGAGAATTATATCTCAACTATAGAAATGACTCATATCTAAACTTTATGAAAAAGTTTTAATATGAAAAGTGCACAAAGGCACAAAAAGTTTGAATGAGATTGATCTTTTTTAAATTCTTTTTAAAATTTGTCAAAATATGACTAACATTGATTGACATTTATTAAGAAAACAAAGTTTGAAAATCATTTGACAAAAAGTCAAGGTTTTATTGTAAAAGCGGTTTTAAGTTTGAAAATAAGAAGGTTTTGAAAGAGGGAGAAGCTTTTGAAAATTGAAGAAGGGGAGGAGATGAAGTGACTACCATAGAAAACAAAATAAAAGCTAGAGATAAGAAGGATATAACCAACTTGTAGCACACTCCATAGCAAGCTAAAAGAATTCCATCCATCTTGAGCATAAGCAAATGAACAAGCCAAATAAAGGCAAAGATCCACAATACTCAAAGCATAGGTAAAGAGACCTAATTCTAAGTCCAAGGGTTCAAGAATAATCCAAGAAGTCCAAGGTCTAAGAATAGTCCAAGAGCATGGCCACAAAGTTGATAACACCAAGTTTTTTTTAGAGGTTTTATCCTTAGTTAGTGTTTTGAACAAGATATGGTCCAAGTGGACAAAAGAAAACAGGTGGAAATATAAACAAAGATATGAGATGAGATGATAAACATAAAGCATAAAAGATAAAAGAGAAATAGGGAGTAAGAAGGAAACATAAACAAAATTAAAACAAAGATATTGTTAGTGAGTTAGTAGTTAGTCGTTAGAGCAAATGATCAATGACAGTTAATTCTTGCACTTAGACCAAGGTTAATGAAAACTCATTAGAGGATTGATAGAATCAAAGCCTCCTAACAATAAGTTTCATAGGTAGAGGACTTAAGATAAGCAATCAACCATACTTGGACTTTCAAACATAAGTTTGAGCCACGAATGATCATTTTTACGATTACGGGACAATTTAGCGCTATGTTAAGCAATCGTAATCGGGTTTATGTAGAAACCACGACTATCTGAGGCCGGTCAATAATAACGTTAGTGCTAATGCATGCTAGAGAAGTGATATGTAGATCACTCTCCGAAAGTAATACCGCACAAAAAGAAATGAGGTAGTGATCTCATCATAATCAAGATTTTTATCGATTAATCAAAGGTAATCTAATACTATTACAAAGTACGGAGAATTATCTCAATGATCATTCATACATAGATTTGAAACAATGAAGATTAAACATCCTTGACAACCAACAATCCATGATCCATAGATATCATCGATCAAAAGAAAAAGAATAAGAAGAAAGGGAATTCCAAATTGAGTTACAAGTTCAAGATCATTCCGTCTTTAAGTTCATCCGCTCATCTTGGTGGAGTAAAGCACTAAACATATCATTAACTCAAAGCACCTAAAATGAATTGAACAATTCACTTTAAAGATAGATTTAAATTGATGAATGTTTATCCAACTTTATCTACACCCTAAGTCCATTGAATTTAAAGAGGAAAATGACCTTTAAAAGTGTATTTCAAGGCCAGAATCAAAAGGAAATGGAAGAAGAAGAGGTGGGAACCAAAACAGTCCCAAAACAGATCCAAAATGGCAAAATTATACCGAGTAACCGGTTACCCTATGTAATCGGTTACCCTATGAAAATAGCAGTGAAACAACAACAAAACAGCTTGAAAAAGGGGCAGAAACTTGATCAATCATTTCTACAAACACCTCATGATAAAAGGTGCAATTGAGCATGAAAATTCAAGTAAAATAACCATAACCAACACCAATAGAACATGATATGCAAGATCCAAAGATCAAGAAACAATAATCAATAATAGATCACATTGTGAAAGATGTATCAAGAGCAACAATGGTGGATCAAGAAATTACCACTCAAAATCTAGAAATTCTTCAAATCAACTCCACAAACCCCACTTCAAAGCTTTGATATACTAGAATTGAGGATGAAAAAGTGAATGGATGAAGGCTTAGCTCAAAGATTAGTAAATTCTAATGATGAACTTACTAATCTTTCAAAGGAAGAAAGAGCTTTTGGTGAATTTGGTAATTGGAGAAAATTAAAATTCAAGAAAGAGTTTGACAAGGTGATTTTGGATATCAAAAGCTTATGAAATGAGAGAAATGAGGCCTCTATTTATAGGGTTTAGGCTTGGAAAATTTGGTGGATTGGAATTTGGTTTGGAATCAAAAATAGGCTTGGAATTTAAATTTGGAGGGAAATTACCTTTTTGATGTGCTGTCTTGGCTCTGTTAGACGATGGCACGGATATAGAAGGGGGGGGGGGGGGGGGGTTGAATATATCCCTTTTAAAAAATGAGTCGGCGCTACCAATAAAATGGTTTTAAAAAATTTGTTTAAACGGCCATGGAAAATTACCGTCTATAATAAACGGTTACTAGAAAACTGGATATGCATTTTAGCCGATGGAATCAGATAACGAGTAAAGAGAATCACTACGCTAGTCACACTCTCAATTTGATTTAGCTCATAGTGTGGTATGACTAGTTCCAATGCCTTAAAATATTACCACAATAAATGGACAGCACACAAGGCTTTTCGTTCAGGAAATTTATCAAACACTTGGAGTGCAGAGCTTTACAAGTGAGTTCAACTTTGAGTAATTTGGTCTAACTTCCTTGTACAATCAACGATTATACTAGAGTCAAAAACACTCAAGCACTTACTCAAAACAATCCTAAATTTGATATAATTGCTTGTACTAAAACCACACAAATATTAAGCAATGTAAAAACAAAAGGTAAAAGGCACAAGGATTTGTTGAGGCAGTTCCCCCGTCGTCCTTGCTTCGGGGTACGTCTGCCCTCAATTCTAACAATAGAATGGAGCTCTTATAATATAAATTTAACCTGTTGTAGAATCATACAAGAATGAAATAGCAATCAAATAAACAAACTCCCTTGTTGTTGTAGAAGCTATTTCCTCTTGCCCCTCGATTCGAGTCGAATCAAGTCCTTTGACAGCTTGTATATGAACTTCCAATTACAGCTCTATGTTTGAACAACCTTCCATCTTCAAACCCCAGCCCAACTGATCTCTAACACTCGCATGTCAAACCAGAACTTCTCCTTTATAATTCGTCGGTTACCGCTACTAGATCGACGGAATCCACCACTCCTCGATCACCTTCACTCGGCCGAATATATGTTGAGAAGACTTGTTAAAAACCCCCAAATTCAGAGAATCTAGGAGGACAAAACCCTAGAGGTTTTATTCAAGAAAAAACTGTCAATTCCTCAACCTAAACCGGATTACCCAATCACAGCTTCGAACGTTATCACCTTAGACAATCCATAATGCACAACAAAGATTATTGTGTGTGATTGTGGTAGTATGAAATGTAAAAGATGTAGATGATGAGAACTTGAGTTGACACCTCTTTCACTTTTCTTGTTTTTGTAATTGATTCAATTAATATGAAATGAATAGAGCAACTGAATATTTATACCAGACAAAATTGTTATAAATGATAAAACCAACTTTAAAAAAGAATAGACAACTAAAAAATTATGCAGCAAACAGCGAGCGGTCGACCCATGCAGAATGCAGGGTCCACTTGAGCTAACCCGAGGCAACATATTGTGCAAAACACACAGCTATGCGGTGATCGAAACAAGGCATGCATTGTCACAAAGCCCGAATTTTTTGACAAATGCAAATGACAATAGTATGCGTCGACCGGTAGGTCGACCATACCAAACCCGAGGAAAATGCATTTCTAGGACACTTTCCATGAGTCGACCGGAGCAGAGTTTAGGTCGACTCAAAAACCTGAAACATCAAAAAATGCCTAAATTCATATTTTTTTGATTCTCTTAAATGAAAGTTATGATAGACCAATAGAGTTAGACTCGCATGATGCATATTTTGACAGCTCTAAATGCAGTACTCAGAGATATTTAATGCCAGAAAATAAACATGAGAAATAAGGCATGCTTATGCATCATGGTGATAACGCCAAATGACTATTCTTCCATGCGGCTCGATTTTGACATCATCAAACACACATATCAAGTATCTGAGGCTTTGCCCTCACATACTCCCCTTTTTTGATGATGGTAAAACACGAATAACCTGTCTGTATGATATCTGTCATACCCCAAATTTGTCCTACTTCGGTATTTAAATGGATGTTTGACTGTTTCACGACATCTGGCTATGACTATCTGAGACTTCGTTTATAAAGACCATGTGTGTACACATTTTGGTTATAATCCCTAGCAATTTTTGTTGATTTCTTGTGGGAAGAGCGCGCCTCCAACCGCTTATACCCAAACTCATATGTGTCCTCGTCATCACGATCAGGCATATGTGATATGGTCAACGACACCAAATACATGATTGGATCCATCTCGTAGCATACTTGTTGGATTTTAAGAAATTTATACCCTATTGCAACTTGGTTACAAACTTCTCTTTAAGTTGCTTGTTATGATATGCACTTAATTCAAGATGTTCAAAGATACTTCACATGACGCTTCTAAACACGGTCGATTTTGGCTTCAAGCTTTGGTCGAATTGATTGCAAGTATCAAGCTATGTTTGGATTCTAAATCAGTTTGTGACAAACTTAGATTTAGCTTACAAATTTCAAGACCATGTTTCTACATTTTGTTCTTTGTGTTGCAAAGACCAAAATTGTAGGGTTTAGTTTCAAGCCATAGGTTTATTAACTTCAAGTCATGTGTGAGCTGCAACATTATTTTACAATCATGTTTAAAATATTCATAGTCATTCTCGACTTGATGACCTTCAAGACGTTTCAATGCTAAGATTGATTCAGAATCGTTTTTATGGATTTTTGTTTACGAGGACTAGTATGATGTTTTGCTTGGCCAGCTAACGATGAACTTGTTTAAAGCATAAGTCAAGCATCATGGATAACTGTTGAATCTCAAACTAAATTCAATATCTTTTCTAATAGTATCTTCATCTCATCTTCAAAATGAAATTAGATTTTATTCGAATTCTAAGAGTTAAAGAATTGTTACTATCAATCACTTCACCCTCAATCTCACTACAGCAAATAAGAACGGTAAAACAAGAGATATACGAGACTCTACAAAGAGACATCAACAACAACCAAGTGTAAAATCCTGCAACTATGATAACATTAACTATATATATATATATATATATATATATATATATATATATATATATATATATATATATATATATATATATATATATATATATATATATATATATATATATATATATATATATATATATATATATATATATATATATATATATATATATATATATATATATATATATATATATATATATATATATATATATATATATATATATATATATATATATATATTGTACAAAACAGACATGAAGGATATCATATATTACATTTGGACCGAGAAATCAGTAGCTCATTCTGCCATCAGCCTCTGTGATCACATCCTTGAAAGATCCATTACTTGGAATCATTGGCAATACATGTTCTTGGTGAGGTGTAATGACGTCAAGAAGATAAAGGCCAGGAGTCTCCAACATTTGCTGAATAGCTTCTCGAAGTTCTTCCTTCTTCGTCACACGAGCCGCTGGTATTCCACAAGCATCAGCAAATCCAAGCATGTTAGGGAAAATTGCATCCTCATCAGAAGGGTCACCAAGATAATAGCCAACTCTTGAACATTCATGATAAAGCTACTATCCCCATCAATATCAACAACAATCGCATCAGGGTTAGCAACCGCAACACCGATCGCAGTCGGTAATCCAAAACCCATAGCACCAAGTCCACCGGAAGTTAACCACTGCCTAGGTCTCTTATACTCATAAAACTAAGCAGCCCACATTTGATGCTGTCCAACACCAGTACTAATAATAGCATCTCCATTAGTCAAAAAATGCAAGTTCTATTAAATACCAAGTTCAGTATTACATTCTCAAGGGCAAGCTCAAAACAAAACTATAATATTACAAAGGATTCAAACCTTATTATGGGGCGACATTGTGCCCGAACACTAAACAAACTAATTAACAAAACTATGACTCGACCAAGAATTAAGGATTTGCAGTCATACAGAAGACCTTATGCTCCTTGACAACAGAAATTGGTGATGCTGCATTCATTTCTCCATGAAGATCATCATAAGCCCTTATTTTCTCAAGATTTTGGTCCCTAGAGTTTCAAGTTGTGGTTGCTGTTCCTTAACAAAGATAAGATACTAGGATAATGTCATCTAGCTAAGCATGAGTAGACAAACAGTGTAGTGGACATAGTCGGTAAGCGCAGGGGAAATACACTACACCATCTTATCGTGGTGTGTTTGACTCTAATAACCAGCTTGCCCATTGATAATGGTCTAACTCATTCGAAGCAAATGATGAAACATGCAGAACATGGCAGACAAAATTAGTTCTTGGCTCAAGGAATAAATGAACGGCAAGGGGCGTTAGCATTCAAGAGGTAAAAATCATAGATGCAAACGATTGATTTCAAGGAAGAGAAAAGAATGTATTGGTAATGATAAGCCATCTATGGAGATTTTACTAAAGAACAAGTTCAAAATAAAAACTTACAGGGACGACATCATGATTGTTTAATCCGAAGTTACCGCGCCGCTCTGCATTAGGTTGCCGTCAGGTCACAATACCATTGGGATTTTATGACAAGAGTCTTGTTTCAGTGTCTTTGATAGCTCGGCATGGTGATGATCGCTTTGTTTGCTTGACACTCTTAAGACCATGTATACAGTTCTCCAAGAGCAGGCTGATATTGCTGCCCCAAGTAAATCATCAAAAAGTGTTGTTAGCAAGGAACAATCCACTGATACTGCAAAAGAAAAGGAAAATCAAGTCTACAAAGATAAACAGTGGTAGAAAACCATTGGATTTTTACACTGGAGCTATTAAACTTTGCGGCGATAACGCAACATACCATAGTACAGGGCCTAATCTATCTATCGTTCATACCAGTTAAAAGCTAGAGGAAGCTACAACTAGCCCGATAGTTAGAGAATACACATGGAAATACCTTTGAGCTCCAAAATCATAAGTTACAAAAGGTGTTGCTTCATCACAAATGAGTTTCAAGTGCAATAGGGGGAACAACAGGATACGCCACAGGATGTGCTACAGAATCACATATCATTTCTGCATCCTTATGAATCGTCACATAATCCTTGGAAGTCGTCATCATACCAAGATTCTGCATAAATAAAAAACAGAAGCCAGAGTGTTTTGTTAGACTCATGACAGTAAAAGAATCTTCTGAGCAACAAAACTTAAGAGAGGCTGATGTTCAGGGGCGCCATTCATTTGAATTCCAACAGCACTCTGTCAAAGGCCATGAATGTCACTAAAACTCATAGCAATGGCTGGCATGCTGGATAAGATTAACCCTGTCAAAAGAAGGAAGTTGGTTATAAAGACTGAACGTGTAGTTGTAGCCAAACTTAACAATAAGCAACAGTCATAAGAAGAAATGTCTACCTTTGCTGATTTTTACTCTAGCCAATCCTTCGAAACCGGTAGCATGGCTTTATTGCAAGCAATGGATGAATCTGTTGAAACTTTAAGCTCAAGTTGTCATCATGATTCCTAGACATTTAAAAATGGCACCCTATATTATTTTCAACAAAAAGCAGCCAGAAAAGCAAGTCAGAAATATTGACTATCAACAGCAGTAAAAGTTTATAACATTCACAGTGGGGCAGTGAAAAATTCGAGTAAAAAAAACCTAAATCGTTCTAGAAGGTCACTACAGACAGAAACCCTAAAAAGGTCACTACCTCACACGAATCAAGCTTTTTTCTTCAACAAATTTTGATTTCTCACACGTAACAGAAACCCTAAAAATCCCCTATAAATATAACCCCCAAATCATTTTGCAGAGGGAGGAGAAAAAACCCTAGCCAACTCTGTTAAAATCAATCCCCACCTATTTCCACAAGTTTCAAAAACAGAACCATTCAGAGGAAGAAGACGAGCTCGATGAACATCAAGGAAAGGAAAAGAAGCATATAACAACAACATAAAGGAGTAGAACACAGTGAAAGCATCACACGAACCTCCTTGAGGAATCGGCTTGGTCAGAAAGCTCGCCGGAACTTCGGACTCAGGTAAAGTTCTGTTTACGCTATTTCTCCGTTGATGGTTGTTATTTTGACTCTTTGATTACGATTGTTATCCTGCTTCATTATCATTTTGCTTCTTGTTCAATAATGGTCGATGACATGCTTTGAACCTCAATGGTTCTTCTAGTCTGAGAACTCGATTGCAAGATCTTCAGTAACTAACCCTCACGCGTCTCCAAACCCTATATTAGAACCATATGAGGGATTTGAGGTTTTGGTTTTAGTGGTCAAGTGTTTAGGACTTATGGAGGGCATTTGGAAATTTCTCGTTAGATTTTAGGGTTTCGTTCTTGCACAGTTGATGTTGTGCTTGAGTTGTTTGAGATTGGAAATTCAGAGAGAGAGAAGAAGAAGTGAAATGGGGATGGGGGAATGAAAGGACTGAGGAGGAGTGCATGATTCATCATGTGCTGATCGTTTGGTCTTTTAAATTCAATTATGAGATTTATTGTTATGTCTGCCATAGGCTGGCCTTGGGGAAATGCGAGAAACTCTTTCTTTTTTTTTTTTTTAAATTATCCTGACCGTTCACGTTTGGCTTTTAAGTTATTAATTCCTTTTTTCATTTTTCAAGACTGCGTGGTTATCATTTTGTTTTTTACTATGCTTGAGAAAAGGGGTGAGGTGGTCGTATTCCCCACTCTTCTCTATGTTTCTCGTGCATAATAAGTGTGAGGAAGGTTTGGGCCTCTAGGCCCAACTCGAATGGGAGAGGACAACCACCCTTTGAGCCTCTATAGTGTGACACTTTGGGCTCTATTCACATCAAGTCTGATTTTAGAAATCTCGGTTTAATTATTTTTGCCTAGCTAATCTTTATACCAACAATAGTGATAGCAAACTATGATCAAATATTTTTTATCTTTAAAAATATTGCAAATAATAATTTCTAAAGTAACTTGATAAGATTAGCCAATTAATTATTTAACCTTAACCAATTGCTTAATGTAATTAATCTATAAAAATTAGTATCTTTATAAATTAAAATTATAATTCATCCTAGTTGATACATCTAAAAAAATATTTTTTAATTAATTTATCTAAAGTAGTGGGCTCTTGGGGTCTAGCATCCTTTGGGTCCTTGAACCGCTCTCGAGGCGCACGCCCTTGAGTTGTGATTGTTCCGTTTTTTCGATTTTCAAAACCGTTTTTCACTCAATTCAATTAAAATTTCTAAAAGATATTATTAGTCAATTTTTATTTGATTATATATTGTTATAAGAAATTTCCAATTATTATTTTTTAAAATAAATATATTTCAAAACTATTAACAAATAACATTTTAAATATTGAAAAGCTATACTTTATTAATTGAGTTAAAACTTTTCTAAAATATTAAACTTTTCCCAAATCAAAACTTTACAATTGATTAATTAATTTTATAAAAATTAAGACTATTTTTTTAAATTTAATTAAACTTTTTTTCTTAAGTAAATTTCAAAGCAATTGAATTCTTGGATCTTGCCTTCCTTGAATTTTTTAAGCGACCGCTCTCGAGGTGCACACCTCGAGTTGTGACCCTTCCGATCTTATTTTCAAGCATACCTAGCGCGCCTAGTCCGAGTATGCTAAACTATTCAAAATATTTTCTAAATCAAATCACGAAATAATCGAGTTCTTGGAGTCGCGCATTCCTCGAATTCGAGAGTGACTACTATTGAGGCGTACGCCTTGAATGGTGTGTCGTTCGAATTTTCGTTTCTAAAATACCTCCTTTAATTATTTGGACAAGTATTCGCGGTCCAACAAACATATTTCATAATTAATGGAATGAAAAAGATGTCGTTGGGATCTAGCATTTCAACGATATCCCGACTAATCAGTTACGAGACTGACGTCTCGCTTATCGAATAGTCGTCATTCCTCCTAAATTTTCAACCCATTTAACCTCGTTCCCCACCTTCGTGCGATCGAGTATAAACCCTAGTACGCTTCTAAACCCTACGTCAAATCTAAACTTTTTTTTTAATTAAAAGAGTTCTTGGAGTCTTGCATTCCTTAAATTCTTGAGTGACCACTCTTGGGGCATACGCTTTAGGTTGTGGATTACTCGACCTTTTCGTATATAAAATACATGCCCTAACTACTTTGACAAATACCACTATTGTCCATTCAAATGTAATTTCATAATTAATGGAATGAAAAAGGTATCGTTGGGATCTAGCATTCCAATGATATCCCGATTAATTGATCGCGAGGCTGACGTCTCGTTTATCGAGTAGTCGTCATTCTCCCTTAAAATATTCAACCATTCCAATTCCTTTCTCGCTCCCGTGCGATTGAATCCTTCTTAAACACTAAATTCCTCGCCCTCGTGCGATTTCCAATCCAAATACCTTTTACCAAAGAATATTGTTTAGTCCTTCTTCCACGCATAACAAACTCGTGCTTCAGCCTCCCCTAGCGAGCAGACAAGCCAACGTTTAGCAGTTAGATTGCGACCTAAACACTCGTCCGTTTCCAAACTCTTTTACCATAGTTAGCCAAACTACAGCTGCTCTGATTTCTCACATCTGTTGAGAATATGTAGGCATAGGATTGCGATGATCCTAGCGAGCACTTTTCTTCCTTTCCCACCTTTAGTTTCCCATACCTTTTACCAAAGAACATTGTTTAATCCCTTCTTCCGCGCATAACAAACTCGTGCTTCAGCCTCCCCTAGCGAGCAGACAAGCCAATGTTTAGCAGTTAGAATGCGATCTAAACTCTCGTTCATTCCAAACACAAACCTTTTACCGTAGTTAGCCGAACTACGGCTGCTCTGATTCTTCATTCCCTCTTGAATGTAAGATACGTAGGCACAAGATTGCGATGATCTTGGCGAGCACAATCCCCTCTTTTTCCCGTAGTCCCACGAACTACGAATGCTCTGATTTTCCACTTCTTACAAGTGAAGATACGTAGGCACAAAGGCCCCAATCCTTGGCGAGCTCCCTATCTAAAATCCACCCATTCCCCCCTATAGGAGAAACCTTAGAAGAAAACAAACAAGCGTAGCTAACTTTACTCTCGAATCGATCAAGAGGTTCCCGTTGAGTACAACGGACATGAGGGGTGCTAATACCTTCCCCTCATGTAATCGACTCCCAAACCTAGAATATTGGTTGCGATGACCATGTTCTTATCTCTATTAAAGGTTTTATCGATATTTTCCTATTCAATCCTTGGAATGAATAAAGTTCGTTGGCGACTCTGTTCGAACGTATTTTCCGCGTCCATCACGAGGATCGTATTTTTCGAGGTACGACAGATGGCGACTCTGCTGGGGATTAGCATTGCCCTATGCAAGAGAGAGTCAAGCCTAGCTTGACTCGATTTGAGAGTGTTGACTTTTTCTTAACCGATTTCTGTATGCTTATGTTTTTTCTTTGTGCTTATGTTCTCCTGTTGTTTATTTATTACTTTTTTCTATTATGTGTAATATATTACATTTGCTTGTTGGATTCCGGGAAAATATCACAAGTAAAGCTCTACACCCGAGCTTTGGAAAAAGAAGAGAGAAAATATAGCTTAGAATTGGTAGTGATTAGTGTTAGTCCCTGAGGATTCGCTCCTTGTGTGCCTAGCATGAAAGCTCCTCCAGAATAGACCTTTTCGTAGATCTTATCGAAACGCAGCTAGCCTGTTGCACGATTTGATTCATGAAGGGTCCATGACTCTGGGAACCGCTCTTAGAACCAGTTTCTATATTGGTAGTCGTGTAGTGTTGGTCCCCGAGGACTCGCTTCTCGTGGGCCTGACATGAAGACTCCTCTCTCGAGAGATCCTTTGGTATTACCATCGTAATGCAGCTCGCCTGTTGCGTGACGGTGGTATCATTGGTATCTATGACCTTGAGAACCCCGTCCGCCAACGAAGAAACTATCCCGTGAGTGGGTCATTTTGGGTAAAGAATTTAAAACTATCTTTATACCTATTAGGAGGGTGGGAGATACTTGTGATAGCCTGGATCCCGCACTGTTGCATTCATAAACATTTACATATGCATCATAACTTACACTAGTTTTTAGTTTCAGGGAAGCATTTATATTGACAGGTTGAAATACATTCACAAAATGGCTGCAAGTTTAGAAAAGAGAAAGACTATTCAGCTTAAGGCACTCAAACCTGATGTTAGTGTGGTCATGAACTGTTTGAAAGAAATGCCTACCATCTTCAAGAAGACTCTGATAGGAAGGTTTGGCCAAGTAACCGATCTGCTAATGATTGAAGTACAGGTCCCTGCTATTACGACTTTGGCACAATTTTACGATCCGCAAATGAGAAGCTTCTTATTTCAATATTTCTACTTAACGCCTGCTATTGAAGAGTTTGAGGGGTTCCTAGGTTTCCCGGTCAAGGGTAGGGCACCTTATACTATGATAGGGCAGACTCCAGAAGTGGAAGAATTGGCCGATGCTCTCAAAATATCGATTTCAATAGCCAAAGCTGGTTGGAAGAAAAGAGAAGATTTCTTTGGCTTTAGAAGCATTGTACTAGAGAAAGAAGCAATTAAGATGTTAAAGAACAAACAATGGGATGCTTTGGTGAACATATTGGCTCTCCTCATCTATGGGCTAGTATTGTTTCCCACTTTCGAAGATTTCGTTGATTCTGCAGCCGTCAGCGTATTTTGGGCCGTTTGGAAAAAGGAGCAAAGCCCGGTACACCCTCTCTTGGTTGATGTTCTCTACACTTTACACCTTCGCCATGAAAGAAAAGGTTCAGTGTTGACATTTTGTCTCCCTATTCTCTACAAATGGCTCACTTCTCACGTACTTAAACGTCACGCCACCGTCCCTACTTTGAACAGTGGGGAATGGGCTCAATTTCTAGTATCTATCTCTGAAAAGAACATCGCCTGGTACCTGAACAAGTTGGAAGTAAGTGAAATCATCATGAGCTGTGGTAGTTTTTGCAACGTACCGTTGATCGGATCAAAAGGTTGTATAAGCTATAACCCTATACTAGCCATACGACAATTTGAGTACCTGATGTTAGGGAAACTTGAAGACAAAGAACTAGAAGAAATGATCCTTCATGAGAGAGGTGCCAAAGATCCCTCACTTCTCTGTTAGATTGTACGATCTTGGCAGAAAGTTCATACTAAAGGATTAGATTTGAGAAGAAGGGATGGTGTGACCAGGATGCCTTTTCGGCAGTGGGTTCTAGAGAGGGTCAAAATAGTTAAGCTCCCCTTTTCTATTGAGGCACCTCCTAAACTCACCACTCCGCAACCGGTACCCGTATCAGTCGAAGAAGTGGAAGAAATGAGAGTCAAGATAGCCCAGCTAGGGAAAGAAAACGAAGATTTACAAGTCAAGCTTCAAAACGTGACTAATGAAAAGAATCACATGAGGTATGAGATTGTGAGAAAGGATAAGCGAATTGAAGAGATGGGAAGCAAGATTAATGAAGAAAAGGGTAAAAGGAAAAGGACCAAAGTATGTATCAACTAGGCTGACAGTTGCTTAGAATCCCTCAAAGAGCAGCTGGACCACGCTCATAGAAAATGGCGAGAGAATGAACAGTGGTATCTTCTAGCCACTAAACAGAATAAGGAGATCAGGGAGACATTAGGAGCTGAAATCAAGACACTTGGTGCTGCACTACATCAATCAAGAGCTGACGAGGATAGAGAACGTCAACTCAAGGAAGAAGCCCTAAACTCATCTTGGGTTAAACCAGAAGACTGGCGTAAGATATGTGCTGACATGGATGGGCTCAAGAAGTTTATTATGTATCAGGAGAATCAGATAGGAGCTATCAAGGAAGACCAAGCAATTTGGTCTACTGCAAGAGATCAGTTAGCTCGTGATGTTGCGGCATATGAGCAATCCATTCACATCATGAAGGATAACCGAGATGCATACCGCAACAAGCTAAATGGGTTGGTGGAATTTTGTAACTGGTTGGCCAAAGATCTGATATGGAAACATCGAGATGCTATGGAAGCCATAGATGACTCTACCGCTCTGGCTATTTATGAGTTCATATGTGTGTGCAAGGAAATGTTGGCAAGATTCAAGGAAGAGCTCAAGGAGCGTGAAGCACGAAGAAATGAAGCTTGAAGTTTTCTTTGTTTTTCTATTATTTTTCGCAAATTTATATTCCTGGATGGATTGTACTTTGTTTATGTTGGAACAATTTGAATGAATGAGGAGTAGTCTTTTCAATTTTGTTCTTGTGCTGTTTGAATGATTGATAAATAACCGTTGGTATAAATGCTTCCCTAAAAAAAATATAATATAACCATAAGCATAAACATAAACATTTTGCACATTCACCCGACATTACAACTCATCGGACTTTTCCTTCATACCTTCAGAATTTGAAAGCTGACTACTCGACATCGCTACGAGACCAGGCACAACTTTCAAATGACGCTTGAACAAATGGAAGAGACTTAAAACACCATGAGGGGCGACATCGACGCTCTCAAGATGAAGATGGATCAGCTGCTGGAGACAATGCTGACGTTAGCCCAAAAAGAAAACAATGATGAGACTTTTGCTAATGCCAAGAAGGTGGCTGACAATATAGGAACTTCTGGGATTGTTAAGACTCCTCACGTGGATCTTGTCGACCGTTCCATATCCGCGCGTCAAGGCTCTGAAGCAGACATGGATGAATAATATGATGCTTTTTACCAACCTCCACCACCTCCCCCTCAACACAGTATGGGGGTTACTAATGACCTTGCTGCAGATAGTCTACGAACTGTTGAAGAGAAAATCAAATCATTGGAAATCAAGAAGACTCCAGGGTTGGATGCTATTGACATGTGCCTAGTCTCGGGATTGGTGATACCGAAGAAATTCAAAGTCCCAGACTTTGAGAAGTACAAGGGGGTCAGCTGCCCCAAAACCCATCTAAGAGCGTACTGTCGCAAGATGGCGGCTCACATTGATAACGACTTGATCTTAATACACTACTTCCAAGATAGCCTCAGTGGGGCATCGTTGGAATGATATATGCAGTTAGAAAAAGGACAAATCAGCACGTGGAGAGATCTAGCAGATGCGTTTGCACAACATTATCAGTATAATACTGATTTGGCACCGAATCGCACGCAGCTGCAAGATATGACTCAACGTAACAATGAGTCATTTACAGAATATGCCAAAAGGTGGAGGGAATTGGCTGCCCGTGTTCAACCACCATTGCTGACTAAGGAGTTAACTGACATGTTTATGGGGACTCTACAACCTCAGTACTTGGATCGCATGCTTGGGTCCAGTTTCCCTAACTTTGCTGAAGTGGTGTCAGTAGGTGAAAGAATCGAGAGCACTTTGAAAAAGAACAAGGTTGCAGTCCCAATAAATGGAGGAAGAAAGCCTTTTATAAAGAAAAGGGAAGATGAGGCTAATGCCGTGATGAGAGGACAAAGGGGCAGAGCTCCGGTGGATATCCAGTATCAACAAGTAGCTGCAGTAGCCCAAGCTCCCTACCAACAATAAGCTTAACAACAGAATCAACAACAGAATTATCAGAGAGTTCCTCCACCGCAATATCAGAATGCTCCAGCTCAGAGACAGCAAAGGCCGAGACAGCCAAGAAGGCAACTCGACCCGTTGCCTATGTCGTATAGACAGATTTTTGCTCAGCTAAATCAGAGTGGACACTTAACATTGCGAGATTTACGTCCGACAATTTTTCCATATCCTCCTGGGTACGATGCCAATGCCCATTGTGAGTTCCATAAAGGAGCCCCTAGACACTCCATAGACAACTGCTATGCGTTTCAGAACCGGGTGCAAGACTTGATAGAGTCCAAAGATCTCACTTTTACACCTAGAGGTGCCAATATTACGAAGGATCCGTTACCTAAACATGGAGGTCCTTCTGTCAATGCTGTGGAAGAGAGTAGTGGTTTGAGACTAATTACAAATGTTGAAGATGTCCGTACTCCAATGGCCGTTATTGGAGAACAATTGAAGAGAAGTGGGATGATTCCCCAAGAAGAAGTGGAGAATTTGACTGACGAAGTGGTGAAGAGACATTTACAAAGGTTCATAGAACATGGGATAATACAAATAGAACAAAGAGATTCGAACGTGTCTGCTATTGATATTCAGTATGATGAAACAAGTGCTTATCTTACAAGGCGACTTCGACCAGCACCAGTAGTCTTGCAGTATGATCCTTCGGAAGCCTTTCAACAGAGGCCCGCCCGACCAGCACCCGTGATTATGCAATATGATGAAGATGACGTCAATAGACAAAGAGCAGCACGACCAGCTCCAGTGGTAATAGAGTATTCTGTTAATGAATTTGAGCCCAAAGTTTTTAAACAGAGGCCAGAGAGACTAGTGATTGAGTATGACACCGCCAAATGCGATGCAGTTGTTTGACCTAGTGGGATGACCCGTAGCGGTCGTTTATTTGCCGCCAAACCAGTGGAAGTGCCAGCTAGAAATAAAGAAAGAGCTACAGTTGAACTACCAAGTGTTGAGCCACCTGCTGAGGTGTCATCACCAAAGGCAACAGTTATACCAAAGGAAGCTGAGGAGTTTTTGAAGATCATCAGAAAAAGTGATTACAAAGTGATTGATCAACTAAACCAGACTCCTGCCAGAATTTCCATGCTCTCGTTGTTACTTAGTTCAGAGGCCCACAGGTTATCTTTAATGAAGGTGTTGAGCGTTGCGCATATTGCTAAAGACATCACCGTAGCCTAGTTCGATGATGTGATAGCTAGCGTAACAACCAGAAACTTTCTTGGGTTTAATGATGATGACTTGACTGCAGAGAAGAGAAACCACAATAAAGCTCTCCATATTTCTATCAAGTGCCAAGACACATTGATATCCCGAGTTTTAGTGGATACAGGTTCTTCTTTGAATGTGCTTCCCAAGATTACCCTGGAGAGAATGCCAGTAAAAGGAGTTAGCATGAAGCCGAGTGCTCTGGTAGTCAAAGCTTTTGATGGTTCTAGACGTGCTGTGATTGGCGATGTGGACTTGCCAATAAAAATCAGACCAACTGTCTTCACCATTACTTTCCAGGTAATGGATATTTATCCAGGGTACAACTGTCTACTAGGGAGACCTTGGATTCACTATGCAGGAGCTGTTACCTTCACCCTTCACCAAAAGCTAAAATTTGTCAGTAATGACAAGGTAGTTCAGATTGGAGGAGAGGAGGATATCTTGGTAAGCCACTTAACGTCCTTCAGGTACATTGAAGTTGAAGGGGAAATGGAGGAAACGCCTTTTCAGTCTTTTGAAAAGGTGAATACATTAGCGGTACAACGAATTTCAGACAGTCAGAGTTCAAGATCAGCAATGGCCTCTTATGAAGAGGCTAAGATGGTTGTAGATGAAGGGAACGCCCAGGGATGGGGCAAGATGGTGGAAGTGGCTGAAAAGTTCGACAAATTTGGGCTAGGATACCATCCTTCGTCCAACACAGCAATGGTTGCACGTGACAGGAAGGAGATTCCTCCTGTAGCAGAAATTTTCAAGAGCGTCGGGCATATCTTCGATCATACCTCCGCCATGGTAATTGAAGATGAGGCTGATGACAAAGAAGTCTCCGCAAGCTGGATCCGACAGGCTGAACCTGGTGAAGAATTGAAGAACTGGAAGACCATCGAAATACCCCAATTCTTCCCTCTTCAAAAGTAAAGTTTTAATTAATTTTCAAAACCCTACGCTCTGCCCAAGGCGTAGTGGAGCTTTGTATCGGGCCTCCTGATGTTTCGAAACATGTTTAACGTGAATAAATTTTGATTTGCATTCAATTCTTTTGCTCATTTTCTTTTCTACTTTTTCATAATTAATGGCATTTCTTTCACGCACTCACTTTCCTAAATAAGCTGCATAAATCATAAACATGCAGAGACACTACAGAGGTCCTTGATATCGACACTGCTATAGGCCTTTATGATTTTGATTGTCCAATATACCGAGCGGATGAGGATGACGAGGATGAGCTCCCCAACGAATTGGCTAGGTTGCTGCAGCAAGAAGAGAAGGTCATTATGCCGCATAAAGAGGATGTCGAGATTATCAACTTAGGTTCAGAAGAAAATAAAAGGGAGATAAGGATTGGCGCGTCTCTTCAGGATACTGTCAAGGTAAAGTTGGTAGGGCTCCTTCGAGAATATGTTGATGTGTTCGCATGGTCGTATCAGGACATGCCTGGTCTAGATACGAACATCGTTGTACACAAGTTGCCACTCAAAGAAGAGTGTCATGTCGTCAAGCAGAAGTTGAGAAGAACCCGTCCTGATATGGCTCTGAAAATCCGTGATGAAGTCCGAAAGCAATTCGATGCAGGGTTTTTAGCAGTGGCCAAATATCCGCAATGGGTTGCAAATATCGTTCCCGTGCCAAAGAAGGATGGAAAGGTCCGTATGTGTGTGGATTATCGCGACTTAAACAGAGCCAGTCCTAAAGATGATTTTACATTGCCTCATATCGATATGTTGGTAGATAATACGACTCAGTTCTCCGTTTTTTCCTTCATGGATGGATTCTCTGGTTACAATCAAATTAAGATGGATCCAGATGACATGGAAAAGACCACATTCATTACACCATGGGGCACATTCTGTTACAAGGTAATGCCATTTGGGTTGAAGAACGCTGGGGCAACGTACCAACGTGCAATGGTAACACTCTTTCATGATATGATTCATAAAGAGATCGAAGTGTACGTTGACGACATGATTGCTAAGTCCCAGACTGAAGATGAACATTTGGTTAATTTGGAAAAGTTGTTCGCTAGACTAAGGAAGTTCAAGTTGAGACTTAATCCCAACAAATGTACGTTCGGTGTGTGGTCTGGAAAGTTGTTGGGCTTTATCGTAAGCCAGAAAGGGATCGAGGTGGATCCTGATAAAGTAAGGGCGATTCAGGACATGCCTGCCCCAAAGACCGAAAAGGAGGTCCGTGGATTTCTAGGGAGGTTGAATTATATCGCAAGATTTATTTCACATCTCACAGCCACTTGCAAGCCAATCTTTAAGTTACTCAGGAAAGATCAACCGGTTGTGTGGAATGATGAATGCCAAGGGGCATTTGATGCAATTAAAGAATATTTGCAAGAACCACCGATCTTGATACCACCAGTTCCTGGAAGGCCGCTCATTATGTACTTAACTGTGCTAGAAGAATCCATGGGTTGCGTATTAGGACAACAAGATGATTCATACAAGAAAGAACATGCTATATACTATCTCAGCAAAAAGTTTAACGACTGTGAGACTAGATACTCTTTGCTTGAGAAAACTTGTTGTGAACTTGCATGGGCTGCTGGACGCCTTAGACAATATATGCTAACACACACCACATACTTAATCTCTAAGATGGATCCAATCAAGTACATCTTTGAGAAGCCTGCTCTTACCGGTAGGATAGCCCAATGGCAAATGCTTTTGTCTGAATACGACATCCAGTATGTCGCTCAGAAGGCTATCAAAGGCAGTGTGCTAGTGGACCATTTGGCCCACCAACCCGTGGAAGATTATCAGCCGTTGAGGTTTGACTTTCCAGACGAAGATATTATGATGGGAATAGATTACGAAGAACCAGGGCCAGATGAAGGGCTAGAACCTGGGGAGCAATGGACTCTTATGTTCGATGGTGCTTCTAACTCTTATGGACATGGAATTGGGGCAGTGATTACATCTCCCAAAAATTTTCACTTGCCGTTTACGGCCAAACTCTGTTTCCCGTGCACTAACAATATAGCAGAGTACGAGGCATGTATACTAGGGCTATAAGAGGCCATTAACTTGAGAATCAAAACTCTCGATGTGTTTGGAGATTCTGCTCTGGTAATTTACCAGATAAGAGGCGATTGGGATACAAAGCATGAAAATCTAATTCCATACCGGGATTATGTGGCCAAATTGCTTCCCCGATTTGATGATATCACTTTTACTCACATACCTCGAGAAGAGAATCAAATGGCTGACGCTTTGGCAACTCTGGCGTCCATGTACAAGTTGATATGGCCAAATCATAGACCATCTATTGATTTGCGACGCTTTGAAGAGCCCGCGCATTGTCTGACTGCTGATAAAGACGCAGATGAAAAGTCGTGGTTTTATGATATAAAGCGATATCTTGAAAAGCACGAATATCCTGAAGGAGCCCTGGGTATCGACAAAAGAACTTTGCGAAGATTGGCATCCAACTTCTTCCTCAACGGAAATGTATTGTACAAGCGCAACTATGACACTGTTTTGCTCAGATGTGTGGAGAAACGTGAAGCCGAACAAATTCTAAAAGACATTCATGAGGGCTGCTTTGGAACTCATGCGAATGGACATACCATGGCAAAGAAAATATTGAGAGCGGGCTACTATTGGCTTACCATGGAAGCAGATTGTTATCATCATGCCCGAACTTGTCACAAGTGCCAAATATACTCTGATAAGATTCATGTACCCACCACTCCACTGAACGTCTTAACCTCACCATGGCCCTTCTCCATGTGGGGAATAGATATGATTGGGATGATTGAACCAAAAGCTTCAAATGGACATCGCTTCATACTTGTGGCTATAGACTATTTCACCAAGTGGGTTGAAGCAGCTTCATATACCAACGTTACTAAGAAAGTAGTCGCTCGCTTCTTGAAACACAACATTATATGCAGATATGGAGTGCCTAACCGCATCATCACTGACAATGGGTCGAATCTTAACAACAAAATGATGGACGAGTTATGCGCCAGTTTTAAAATAGAACACCATAATTCGACACCATATAGACCCAAAATGAATGGAGCCGTGGAATCAGCCAATAAAAATATCAAGAAAATCATCCAGAAGATGGTGGTCACATACAAAGATTGGCACGAGATGTTACCCTTTGCACTACACGGCTACTGTACTTCAGTACGAACTTCAACAGGGGCAACTCCCTACTCGTTGGTTTATGGCATGGAGGCAGTTCTCCCAATAGAGGTCGAAATCCCTTCGCTGAGGGTTTTAATGGAAGCTCAACTTGATGAAGCCGAATGGGTCAAGACGAGGTTTGAAGAACTTAATCTCATTGAGGAAAAGCGCTTGACAGCCATATGCCACGACCAGCTTTATCAGCGAAGAATGAAAAGGGCCTTCGACAAAAAAGTGCATCCCAGGACATTCGTACAAGGAGTACTCAAGAGGATCATGGCTATGTATAATGAATCTAGGGGCAAATGGACGCCAAATTATGAAGGCCCATATGTGGTAACATAAGCATTCTCTGGTGGTGCCCTAAAGCTCGCAACCATGGATGGGGAGGAATTACCTTATCCAGTGAATGCATATTTGGTCAAACGATATTTTGCCTAAAAAAGTGGAATAATAAAGCCGCTAAGTCGAAAACCTGAAAGGGCGACTTAGGCAAAATTGGCTATCCCGGTGAACCGAAAACCCGAAAGGGCGGTTCAGGCAAAAATTAGGGATAAAATAAGAATAGGCCCGCTGAGTTGAAAACCTGAAAGGGCGGCTCAGGCAAAAAAGGGCGTCCCGGTGGATTGAAAACCCGAAAGGGCGATCCAGGCAAAAGTTAGGGGCAAAATTCCAAGGCAAAGTGTCCATTATGCGTGATCACTTAACCCTAGTACATTATCAAGAGACATGATTGATCCGACCATTTCTTCTATAAAGCAAGGTGTTGAAGACTTCCAAAGTGATAGGGACTATAGCAGTGTCAAAACTCAAAGGGGCACTAATTTTTGCCATTTATGTTTTTCTTGCACTGTAATCACCTCATTAAGGGATTACATCTTTGTATATTTACCCATTCAAGGGTCAAATCAATATAAAGAGACATTTCTCAATTAAATTGTGCTCACTCTTTTACTTTATCTGATTGTTTGTAAATTAATTTTATCTTGATAATTTGTGTTCGAAACTTCAGCTAAAAAAAAATTAAAATATAACTTTTTGACAAGGTATAGAACTTGTTTTGATGTTCAAAGATATTGGGGAAAATAGATGGTCTCCAAGAAAAATATCAACAGGTAGAGGCATTGAATTAGTCGTCAGCTGCCTAAGCTTGCCATCATGAAAAGCTTTGCCTTTCTAAAGGGTTTATATGGTGTGGTTCCCCCCCAGCATCAAGTTCAAGAACTAAACTGGGGCAATCAATTCCCCCGGTCGTCATGGAGTATCTAAATCTGGGATGTCGAGTAGTCTAATCCTCTCACTACCCCACAGAAAGCCCAATCTTTTATTGGCAACATCAAAAAGCCACTCCAATTGGCACCTTAAATTCACCCTAAAAAGTCCAGTCTTCATTGGCAACCACTAAAAGTCCACCCTCGTTGGCATCCTCAATAACCAAAGTCCAAACCATTTGGCAACTACCAAATCCAACCCCTGGTGATGTCCCCGACAGGATTTTATCCTCGGCATACCTGGTCGCTGCATTATCATAAGCACGACATACAGCCTCATATCATAATCATATCAAGCGTTAACATATCATTTGCATTCGCATCGTGCACTCCCTAGCAGTTGCACCTTAATTGCATGTTTGGGCATCATAAAACATTACATTGCATAGCAATATGGCAGGATCCAGGATCAGTTCGCGAGCATCTTGGTCAGTCCTCCAGTGAAGTTGGCAGTATGACTCTGAAAAGAGTTAATACCCCACGAGTTCAGGGGATTCTACTCCCCATCAAGTCAGTCTTCGACCATGCAGTTGATGATGATGATCCCCAGCAACTATTGCTCTGGTGGCTCCCCAAGCAGATGCTATCTTAGAGAGTTTATTGAAGATTTCTCCCCTGCAAAGTTTGGACAACGTTGTTCCTCTAATAGGGATTTTAGCTCAATTATTCCTCAGCAAAATTATCACTCGAGATACTGCTTTGGCATCATCGAAGAGCCTTAATGGATAAGGTACTGCTTCGACCACCCGAAGAATCTCAAGTTTTGATCGAGATACTGCTTTGGTATCATCGAAGAGCCTTAATGGATAAGGTACTGCTTCGACCACCCGAAGAATCTCAAGTTTTGTTCGAGATACTGCTTTGGTATCATCGAAGAGCCTTAATGGATAAGGTACTGCTTCGACCACCCGAAGAATCTCAAGTTTTGTTCGAGATACTGCTTTGGTATCATCGAAGAGCCTTAATGGATAAGGTACTGCTTCGACCACCCGAAGAATCTCAAGTTTTGTTCGAGATACTGCTTTGGTATCATCGAAGAGCCTTAATGGATAAGGTACTGCTTCGACCACCCGAAGAATCTCAAGTTTTGTTCGAGATACTGCTTTGGTATCATCGAAGAGCCTTAATGGATAAGGTACTGCTTCGACCACCCGAAGAATCTCAAGTTTTGTTCGAGATACTGCTCTGGTATCATCGAAGAGCCTTAATGGATAAGGTACTGCTTCGACCACCCGAAGAATCTCAAGTTTTGTTCGAGATACTGCTTTGGTATCATCGAAGAGCCTTAATGGATAAGGTACTGCTTCGACCACCCGAAGAATCTCAAGTTTTGTTCGAGATACTGCTTTGGTATCATCGAAGAGCCTTAATGGATAAGGTACTGCTTCGACCACCCGAAGAATCTCAAGTTTTGTTCGAGATACTGCTTTGGTATCATCGAAGAGCCTTAATGGATAAGGTACTGCTTCGACCACCCGAAGAATCTCAAGTTTTGTTCGAGATACTGCTTTGGTATCATCGAAGAGCCTTAATGGATAAGGTACTGCTTCGACCACCCGAAGAATCTCAAGTTTTGTTCGAGATACTGCTTTGGTATCATCGAAGAGCCTTAATGGATAAGGTACTGCTTCGACCACCCGAAGAATCTCAAGTTTTGTTCGAGATACTGCTTTGGTATCATTGAAGAGCCTTAA
This sequence comes from Lathyrus sativus, assembly GCA_963859935.3. NCBI lineage: Eukaryota > Viridiplantae > Streptophyta > Magnoliopsida > Fabales > Fabaceae > Lathyrus > Lathyrus sativus. Next base: position 209,504,874 of record OZ012736.1, read on the forward strand.
TGGATAAGGTATTGCTTCGACCACCCAAAGAGGATCGCTTATACTACTTTGGTATCGCGAAGGACCTTATTAGATTAGGGACTGCTTCGACCATCCAGAGAATATCAGGTTATCTTATTCATCCTATTAACCCATTCACGGTACTTTTTACTCCTCTACCGGACAAATTTCGGGGTCTTCTTGTATCTAATTGACTTCCACCTTAAAATGAACGCCATGCGGTTCATTCGCTCAGGTTTAAGGCAATTAGATAGGGGCATCTGTCATACCCCAAATTTGTCCTACTTCGGTATTTAAATGGATGTTTGACTGTTTCACGACATCTGGCTATGACTATCTGAGACTTCGTTTATAAAGACCATGTGTGTACACATTGTGGTTATAATCCCTAGCAATTTTTGTTGATTTCTTGTGGGAAGAGCGCGCCTCCAACCCCTTATACCCAAACTCATATGTGTCCTCGTCATCACGATCAGGCATATGTGATATGGTCAACGACACCAAATACATGATTGGATCCATCTCGTAGCATACTTGTTGGATTTCAAGAAATTTATACCCTATTTCAACTTGGTTACAAACTTCTCTTTAAGTTGCTTGTTATGATATGCACTTAGAATTGAGGTCAATTCCACGCTCTCCGGTTCCGCTTCCGCTCTACGGTGACTTTTCTGCAGAAATCCTCCAAATTCGCCGGTGGTTGATTCCTTGCTCTCAACTTTCCTCAATGCGTAACTTCTCTTTTCAGTCTTTCCTTTCCCCAAATGGTGTAATTGAGGGTAAAAGAGTCTACGGGAATGTATTTTTGCTACCCACTCTCAGCCACGTCCAAATTATGCATTTAACTGAATTTTGTTACTATGACGGTCGTGGCAAGTCCATGACGGTCGTCATATCAGAAAAATTCAATTTTTTTCTAGATAGAACATCTCTTTAGCTTTCCAACGCTTCGAACGGGGGTCAAATCCGACTTACGGATCAAGAGATATGATTTTTCGAAGTTTCCTAAAACTTCTACAGAATTTTACACTTTTTCCCGACAATTCGACCAATTCAATTCCTTCCTTCGATCCAAACACATACTCAACTACGACTACGATGCAACGAGACATAGCAAAGTCATAATTGAATTTAATCAAAATAAAACGGGCGTTACAACTCTCCCCTACTTACAAGAATTTCGTCCTCGAAATTACCTTAATCAAACAGCTCGGGATAAGACTCCCGCATCTTGCTCTCTAGTTCCCACGTCAAGCTTTCGTCAGCAGCTCCCAACTAGACCACTTTCACCAAAGCAATCTCCTTACCTCGTAACGTCTTCACCTCCCAATCATCAATTCTCACAGGCTTCGTCTCCACAGTAAGATTCTCACGTACTTGCACATCGTCCATGGGAATGACATGCGACGGATCTGCAATATACTTACGGAGCTGTGACACATGAAATACATCGTGTAGATTCGACAAATTTGGCGGCAACGCCACTCGATATGCCACCTTTCCAACTCTGTCCAATATCTGATACGGACCAATGAAACGAGGAGTAAGCTTCTTAGATTTCAAAGCTCTACCAACACCGGTCACAGGCGTGACTCTCAAAAATACATGATCTCCAGCTTCAAATTCTAAATCCTTCCTGCGCTTATCATAATAACTTTTCTGCCTACTCTGTGAAGCTTTCATCTTTTCTCGAATTAACTTCACCTTCTCGGTAGTCTCTCGAACAATATCCGGTCCGAGTACCACACTCTCTCCCGATTCATACCAACACAACAGAGTCCTACACCGCCGACCATACAAAGCTTCGAATGGTGCCATTCCGATACTAGAGTGATAACTGTTATTATAAGTAAACTCTATCAACGGAAGGTATGTATCCCACGAGCCACCTTCCTCAAGTACACATGCTCTCAGCAAATCTTCTAAAGACTGAATAGTCCGTTCAGTCTGACCATCTGTTTGAGGATGGTATGCTGAACTCAACCTCAACTTAGAACCCAAAGCCTCTTGCAGACTCTTCCAAAACTCAGAAGTAAACCGTGGATCTCTATCCGACACAATGCACAACGGAACACCATGCAACTTAACAACCACTCTAACATAAATCTCTGCCAACTTCGATACTGGAAAAGTGATGTTAATAGGAATAAAGTGAGCTGACTTTGTAAGCCCATCAACAATCACCCAAATAGAATCACATCCTCTCAAAGTGTTCGGCAAACCCGTTACAAAGTCCATTGAAATGCTGTCCCATTTCCATTCTGGAATTTCTAACGGTTGCATCAACCCAGCAGGTTTCTGATGCTCAACTTTCAACTTCTGACAAGTCAAACATGCATACACAAAACGTGCTACATCACGCTTCATACCAGGCCACCAAAACAGATTCTTCAAATCATTATACATTTTCGTCGCTCCTGGATGAATACTCAACTTACTTTTGTGACTCTCTTCCAGAATTGCTTTCTTCATATCTGCGTTATTAGGAATGCAAATACGACCACGAAATCCCAACACTCCTTGCGCATCCAATTGATAATCATTATCTTCCGCATGATCTACTCCAGGCATTAAATCCACCAACTTCACATCTAATTTCTGAGCTTCTCTAATGCTGTCCAGAAAATCATTATTAATCTTTAACATGCCCAACTTTACACTCTTTGGTGTTACTTCACAAACTAAACTCAGATCTCTGAATTGCTCAATCAACTCTAATTCTTTAGCCATCATTGCTGACATATGCGAAGTCTTGCGGCTTAAGGCATCAGCTACAACATTAGCTTTTCCCGGATGGTAATGTAACCCAAAATCATAATCCTTTAACAACTCTAGCCACCTTCGTTGCCTCATGTTCAGCTCTTTTTGGTCAAACAAGTATTTCAAACTCTTATGGTCGCTGAACACTTCGAATCTCGAGCCATACAGATAATGTCTCCAAATCTTCAGCACAAAAACAACGACATCAAGTTCTAAATCGTGCGTGGGATAATTCTTCTCATGGATTCTCAGCTGTCTTGAGGCATACGCAACTACTTTATTATTCTGCATGAGTACTCCTCCTAAACCAAACTTAGAAGCATCACAGTATACAACAAACGGTTCTTCTGCGTTAGGCAATATCAACACCGGAGCAGACGTCAACCTTTTCTTTAACTCCGTAAAACCTGCTTCGCATTGAGCATCCCATACAAAAGTCTTCCCTTTACAAGTCAACTTAGTTAACGGAAAGGCCAACTTAGAAAAACCTTCAATAAACCTTCTATAATAACCAGCAAGTCCTAAAAAGCTTCTAATCTCCGCTGCCGACTTTGGAGTTTCCCATTTCAACACGGCATCAACCTTAGATGGATCTACGGCAATTCCATCACCTGATATAACATGACCCAAAAAGCTAACTTCCTCCAACCAAAAGTCACATTTCGACAGTTTCGCAAACAACTTCCTTTCTTTCAACACTTGCAGCACTAATCTCAAGTGCTCAACATGCTCCTCCTTCGACTTCGAATAAATTAGGATATCATCAATGAATACTACCACGAACCGATCCAAATACTCATGGAAGATACGGTTCATGTATTCCATGAAAACTCCCGGTGTATTAGTAATGCCAAAAGGCATTATCGTAAACTCATAGTGTCCATACCTGGTTCTGAACGCAGTTTTCTGAACATCGTCACCTTTTACCTTAATCTGGTGATACCCCGACCTCAAATCAATTTTACTAAACACTTGCGCTCTAACCAATTGACCCATCAAGTCATCAATTCTTGGAAGCGGGTATTTGTTCTTAATCTTAACTTTGTTCAGTTGCCGGTAGTCAATACACAACCTCATACTGCCATCCTTCTTCTTCACTAACAATACCGGAGCTCCCCACGCTGATACACTTGGTCTAACGAACTTCTTCTCAAGTAAGTATTCCAACTGTTTCTTCAACTCTGCCAATTCAGATGCAGACATCCTGTACGGTGCCATAGACACAGGTCTGGTACCGGGTACAAGATCAATAGAAAATTCAATTTCCCGTTCCGGAGGAACTTCATCTGGAAACACCTCAGGGAAATCACAAACAACTTCCAATTCATCGATTATCGCCTTATTCTCAATGGATAATGATACCACCAACGCAAACACCTGAGCATCTTCTAGCAATATCTGCTTCATCTGTTTGGTAGTTACCCAACGCACTCCCTCCTCCTCAGGAGTAGAGAATCTCACCGACTTATCAAAGCAATTAATATGAACACAGTTATACTCTAACCAGTTCATACCCAAAATTATGTCTATCCCACTTAGTGGCAAACAGACTAAGTCAACCAGGAAATCTCTATCAAACATCGACAGAGGACATTTCAAACACACAAGAGACGTAGTTACCGATCCCTTAGCTGGGGTCCCAACTACCATCTCTCCACTCATGTGTGACAACATAAGACCCAAACGTTCAACACAATCCGCAGCAATAAAGCAATGAGACGCACCAGCGTCAATAATAGCAAGTAAAGGACTACCATTGATGAAACAAGTACCTTCAATCAATTTGTCATCACTGGATGCTTGAGTCCCAGATAGCGCGAACACTCTTCCGCCATTCTATTCCTTCTTAGGCTTCTGACACTTGTCTCGCAGGTGTCCCTCTTCACCGCAGTTGAAACAAACCATTCCTTTGCGTTTGCACTCACCAACAGCGTGTCCCAACTCTCCGCAACGGATTTCAACGATCCAGAATTACATACATTACTCTTGTGACCTGGCTTTCCGCACTTATATTAAACAATACCAGCAGAAGCATCTCCCCTACTAGCTTTCCGGCCGTCAGCTACTTTTTGTTTCCCTTTGCCAGCTGGAGGATCATAAGGCTTACCACGACTCTGCTGTGATTTGCCTCTCCTCTCACTCACCAACTTGTAATGAGCATTGCTATCCTCTTCATAAATCCTACAACTTTCAACCAATGAATCAAAGACATGGATCTTCTGATACCCGATTGCTTTCTTGATTTCAGACTTCAATCCGTTCTCAAACTTGATACATTTAGAGAATTCAGCAGTCTCTGCGTTGTAGTGTGGGTAAAACTTAGCCAACTCCTTGAACTTCGCCGCATACTCAGTAACAGATCTGTCTCCTTGCTTCAGTTCAAGAAATTCAATCTCTTTCTTACCACGGACATCTTCCGGGTAATACTTCTTCAGAAATTCCCTACGGAATACAGTCCAAGTAACTTCTTCACCTGCAGCTTCCAACACTGGACGGGTCTCTAGCCACCAGTCATCATCTTCGACTGCTAGCATATGAGTCCCATAACGGACCTTCTGTGCTGGAGTACAATCCATCACACGATAGATTCACTCCATTTCCTTTAACCACTCCAATGCACCATCAGGATCATGCTTACCCTTGAAGGTAGGCGGATTCTCCCGTTGAAACGTTGCCAAACTGCGAGACCCAGCATCTCCAGCAGGATTCGGCTGATGTTCTATAGCATTAGCTAAAGCTTGCAGAGCGGCAGCAATTGCAGCATCATTCCTCCCAGCCATTTCACTTAAGCTACAACAACCAACAATCAGTTTTCATAATTAACGAGACTCTAGTGTTAGGCACGACGACTGACTCGACGACACTAGACAACTTGGCTGGACGGACCGACCTGCTCTGATACCACTAATGTAACACCCCAAATCTAAACTTGCGGATAACAGGAAAAACAACAATTCATAAAGCAAACAAAGCGCAGTAGCGCAAACCTTGACTGCATGACGATCGTCATGAGCCTGTGACGGTCGTCACACAGGCAAAATCCCTCATATCAGAGATGTTACACTTCAACCTGACAGACAACAATCATTATGCAACAACTTGCAAATAACATACGTAGCACGAAATTGGATGAACAATCACCAATGCATTACTTAACCATTTAATCATAAAACAACTCGTCATTACTTCCGGTGGAAGTTTGATAAAGTATACAACATGTTCTCTTAAAACAATTTAATAAAAACATCGTAACAAGTTTGATCAACAATAACATCGACTAAAATAATAACAGCAATCGTCCATCCCCCCCAAGAGTGCTACGTATCAGAGCGACCAACGACACCTTAACGGGAACTATGCTCTATTCCTGACTACCTGCAAATTACCACCAGAGGAGGTAACATACAACGGAAAAGGGTGAGAGATCAATAATATAACATAAAGCATGATAGAAAACATGCCGGAAACTCATCACAACATTATAGGTTTCGAAATCATAAACATCATCGACAATAACTGCGAGTAATCCATATCTCATATAAACAACATTAACATACAACTAGCGTAATTATGTGACTTTATGCGACTCAAAGATGCGACTCAACTGTGCACATGCATGTGGTACCATTTAGGAGCCAACGCTCCAAAACTCGGGACAGGGCCAACACCCCGAACCCATCTAGGAGCCAACACTCCAAAACTCGGGACAGGGCCAACACCCCGAACCCATCTAGGAGCCAACACTCCAAATAACGCCAATACAGGCACAACCGTCGCCAATCCAGGCCAAATGCAATGCCATGAAACGCATCTATTATGGACTACAACACAACCATAGAAACCGTATAACAAGGCATTACGCCTACAACCAGAATGTCCATAACAGAGCATCATAACATCATACCACTCATGCAACCATCACTTTCTACCCGTTCACATACGGGAACAATAACAACATAATTTCAACATTTACGACTGTTCATGTAAAGGAACATTACAACATCGTACCAACAAATAGGAACTCAAAGTGTGCATACAAAACGGCTATTCCTATACAGGTATAACATCAACATCAGTTCAACAATTAATCTTTAACATGCGGCATTCAACAATTAAGGATTCAGCATCTTATCGTAATAACAACATTACGACATTTTCTTACATAATTAATTACAATTCAATCACAACCAGGTAACTGTCCTTTTTGGCCAATTAGGGAAAACCATTATAGCGTTGTACGAATAACCGTATAGCATATTCGTTCTACGTATTTGCCCATAAGGAAAACCTTAGAGCATCGCACTAATAACTACATAACACATTCATTCCTACATAGAAATCTGGTCCCATTAGGGAAACCTTTTCCTTAACATTTATCGATTAACGAAAGCTATACCTATGACTCGATTCCCCACATGAATTCGATCATACCCACAGTTATAGAATTGAACCCCACCCTTACCTTAGAATTGAGGTCAATTCCACGCTCTCCGGTTCCGCTTCCGCTCTACGGTGACTTTTCTGCAGAAATCCTCCAAATTCGCCAGTGGTTGATTCCTTGCTCTCAACTTTCCTCAATGCGTAACTTCTCTTTTCAATCTTTCCTTTCCCCAACTGGTGTAATTGAGGGTAAAAGAGTCTACGGGAATGTATTTTTGCTACCCACTCTCAGCCACGTCCAAATTCTGCATTTAACTGAATTTCGTTACTATGACGGTCGTGGCAAGTCCATGACGGTCGTCATATCAGAAAAATTCAATTTTTTTCTAGATAGAACATCTCTTTAGCTTTCCAACGCTTCGAACGGGGGTCAAATCCGACTTACGGATCAAGAGATATGATTTTTCGAAGTTTCCTAAAACTGCTACGGAATTTTACACTTTTTCCCGACAATTCGACCGATTCAATTCCTTCCTTTGATCCAAACACATACTCAACTACAACTACGACTCAACGAGACATAGCAAAGTCATAATTGAATTTAATCAAAATAAAACGGGCATTACACCCTTGATCAAGTAGAAACTTGCTTAGACGTTCATACCAAGCCCGAGGGGCTTGCTTGACTCCATACAAGGCACGTTTTAACTTGTATACGTGATCAGGATATTCATGAGATTCAAAACCCGGAGGTTGAGCAACATAAAATTCTTCATTAATATAGCCGTTAAGAAATGCACTTTTTACATCCATTTGAAATAGCTTAAAATTTTTCGCACAAGCGAAGGCAAGTAAAAGGCGTATAGCCTCGAGTCGGGCAACTGGCGCATAAGTCTCCTCATAGTCGATGCCTTCCTCTTGGTTATACCCTTGCGCGACTAAAGGCGCCTTGTTGCGAGTTATTACCCCGTTTTTGTCTAGTTTGTTATTAAACACCCATCGGGTTCCAATTACTCGATGACTTCGCGGAGGAGAGACAAGGTCCCAAACCTTATTTCTCTTGAACAAGTTAAGTTCCTCTTGCATAGATAAGAACCAATGTTCATCGAGTAAGGCTTCTTTCGGGTTTTTAGGTTCTATCTGAGAAACGAAAGTGAAATGGTAATAGAAATTACTTATCTTAGACCGAGTCGTCACCCCCTTTGATATATCACCGAGGATATTGTTGATGGGATGGTCTTTGGAAGACTTCCAAGCTGGAGGAAGATCATCTTTTGCAGACGGATGAACTACCTCGATTTCTTCACGGCGATCATCTTTTTCCTCCTCAACTTTGGCTAGGTCGGGTTGATCAATTCCCGACTCGACACTTTTGAGTATGTCTTCCAAAGATATACCTGCACCATGAACAACACTACCTTTTCCGAAATATCTCAGATAAGATTCATCAAATGTTACGTCTACAGACTCTTCAACAGTAAGTAATCTCTTATTGTATATTCTATAGGCTTTACTTGACTGAGAGTATCCGAGGAAGATACCTTCGTCATCCTTGGAGTCAAATTTACCTAAGCTTTCCTTTCTATTATTCAACACGAAACACTTACAACCAAAGACATGTAGGTGAGAAACATTTGGCTTGCGCCCTTTTAAAAGTTCATACAATGTTTTGTTTAGAATTGGGCAGATAAACACCCTATTCAATACATAACATGCCATACTTATGGCGTCAGCCCAAAAATACTTAGGTAATGCACTTTCATTGGTCATGGTTCTCCCTAACTCTTCCAAAATATGATTTTTGTGCTCCACAACCCTGTTTTGTTGAGGGGTACGCGGAGCGGAGAAGTTATGATCAATACCGTGTTTATCGCAATATTCCTCGAACAAATGGTTTTCAAACTCACCTCCATGATCACTCCTAATTAATATTATGTTTGTGTTTAATTTATTTTGAGAAAGCTTAGCAAATCTTTCAAAGGCTGCGAATGTATCGCTCTTGCTAGCCAAGAAGATAGTCCAACAGAATCTAGAAATATCATCAACTATTACAAAACCGTAATAGTTACCACCTAGACTTTTAATTCTAGATGGCCCAAATAAATCCATATGGAGAAGCTCAAGAGGTCTCGTAGTTGAAACGATGTTTTTAGATTTAAAAGAGATCCTCATTTGCTTTCCCATTTGGCAAGCGTCACATAGGTGATCCTTGGTAAACTTAATTTTGGGCAGACCTATGACTAGATCTTTTGAAACTACCTTATTTAGAAAGTCAAAGTTGACATGTGCTAAACGTCTATGCCATAACCATGAGTCCTCACTCATTGTCATGAGACATTTATCACTTGTCAAAGATACTTCATCCAAATCCAGCATATAGACATTTTTTACTCTTAGACCATTAAACATATCCTTCATTTTATCATTATGTGCAATTTGGCAACAATCTTTTGAAAACGATACTTTGTATCCTTTGTCGCACAATTGGCTAATGCTAATGAGATTATGTTTAAGGCCCTCGACAAGCAATACATCAGAGATAGTAGTGGAAGAGGGATTACCTACACTACCTTTTCCAAGTATTGCACCACGGTTGTTGTCTCCATAGGTTACATATCCCTTCTTCTTTGCCACGAAGTCGATAAAGAGAGATATGTCTTCTGTCATGTGTCTTGAGCATCCACTTTCGAGAACCCATCTTCTCTCAGTGATCTCAAGACGTTGTACCTATGAAAAACAATTAACAAGAGTAGGTACTCAATGGCTCATTGGGTCCTAAGTTGTGAGTAACAAAACTGTCGAATTTAGGCAACCATTGATAAATGCCTTTAGGAACCAAAAATCTCCTAAAACGACATTTAGCAATGGTGTGGCCTTTCTTGCAACAATACAAGCAAGAAAAGTTAACTTTTAAATTACTTTTGCTATCATGATCTCTTACAACATATGTGTATTTTTGATATGGGTTAACCATACTCTTTCTAAAATTAGCTTTATCAATAGCAAAAGTAATTTTGGGCTCTAGAGCCTTGTTAAGTTTGGAATTTAGGTTTCTAACTTCATTTTGCCAAATGTAACAAGTATCACACCCAAAGTTAACAACTCTTTTTCTTAGATCCTCACAACCTACTTTTGTACTTTCCACTATGGAAGCTTTCAATGCCTCAAGTTTCTTTTCGAAATCACGAATCTTTTGCTCTAGGTGAGCAAAGATTTGGTTGTTTGAGGCAAGCCTTTTAAAGGCTTCTTTTGCTTCAAAATGCAAAGTATTAAAAGCAGTTTGCAATTCAAAATGAGACATTTTAGAGGAATTTTCATACTTGGCATGTCGTACCTTTTTCTTTTTGTTCTTTTGATGGGCGGAATGACAAAGATTGACAGATTCATCTTCATCACTTGAGCTTTCACCCTCGGAGGATTCACTATCGCTTTCCCAAACTATATACTCTCTCCTTGGCTTGGATTGCTTCTTATGTGATCTATTTGTTTCCTTTTCTTTCCCCTTTTTGTTCAAGGGACAATCCGGTTTGTAGTGTCCGGTCTTTCCACAAGTATAACATGACCCTTTTTTCTTGTTTCCTTTAGTGTCGTCATTTCTAGAGTACCTTGATTGTTTCTGGAAGTTGACAAGATTTTTCTCGGAGTTTTGGATACCGTTCTTTTTGACATAGCAGTTGTAACGCTTTACAAACAACCCCATATCCTCACTCTTGTCATCATCTTCGTCATCACGCGAAGTGTAATCACTGTGCTCTTTAGTTTGGGACTTTGAGGAAGAAGTCTTGAGAGCAATAGACTTCTTTTCAATGTTTTTCATTTTCTCCTTCTTTTCCTTCTTTTCATATTGCTCTAGGCTTAGAAGCACTTGCTCGTACTCTTGCAGCTTCCCAAACAATGTTGTAAGATCCAAATTTGTGAGATCGTTGGCTTCTTTGATAGAGGTTACCTTTGGTTGCCATTCCCTGTTAAGACATCTCAAAATTTTGTTAGTAGTAACATCATTGGCAACTGGCCTACCTAGTGAGTGCAATCTATTGATGAGATGAGTGAATCTCTTTTGCATGTCCGCAATGGTTTCCCCTTGCTCCATGTGAAAGAGATCGAACTCTTGCATTAACATATTGAATCTCGCTAGCTTGACATTATTGGTTCCCTCATGGGCAACTTGCAATGAGTCCCACATAGATTTTGTAGTTAAACAATGAGAAACCCTATAATATGCATCAACTCCTAATGAGGAGATCAAAATATTTTTAGCTTTCCAATCATAATTATATTTCTTCTCGTCATCATCAGACCATTGTGCTTCAGGCTTAGGCACAATCATGTTATTCTCATCGGTCATAGTTATTTCAATTGGACCGTTAAGAATAACATTTCACACCTTCCTATCGATGGAATTAATGTGCACCCGCAAACAGTCTTTCTAGTAACTATAATTTTTCTCCATTAAAATCAGGAGCTCTATTATAGGCCCCTTTAGGTTCATTAGCCATTTTCTACTAAGTTATACTTCAAGCACGGAGTGAACCGGTGCTCCTGATACCACTTGTTAGACGATGACACAAATCTAGAAAGGGGGTTGAATAGATCCCTTGTTAAAAAATGAGTCGGCGCTACCAATAAAATGGTTTTAAAAAATTTGTTTAATTTGCGGAAGCGGCCGTGGAAAATTACCGTCTATAACGAACGGTTACTAGAAAACCGGATATGCGTTTTAGCCGATGGAATTGGATAACGAGTAATGAGAATCACTATGCTAGTTACACTCTTAATTTAATTTAGCTCACAATGTGGTATGACTAGTTCTAATGCCTTAAAATATTACCATAATAAATGGAAAACACGCAAGGCTTTTCGTTCAGGCAATTTATCAAACACTTGGAGTGCAGAGCACTACAAGTGAGTTCAGCTTTGAGTAATTTGCTCTAATTTCCTTGTACAATCAACAATTATACTAGAGTAAAAAATAGTCCAGCACTTACTCAAAACAATCCTAAATTTGATATAATTGCTTGTACTAAAACAACACAAATATTAAGCAATGTAAAAACAAAAGGTAAAAGGCACAAGGATTTGTTGAGGCAGTTCCCCCGTCGTCCTCGCTTCGGGGTGCATCTGCCCTCAATTCTAACAATAGAATTGAGCTCTTATAATATAAATTTAACATGTTGTAGAATCGTATATACAAGAATGAAATAGCAATCAAACAAACGAACTCCCTTGTTGTTGTAGAAGCTATCTCCTCTTGTCCCTCGATTCGAGTCGAATCAAGTCCTTCGACAGCTTGTGTATGAACCTCCGATTACAGCTCTATGTTTGAACAACCTTCCATCTTCAAACCCCACCCCGGCTGATCTCAAACACTCATGTGTCAAACCCAAACTTCTCCTTCACAATTTGTCGATTACCGCTACTAGATCGATGAAACCCACCGCTCCTCGATCACCTTCACTCGGCCGAATATATGTTGAGAAGACTCGTCCAAAAACCCCCAAATTCAAAGAATCTTGGAGGAAAAAACACTAGAGGTTTTATTCAAGAAAAACCTGTCAATTCCTCAACCCGAACCAGATTACCCAATCACGGCTTCGAACGTTATCACCTTAGACAATCCATAATGCACAACAAAGATTATTGTGTGTGATTGTGGTAGTATGAAATGTAAAAGATGTAGATGATGAGAACTTGAGTTGTCACCTCTTTCACTTTTCTTGTTTTTGTAATTGATTCAATTGATATGAAATGAATAGAGCAACTGAATATTTATACTAGACAAAACTGTTATAACTGATAAAACCAACTTCCAAAAATAATAGACAACTAAAAAAATATGCAGCAAACAGCGAGCAGTCGACCCATGCAGAGTACAGGGTCGACCTGAGCTAACCCAAGGCAGCATATTATGCAAAACATACAGCTATGCGTCGACCAGAATAAGGCATGCATCGACACAAAGCCTGAATTTTTTGACAAATGAAAATGACAACAGTATGCGTCGACCAGTAGGTCGACCATACCAAACCCGAGGAAAATGCATTTCTAGGACACTTGCCATGAGTCGACTGGAGCAGAGTTTAGGTCGACTCAAAGACCTGAAACATCAAAAAATTCCTAAATTCATATTTTTGATTCTCTTAAATGAAAGCTATGATAGACCAATAGAATTAGACTCGTATAACACATATTTTGACAGCTCTAAATGCAGTACTTAGAGATATTTAGTGCAAGCAAATAAACATGAGAAATAAGGTATGCTTGTGCATCATGGTGATAATGCCAAATGACTATTCTTCCATGCGGCTCGATTTTGACATCATTGAAACAAGCATATCAATTATCAGAGGCTTTTCCCTAACAGGCTCTAGCTCGATTCTTTTTTCTTGTCAAAGAAGGCATGAAAATAAACACATGAACCTTGGAGTCTCTTGAATAAAAATCAATCAAATCTTGCAAAACTCTTGATCAGATGATTTAAATTGTTTACGGATCAACTTCAACTTTTTTTAGATGAAATTCACTCGAGCTGAGGGACTGATATTTGATATCTTTGATCCAAATTCTTCCTGAAAAAGTTAGTAGAGGAAAAAAACATTTTTTTTGGGATTTTAATTAATAGTTAGTAACCATAAACATAAACAAATATCAAACAAATAAGAAAACAAAGGTGCCCGGTGATCTCTCAAGAACAAACCTGCAGAGAAAGGAAAGAGAACCAAAGCTTGGGATCTTGTTTGTGAGATGAGATGCAAATGACATGTGGGATCTTAGGGGTAAAAATTAGGGTATTACAGGGGTACATTGGGAAAGCTTCCACAACTAAAGATGATCTCCACGCCATGCAGATCTCGATTAAACCAAATGATATCTTTAGCTGTCAAACCCATAAGCCTATTTGACCATTCAGATGCAACCCTTGTATCAACAAAAGCTCCACCACGAGGAAGGTGATCTATAAACCACTTGTAGAAAAGTGGTGTGTAACAAGAAACAATCTCCGCTCTCCTATTTTCATTCTTATACAGAGTGGTATAAGTCTCTGAGGAGAGTGGGTATAAGTCTCGGAAGTGGATACTTTTTCTTGATAGTCACCTTGTTCAACTGTCTGTAATCCACACAGAGTCTCATAGAACCTTCTTTCTTCTTAACCAACAACACCGGTGCACCCCACGACGACACACTCGGACGAATAAACCTCTTTTCAAGCAAATCTTCAAGTTGACTCTTCAAATCTTTCAATTCCGATACGAACATACGATATGGAGCCATCGATATCGGACTGGTTCCAGGAATCAGGTCAATCGAAAACTCCACTTCTCGTTCCGGCGGTAAATCCCTTATCTCATCAGGAAAACTTCCGGAAAATCACGGACAACTGGTAAGGCATCAATTGCGTCACTTTCACCAATACTCAAAGTTGCCATCAACATAAATACCCTTGCACCATCTCGCACTGATTCTCTCACTTGCTTAGCAGTCATAAACAAATTCCCTTCATCACCCGGTTCAGGAAAAATAACCGTTTTATCAAAACAGTTAATATAAACACGATTGAATTTTAACCAATTCATTCCCAGAATGACATCAAGTTGGTCTAAGTGAAGACACACTAAATCAACCCCAAAGTCTCTACCGAAAATACTCAAAGGGCAATTCAAACACACATACGGTGTAGTTACCGAACCCATAGCAGGAGTATCAATAACCATGCCACCATCAATAACAGACATCTCAAGATTCAACCTTCTAACACACTCTAGAGAAATAAAAGAATGCGTAGCTCCAGTATCAATTATAGCGATCAAAGGCATACCATTAATAAAACACGTACGTCTAATCAAGTGATCATCACTAGCAGTCTCAGATCCAGATAGAGCGAACACTTTTCCGCTCCCTTGATTCTTCTTCGGCCTATCACATTTGGTACTAATGTGCCCTTGCTCACAACAATTGTAGCAAGTCACACCCGTACCGCTTCTGCACTCAAGAGCCTTGTGGCCTGGCTTGCCACACTTGAAACACGTCTTCTCAACACTTTTACATTCCGGATCACGGTGTCCGTCTTCACCACACCTGTAACATCTCACCGGAGTAGAAACTCCCCCACTTGGCTTCTTACCGAAACCAACCCTTTCTTTCCCCTTTTCAGCAGGAGTCACGTAAGGTTTT
This sequence comes from Lathyrus sativus, assembly GCA_963859935.3. Lineage (NCBI taxonomy): Eukaryota > Viridiplantae > Streptophyta > Magnoliopsida > Fabales > Fabaceae > Lathyrus > Lathyrus sativus. The sequence goes on from OZ012736.1 coordinate 209,520,183, forward strand.
CCTCTGAATTGTCTCTTTCCTTTCTTATCACTTAGGCTGTCGTAGTGGCTAGACCGAGCCCTACTATCCTCATCATAAATCCTACTCTTGTTTAACAACTTAGAAAATCGCCGGATTTCCTGATAACCAATAGCTTGCTTGATCTCAGGCCTCAAGCCATTCACAAATTTGAGACACTTAGATCTCTCAGCATTAACAGTGTTGTAGTGAGGACAAAACTTGATCAACTCCACAAATCTTTCCGCATACTCAACTACCGTCGAATTACCTTGCTTCAGCTCAAGGAATTCAACCTCTTTCTTTCCGCGCACATCTTCTGGAAAATACTTCTCCAGAAATGTCTCTCTAAAAAGATTCCAAGTAATCACAATCTCATCCTCTTCAAATCTTTGGCGAGTATTACCTCACCAGTCCTCGGCTTCTTCTTCGAGTATATGAGTTCCGAACTGCACCTTCTGTGCATCCGAACAATTCATAACCCGAAAAATCTTCTCAATAGCTTTCAACCAAATTTGTGCTTTGTCAGGCTCATGGGTTCCCTTGAACGTCGGTGGATTATTCCTTTGGAACCTTCCCAAAGCACGGAATTCATCATCAGCATTATTCCCCCCATTCACGTTGGCCAGAGGATTCTGTCCAATAGCCCCAGCCAATCTCGTCAAAGCCTCCGCAGTTGCTTCATCATTCCTACCTGTAACCATCTTACTGAATTCCAACAACAGAACCACATAAGAACACCAATATCGATAGTGTAACACACACACATATCAATATACACAGAGAACAACACACTAACAACTTGGCCGGACGGACCGACCTGCTCTGATACCACTTAATGTAACACCCCCTTCTATACCCCCAAATAATCAACATAAAAACAATTACGCACATATAAAAATTTTCATCAGAGTTTAAGAAATTATGGTATAAAGAGGTATGCCACATCATCACTAATTAAAACGCACAACACCTGCTCAAAATGACATGTAGCAGTGGGGTAGTTTTGAAAATAGAGGGACTTAGTTCTTACACCCACATTTCAATACTTAAAATTAAAGCGGAAGAATAAAACATTTGAATTACCTCAAAACATTTGATCACATAAATACATGTTATCCAGTTGTTCATCAATCATTCATGTTACAAAACATCGTCAACTAATACATCATAAATGTATCACAAAAGAATGCTATACAAGCCTAACTACCCGGTGTTACATAATCAGAGCAGTCCGACTCAAAAGAATGAAGCTATACTTCACAAAAGAAACCTCCCGCAACCTAATCTGCAATGCCTCATAGAGCATTATAAAACAACAGAAGGGTGAGAAATATTACCATAATAATCAATGCATAAGATTATATATATACAAGTAACAATTACATTCAATCCACATTTCTCACCACAATCCATTTTCATTATCATATGCATCATCATACATATACACAAATCATTCATGGATATTTAACAAGTATGTTTCATTCTACATACATCCATATCCTCAACTCCATAATTCATAGTCAAGCATATTCATATAACCAGGACATCCATGTTATGTGTCTCAATTACGACTCAATGCAACTCAATGCTATGTGGTACCAACACTTGTTATCATTTTTCGGTTATTACACTTAAACCGAGTCCACCCTTCTAGACCGATAACAACAAATCCCGTCCCCTAGGCTTCAAACCCACCCTTCTAGGTTTGGGACAAGCCACTTGTCTCCACGAAACTAGCAAACATTGCCTCTTGACTAAATGATGCATATGCAATCAACCAACAAAAATGCACTTAAGACCGTTCCCGCATCTTAATCCCATGCATTCAAATAATTCATCCCTTCAAGAATTACAACATGATTGCACATATAACATATTCATAATAATTCAAGGCATTCACATTCAATACCATCATCACATTCATCAAAACAATGCACACATATCCATGATATGTTCCCATGCATTACATACATTAGCATACAACAATATGCATTCACATACTTATTAGACAATACACACATATTCACTAATATGTTCTCATGTATCCCTAATCAATTCAAACAATACACATATCACAATCTAGGATTCACGCCCAAAGGCTACCCACAGCTCATCACAATAGTACACAAACCATTCATATCACATAGGATTAGCATAATTGAACCAAGCAATTAATCATTGGATGGATAAAATAGAGAAGAAACAATGTTGTCCTGCTCGCCACCCTTCGCCTAGCGAAACCATTGGCGAATGCTCGCTGGGACCTTCGTCTGGCGAAATCGCCAGCAAACAAAGTCAGTAGCTACTGACTTGATTCGCTACCCTTCGCTGATGTACTCGCCTGGCGAACCCTCGTCACTCACCTTCGCCTGGCGAGCTTGCCAGCGAAGACCACTGGGAGTTTTCTTGAATTATTCGCCAGCTATTCGTTGGGCTTTACCCGGCGAAGCTTCGCCTTCACTCGCCTGGCGAGAGCCAGCGAACCTGCGATATCAGAACCCTCATTTTGTCCCAAAACTTCTACCCTCCAAAAATCGACCGATTCTCACAGAACCAGTTCCAATAATCTTAATCCCACATCACCCGACTATTCTACGACATTATTTCCAGTTTCTAACCGATTAAACTACGATTCTATAGATTAAATCCATTTTTTTGCCCTAGCTTGAAAAATGGTGGAAACTCACAACAAAACCCCAACCCACACATACATAACCGCATACATTGACTAGATAATAATGTTTCTCACCCTTACCTTGATTGGATTGAAGCTTGAAGTTGATTCTTGATGATTTCTCCAAGTTTCCCTCTTCTCTTCTCTTTTCTCCTCTTTCTCTATTCTTTCTCTTCTATTTTCTTTCTATCCAATTCTTTCCACTTATCCCTTATATATTTCTATTATTTTCTTTCCTTCCCATTTCTCTCTTCAATTATCTACCAAATAAATCCAATTAATCCAAATCATTAAGATTAATTCCGATAAATCAATTAATTAACATAATTAATTAATTAATGAAATTTGGGCTGTTACAATGTCTTCAAAGAAAAACTCGTCTGGACGCGAATTTAATGTAGACTCTTGCGTGGAAAGATGCCACAAAATTCCACACTACTCTCCACTATAATCCAATACGTATACTCAAGCCTGGGTATTTGGCTTATCTCTCATGGAACAACCCACCCAACAGCACAACAACAATACAATATGATAACAATGATAAAGTGCAGAAAATAAAATGCAAATGCAATGATATAGAAAAATCATACAAATACAACATTCATATGCACAAATATACACACCCAAAAATATAAAATAGACAAGTGCTAGGATTGACACAGATAGGGAACCAGGGTCCCCAACAGAGTCGTCAGCTGTCGCATACTGCGAAAAAGGGCCGACGAAAACAAACAGAAGAGTCTCCACCAAACGTTATTTATCCCAAGGAGAGGGAAAGAAAACGATAGAAGAAAACATAAAAAGAAGGAAAAGACAAGGTCATCGCAACTAAATCTTGGGTTCGGGAGTCGGTTACGCAAGGGGAAGGTATGAGCACCCCTCACGTCCGTTGTACTCAACGTGATCCACGCTTGTTGTCTATCAAAAGGGTGAGTTATCTAAAAGCTACTACTAAATGGGGAAGGGAAAAGAAAAGAGCAGACTCAATAGGACATCGTCGCCCTATGCATACGTATTCCTTCATGCAATGGGAAAGTCAGAGTCAACGTAGTTCAGAAAACTACCGGTGATGGGGAGAAGGTTGGTCGCCAAGACATTGTCGTCTCGTGCCTACGTATCCTCATCTGGTATGAAAAATTAGAGCAAATGTAGTTCAGGTAAATTAGACCACTGGTTGGTTAAATGTTTTTTATGAGCGACGTTAAGTTCCAATTCCAACAGTTAGGGTCGATGCCTGTTTGCGGTAGAACACGAAAAGTAACGTACTCTTTTTTAAAAATGATTTAAGAACAAATCTCGAAGGATGAAAAGGTTTGAATTTGGTTATTGAGTTTTAGAGAAGTGAATTGAATTTGTTTTAGATTCACATTGCATTAAAGATTATGACATAGGAGCGAATGCGTCGCATATCGCCCAAAGGGCATACACTAAACACTCTAGACGAGTGAGGATAAACCCCTTACTCATCATTTCCCATGTACTTAAGGCTTGTGGCGCACAATGTTCATCATTCTTTATTAAGTGTCTTAAGATTGTTTGAGATAAGAAGAGAAGACGCAAGAGAAACACTAATGGGAAACTGAAAACACTAATATTGTCATACAAAATGGTCCTAAAGTTAGGATGAAAAGGAAGTCTACCTAATGTTAACATACAAATGATGGACCTAAAGTTGAGGTCAAAGGGACTATCCTAATTGTTATCATGCAAAGGATTGAAAGCTTAATGTCTCTCCTACTCCTATCTTAAACAGAGGGACTAGGAATCCTAAGGGATCATGTGAGCAAACACAAGTAAACATCATACTAATCAATCACAGATGAAAATAGACTCAAGACTTAATGAAGTCTCAAGAAAATAAAAAGAAGAAAGAAGAATGAGAGATGAAGGAGAAGGTGCAACAACACGAAAACAAACAAGTTCACTCCATAAGACATAAGTTTCACACAAACACAAACATTAGGTTCAAACACACAAAGTAAACACTAACATCATGCCAAAGTAGCAACATATGCTCACATGTCAAACCATAACCAAAGATTAGAGGTCAAAACAAATAAGAAAAATAAAGCACCAATGCATACACAAATGACTTAAAATAAATCAAGAAGCATTTTCAATCATCAAGCATAGTGAAACGAGGTCAAATGATATGAGAATCAAGGTAGGGCATGTAGAAATGTAAATATGTATTCAACTCATGTCAATGGTTAAAGGATGAGCAAAAAGATTCAAATCATGCATCGATATCCAAACACAATCAATTGTCACACAAATAATCATGCAAAGGCACACCTTAAAGATGTAAACATGTAAACTCAAGACATGAACATAAATGGGTAGCAACATGTACATGTATCTAAATACATCATCAACACACAAATCAGAAGAAGAAGTCTCAAAAATCAAACTCAAAGTAAACACCAAGACTAGGCAAGCATATACCAAAATTATCCTTAAAGAAAAGGAAATGTCCAAGCAAAGCACAAGGCAAAAATGACCAAGCAAGGCACACCATATCATCAAGGTCAGAACTAAACACAAATGATGCACATCATATTCATATCCAAGTCATTAACCAAACTCAAGAAGGATCATGTTCAAATTATGCTCAAGAAACCACTCAAAAAACTCATTCGAAGGAAACACAAAATTAAGTGTAGGAATGGGTGATAAATGGTCATACATTGGATATCAAATAATGGGAATCAAACACTCAAACTTGTCATTTAAAACCTATAAGAAATCATAAACATCCATTTGACCATACAGGAAAGCAACTCAAAGAATTAGGTTAGGAACACCGAAGGAGTGAGGCCAAAACATCATTAACTTGAAAATTCAACCATAAATTTAAAAAATAAAATCAAATGTAGATGAGACCAAAGCTAAAACCAACTTAAAACATTCAAGACTCATCATGAAAAAGACCTCAAAGAAATTGTTCAAATATATCACCAAACCAAGCCAAACAAAATCATTTGTGCAACTAATCGGGAATGAATCAAAAGTCAAACGAAACCACATGAAAAGTAATTAAAATATGACCACCAAAGTATCAAAGCTACACTCAAACAATTATCAAACAATTTTCCAAATATCATAAAAAGATTGGGCCAAGAAGTGTTTAAAAAGTCATCAAACAACAAAGTCTTGTTCAAGGGGTAAACATGTAAAATAACTTGTCAAATTAATTCAACATAAAATAATAAAATAAATTATAAAATAAAATAAAATAATTCAAATTATAAATAATATACCAAATATTAATAAGCATATTTTTGTAGAATTTTATCATATTTTTATCAATTAAAATAAAACGCAAACAAAAAGAAAAGAAAACAAAATAAAAAAATAAATAAAAGAGCAAAAGAAAGGAGGGTGCAACAGCAAGTCTGGAAAGGGCCACGAAACTGGGCCCAAAAAACATGGGTACAGAAAGTAACAATATAGACCCAAGCTAATTAATATTGTGATAAAAATAATAAAAAAAGATAGTAACATTAAATTATGTAACATTATCAATTGGTCATGTTTTCTTTAAGTGACTAAAAGATAAAACACTACAAACAAAAACTAACTTCATCTTCCCTAACTAGACTTGGTCCGATCGGACCACCCTTCTCCACCATGGTCGTGCGCCGGAGCCACCATGGGGCTCGCTGGAACGATGCCGCCGGTAGTTGGAGTTGCCGGTGGCGGCTTTTCAAGACCACCCCCCATCAGTTTTCCGCGTAGAATCCGAATATCCACTTAAAAATTCCAAAAAAACCTATAAGGTCATGAAAAACAACCACGAAAGTGGTGCACACAAATTTCCACCTCAACAAATCAAGACAAAATGGGTACCACTCTCAAGGGTTTTTTCATATATATTTCAAATATGTCATTAGTTTCTAAAAACAACCATTAAAAACTCTAGAAAACAAGCAACAAAGTGTGCATCCAAAAAATAAAAACCACATATTCATGCACAAACAGAGCCTACACGAAGTAGGACTTCAACCTATGTCCCAACATGCTTCTAACAATCAAATGAGCCTAAAATGATGCATAATAGTAATGATAAAAGTTTGAGTTGTTACCTAACGGAAAAAATTCCAGTGGTTCTTTGAATCTTGAACAACTTGAGTCAAGCTTGAAGAAAACATTTTATTCCTCCTCTAAAGACCTCAAGGATGGTAAATAACTCAAAAGAAATGAGAAAACTTGTGTAGAAAACTCAAAACGAAAATGGAAGCTCACTAGAAAAAGAGATATATTTTTCCCTAGAACTCTAAAAAATGAAGCCTCTCCCCTTTCATCTAGGGTTTATAAGGTATTTATATGATGGACTGAAATGATTTGTGGCCCAAAATAAAGAAACAAAAATGTTTGAAAAATTGGCCATTTTGAGTGGGTGTGAGGTGGAATCTAAATTTGGCATGCATGAGGTGGTTTTGTTGTATCCTTGGTGAGTGGAAATGAGAAGGGAGAAAAATTAGAATGAAAGGGTGGACATAGCACACTTGTTGTGCAAGTTTGAAATTTCTCTTATTGTGGTAATGTGGTGAAAAAAGCATGCATGAGTGGTACATGATTTGTTTGGTTCTTTTGGGTAATGATTTTTTGAGAAAAAGAGAGGTATTATGTGTGTGAATGGGTAGCAAGCCATGCTACAAAAAATGTCCAAGTTTCATGCAAGAAAAAATTCAAGAATAGTGCGTTAAAATCAAATTCACATAATCATCTTTGAAGCATAATATCTTGATGAACTTTGGCTTAAATGGTGAGTTCTTGTATTCAATACAAAGCTTAGGCCATAATGAACAATTTTCATGCTGAGGGAAAGGTGAAATAAGCTTTTGAAGTTTGAGAAAAATGGAGCGTAAGTCATGTCTAAAATTCTGCCCAAGATAACTTAGAAAAAAATCTAAGTTATGAAACTTTTGAATCATTAATACCCTGATTTTAAAAGCACACAAATTAAGTTCTACACATTCAATGGAAGAGTTCTAGTGATGAAAAGAAAGCTTGGAGGATGCTCTAGAACTTTCATGTTTAAGGAAAATTCATTTGAAACTTGTATCATCATGAAAGATGGGCTTGAAAGTAGGTACTTCAAGCTGAATTTCTACACTTAGAAAAAATTCTAAGTGTTGAAATGTCAAAATCTCCATTTTCTCAACTTTAGTTCATCATATATCCCAAACCATGAATCTTTTGGACATGCTTTCTTCCATAAACTTGTAGTTCATGATGTCCTCTTTAATATGGTAGCAAGTTTGCGTTCAATGGATCAAAAATGAGAAAGTCATGGAAGTTGCAAGATGGCTAGAATTAAGGTTTCCTACACTTAGAAAATATTTCACCAAAATCCTAACTTAGTCAAACTCTTGATTTTATGTTTCTCCTTGTTTCTTCTTGTTCCAAACAAATGAAATTACTTGGAGACACATAGCATACCCTTGGTTGACCTTGAGATCTAAGATTTTGACCCCATTGAACCACAAGTGACTTTTGTTGACCAGATGAAATCCTAGGACTATTTCCATTGACTAAGGCTCTTGTGATGGCTTGTGATGACACATAATCCATGTAGGGGACCCTCAAGGTGTTTGTTGAGCTTTAGAATGACGTCTTGCCCAAATAACTAGCCACAAATCGCCTTTGAACCAAAATCCCAATTAGCTATCCATGAGATAGGAGGAGGAGAATCAATGCTTGCGTTCTTGATTTAAGTAGTTAAGTGTCATGCCTTGATGATGATGGAGACCTTGTGGCTTGATATATCCACAAAGTTGAACTTGAGCTCTTGATTGAGCTTTGAAGATGAAGCTCTTCTCTTGATTGTTGGATAAGATACCTTGATCCCATGTATAAGATCAACTCTATGTACAAATGCTAATGGAAAATGGTATAAAACATAAGCCAAGATAAAAGAAAAAGGATGGGCAAATTTTGGGGTGCTAAACTTTGGTATCGCAAAGAACCTTAATGGATAAGGGACTTCTTTGACCATACGAAGAAATCTCATTTATATTCAAAGATACTGCTTTGGTATCGTGAAGAACCTTAATGGATAAGGGACTGCTTCGACCATCCGAAGAAATCTCGTTTGTGTTCAGAGATACTGCTTTGGGATCGCGAAGAACCTTAATGGATAAGGGACTGCTTCAACCACCCGAAGAAATCTCGTTTGTATTCAGAGATACTGCTTTGGTATCGCGAAGAACCTTAATAGATAAGGTACTTCTTCGAAAACCCGAAGAAATCTTGTTTATGTTTAGAGATACTGCTTTGGTATCGCGCATAACCTTAATGGATAAGGGACTGCTTCAAGCACCCGAAGAAATCTCATTTGTATTCAGAGATACTGCTTTGGTATTGCGAAGGACCATAATGGATAAGGGACTGACCACTCGAAGAAATCTCGTTTGTATTCAGAGATACTGTTCTGGTATCGCGAAGAACATTAATGGATAAGGGACTGCTTCGACCATCTGAAGAAATCTCGTTTGTATTCAGAGATACTGCTTTGGTATCTTGAAGAACCTTAATGGATAAGGGATTGCTTTAACCACCCGAAGAAATCTCATTTATATTTCAGAGATACTGCTTTGGTATCACGAAGAACCTTAATGGATAAGGGACTGCTTCAACCACCCGAAGAAATATTATTCGTGTTCAGAGATACTACTTTGGTATCGTGAAGAACCTTAATGGATAAGGGACTGCTTCAACCACCCGAAGAATCTCGTTTGTGTTCAGAGATACTACTTTGGTATCGCGAAGAACCTTAATGGATAAGGGACTGCTTCGACCACCCAAAGAATCTCGTTTGTACTGCTTTGGTATCGCGAAGAACCTTAATGGATAAGGGACTGCTTCGACCACTCAGAGAATCTCAGGTTTTCTTGTTCATTTTTGCATCCTGCTATCCCATTCTGGTATATCTTATCTCACAACATTCTACTATCTTGTCGGACAAATTTCAGGGTCTTCTTGTATCTAATTGACTTCCACCCTAAAATGAACGCCATGTAGCTGTTCATTCTCTCAGTTTCAAGACAATTAGATTGGGGCATCTGTCATACCCCAAATTTGTCCTACATGTTTCAAATTTTCATTTGTTTGACTTTATTTTCAATTTGCATCGCTTGTACAAGATAACACATTTTTCAGAATGAATAATTCCTAAAATGATTAGCCAGAATAAATCTCTTGGATAGGTGGACGGATTGGTCAAATTGTGTCTCAAATATACGAGAAAAATCAGTGATTGAGAAGTTTCGGATTTAAGCTCGCATATGTCAGTAATTTTGACCTACTTTCCATTAAAGCTTGACCTAGTGCGCTCGTCTTATCTCTCGACAAATTTTCAATCAATTTTGATCAGTCTCAGCCTTTCTACCGGTCCTTGTCAATTTTCCAAGTTGACTGAGTGCTGCATCTTTCCAAGTTGTTTATTTCGTGTTAATCTTTTGTGTGCAGTCGATTTAATTTTTAAGGCATCTCTGTCGCCCGTTTTTTGTTCATTTTTATCCAATTTATGTTCATCAAAATGTTCAGAATAATTGATTAGAATTTGTCGCTTCCGCAAAAATAAGGTGCCGGAAAAACAGAAGAGTCGCCACCTTTCGTTATTTATCCCTCGGAACGGGAAAGGAAACGATCGGAAAAACCTGACGAAAAAGGTATAAGACAAGGTCATCGCAACCGTTGTCTGGGTTCGGGAGTCGGTTACACAACGGGAAGGTATTAGCACCCCTCACGTCCGTCGTACTCGACGGGATCCACGCTTGTTGTGTTTACTGGACGAGTTGGTTTATCTATCTACCTATCAAGGCTGGCTTAAAAAGAAAAGAAAATGACTCGGCAAAGCGTCGCGCTTTATGCCTACGTATTCTCATCAGAGAATGAGAAATCAGAGTCAACATAGTTCGACTAACTACGGGTTACGGGGAAGGTGGCTCGCCAATACATCAGTATTGTGCCTACGTACTCTCAACAGGTATGAGAGATCAGAGCTTACGTAGTTCGGGCTAATGCGGATTACGGGAATTCAGACTCATCTGTTTTATCGAGTAGGGTTAAATAGCAGTTCCAGCAGTTAGGGACAAAGCCTGTTTGCGTTGGCGCTGAAGTTTAACGACACTATTTTCTTCAGAAAAGCTTCCTTTGAATTATCGGCCCACGGGGCAAAATGGTTTGAAGTTTGTTTTCTGTCTTTTACGAAAGAAGTGTTTTTTATTGTGTTTGCAATTTCAATCGCACTAAAGACTATGACCTGAGAGTGAATGCGTCGCATGTCACCTAAAGGGTGCCATACTAAACATCCGGACTGTTGAAAATAAACTCTCCAACAATCCTTTCTCAGATAGCTTAAGGTTCGTAACGTACGAAAGAAATCATTCATGATTACTGTATTTAACTTTGGTTTGAGATGAGAAGAGAACGGGCTCAACTACGGGGAGACTATCAAGTCCTACTGTTGTCATGCCAAGGATTCGTCCTATAGTTGAGGTTTGAAATAGGGAACTCCTAGAAGTTATCATGCATAGGTTTCAACCTAAAGTTCTATCATCACTTCCTAGTCAAAGGAAATGAGAGTCCTAAGGGATCATGTCAATGATAAACAGAAATAGATAAAGCATCAGCTTAAACAGTAAACAGTAAATAGTAAACAGTAAACGACTGTAAGATGCATGCAATGCAAGTGAGGGAGGAAATGTGTGTGGGGTGTCAGCCTCCACAAGCTCATCTCAACCTCAAGCCAGATATGAATAACAGTAATCATACAGCATAAACAACATGCTATCAAGCAGAACAGTAAACTGCAATCATACAGTAGAAATGAAATAAAATGCTATCAAGCAAAACAAACCACATGGGCAAGGGAGCTGGGCTCTACCGAATACCTGCAAGCAAAGCCATACAGTAACAATACAAGCAGAGGGAGCAACTCAACCTCTAGTGGAATCATGCTCCTAGATTAAAGTCAGTCTATATATGAACTTATTCTAATGCATCAAGCAAGTCAAACAAGGCACATCAGCACAGAAAAGAAAACAGACAAGAAAGAAAGCAGATCAACAACTCCCTCTTTCAATTCCAAGCTTCAACTCTTCTAACAGCAATCCAGTCTTCAGACTTCAACCACCCTTCAAGGCTATCAGCTTCACTAACAAGCATCAACTTTCTCCTCCAAGGTTTCAACCCACCAAACATAAGTGTCAACTTATTCTCTCTTCTCCAAGCTTCAGCTCCTCAGTCAATTCTACCTTCAGGCTTCACTCTTAACTACAAGTATCAACTTGATTCCTTCAGGCTCCCCAAGCCTCAATGTACAAATATCAACTTGTCCTTTATTCCTCAAGCCTCAGCTCTACACTCAATCTCAATTGAATCCTCCTCATAAGTATCAACTTAGTCTTCAAGCTTCAGCTCTCTTTGTTTTACCAGTATCAACTTCGTCTTCCTCATCTACAAGCTTCAGCTTCTCAGAGTAATATTCAATCACCTGGAAGTGTCAACTTCATCCTTCAATTCTTTTTCAAGCCTCAGCTCTTTATTCAATCTCTACTGGGTCTTCTTCACAAGTATCAACTTGTTTTTCTTGTTCTTCAAGCTTCAGCTGCAATGGCAATGCTCAAGGAATCATCCTCTTCCACACTCTTCAGTAAAGTCCTCATCTTCAAACTCCAGCCCAACATCTTTCAAGATACTCAAACCAGAATACAATTAATTTAACAAGATGAGTGGAAATGATAAACAACTTACTGACAACCAAAGGAAGCCTGTAAGGGTTCATCATTAGGAGAGACTGGTTCCCTCAAAGTTCTACTTCCCAGATAAAGCCACTCATCCCTCCAAAGGAGGGATGTGAATATCTTGGAAGGACTTTTAGTCATTGGGAGGAATGGAAGCACAAGATGCTTTCCATATTTGTGAAAGAAATCATTCTAACCCTAAGGCTCTCCCTAGGTCTCCTACCTCCTAAATCTTCATCAGACACCTTCAGGCACAGACAACTTCTAAGCTCCAAGCAACTTCAAGCATCCTCACCTTGTCTTCAACTTGTCTTCAATCTCAACCAAAGGCAAACAAAGCAAAAACCCTAATCTAAGGGGACTAAAGCAGTTAAGCTAGTTGAATTAGTAAGTTAGGATCACCTAAAACCTAGTACTAAAGTTAGTCCTAACTAAAATACTAAAACCAATTGTAAAATCCTACAAAAATATCTATGGGAACCTAGGTCAATCATGACTCTACCACATTAATTTCAGAGATCCAATCATCAAATAAGACCTAGAAATAAATTCTACATTATAAGGTACTAAACCTAAACCCTAAAGGGAAGCACCTAAATATCAATCTAGAAAGCACACCTATTTTCATCACAAAAATGTGAGAAAAATGCTATGGGATCATACATGTCTAACCTAATCACACACAAAAAATTAGGATCAAAATCATCTCCACATGATCACACAAAACTCCACAAAATTATGTATCAAACATAACCATTTTAATATCAATTAAAATATAAAATTCCCATTAAATCAGAAAATACATGAAATGAAAATATTTTTTTTCTAAAAAATACTAGACTCAATCATAAGTAAAATGCAAAAAGAATGGGATTAATTGGATAAATTTTCAATTTTATATGATTTTTCCAAGAACCATGAATAAAATGAAAAAAATAATGAAAATCAAATAAAAATAACCACACGCGCGGTGCAAATAGTAACAAAACACAGTTCATACAATGGATTGGGCCTTCAGGGGGGTGGGGATAACAATCTTTGCACTAAGCCCAGAGCCACTGATTAAATGAAACGGTGCGTTTCATAATCAGAACTCCTTCACAAATTGAATTAAAACGTGGCCGTTGGATGAGGGTCCTAGTCCAAGTCAAACCAAGATCTGATGGTCCTGGGATCATCTTCTCCATTTCAAACCTCTGCAACTTCGCGCCCAGCTCCGGCCACCACCGGTGGTACTCCGGTCACCATCCCCAACCCTAACTCTCTCTAGGATCATCCATTGCAAACGGTCTCTACATGAAACATGTCCCAAATTCCCTCACGAACTCATTCATGCCCTTGATTCAACCTAAATCCTCAAGATTCGCCATAACCAAACCTCAACCGAAAATGGTAACACACCTATTTTGTCACTAATTCTCAAATTAATGGTCTGAAAACCTTCCTACACCGTTCTACAATGCATCTAACACCTTAATTCAACTTGATTCTACCTAATTCATGATGGAGGAAGAAATTTACCAACCTGAAAATCTTGGATGAACAGATGCACTAAACCTTCAAATCAAGCTCTCCAATCTTCTAGACACGATCAATGGATCCTCTCCTTGCTTCTGTTTGCAAAAGAACCGGTTGAAAGCTCCTAAATCTTGAAATCCGATGGTGAGTTGCAGGTGGAAAAATTCAATGGCTCATACACGATTCAGCCACGAATTCTCTTGGATTATGATCTGGAATCACTCCTTAGCATCCATGGAAGAAAGTTCAATCAAGAAAATGGATGGAAAGTGAAGAATTTGATGAAACCGAATTCAATTGCAAGCCAAGAAATCTCAATCTCAATCTATGCTCTCTCCTTCAATCATCACCAACCCTTGCATTGGATCACCTCTACTCAATATATAGATGATGTATGAATGATCTAGAACCCTCTAGATCCTTCTAATGAGAGTTTTCACTTCTCATGTCATGAGATTTTCAACCATGTACCATGCTATGCATAATGCTGCAAACAGCTTGAAACCAATCTCATTTACTTCCAATTTCTCCCCTAGTGACATTTTGAAAGTGATTAGCTTGCAAAGGGCCTTGCTCATGCCTTGATTTTATGTTTTGCACATGTTACTTAATATGCAAGTAATCACTTTTCAAAGCAAGTCCACAAATTGAATCTCAAATCAAAAATGTGGCTAAACCAATGTTCTTAAAATGTTTTCTAGAGTCAAAATGATATATTACATGCCATGGTTTGGATGTGTAGGTTGAAAATATCAATTTCCAACTTTGGTTTATTTAACTTATGCCCTTATTTTAGGTCATTTTTGCAAATTTAAGCTACAAGCATTTCCATCATCTCATGACCTCCTTAATAGCCTTAAAACATCATTTTGAATAAGTTTGATGTTGAACATTTTTCCATTTGAAGCTTGGAAATAGGAGTTATGGCCTTATACTTGAAATGACCTGTAATCTCCAAATGGCCAAAATGCCCTTGACTTGTCAAAGCCATAACTTGAGTTCTACAAATCCTATCAAGGATTTCTAGTACTCTCTAGAAATCTAAGAGGATAAGGAACAACATTCATGTTGACCAAAAGTCCATAGGAATCATCCTTCTTGGGAAAACGTTTGATGCAAGTTGGGTAACTTTTAAGGCCCCAGATTCACATACCTTAGATGACCTGTAATTTGTCAAAGTCATAACTTGAGTTCTATAAATCCTATCAAGGACTTATAGTACTAAAATTAAAGCTAAGCTCAAGCTCTACAACATTCATGTTGGGGGCAAGATGAGATGACAATCACATCTTGGGCTAAACTTCCTTGAAGATATGGGTCAAACTAGGGGATTTTACACTATCAAGCCTTAGAAACCCTAGCTTGAAACTTATCAAACTCTTCAATCATGATGAGTTGACCTTGGAGTCATCCTTATAACATCTCAATGTATCACTCCATGATCACATGGCCTTTGGATTAGGTCTCAACCCTCTCCAAATCATCAGTTGACCTAGGGTTGACCCAATCAAACCCTAATTACACCACTCATGGCTGAGTCTTCTTATCCTTGCACAATGACCTGTCTAGGCTTCAAAGTGATCTTCAACACTTCTCATGAGCTCTCTCAAGACCTCAAGTCCAACCTCATGGCTTCTGAATCATCTGGTGGCTTCCCACAACTCTCAAGTTAGGAGACCTACACACTTGGCTTCAACCACTCTCTCTGAGGATCTTTTAACTTCTCTGACAAGGATATCAACCCTTGAACACTTGAATAACCTTCTTAGCTAGCTTCAAACTATTGTATAGCTCTTAATTGGTAATCATACCTCTTGATCTCCTGCATACATGTCAATGAAATGCAAATGATAATGCTAATGTGAATGAAATGGAACATAAGCTAGGTAAAGAAATGTTGGTCAAATTTTGGGGTGCAATAGCTGCCCCTATTCAAACGGCTTGAACCTGACTGGGTGAGAAGCTAACGGCTCTCAACCAATCAAGGTGCGAGACGGTTGAATACCGACAAACCCGTAAATTTGCCAACTGCACAAGTACACGATATTCTGATGGGAACAAATCTTCGAAAACTGAAATATTAGCTGCACGGCAACTAGCTGGAGAATTGGTCACACGGTAACTGGTAATACATGGTCGATCATGCCGTCAGGCATCAAGACTCCTCGGGACTCATCAGGTCAACAATCAAGTTAATCATGCCATCGGGCATTCAAAGAACTTTCGGGCTTCAGCCGGACTTCGTCGGTAAGTCGGGAATAGCATTCTCGGTCAATCATGAACCAATTGGGGATATCCAACTTCTACCATCAGGCACTCCGCATCAGCTGAGAGAACTGCTTCGCCAATACAGTCGGACTTCAATCATCAAGTCTTCGAGGGAAGTTTCAACTTCGCTGTTCAGAAACCTGCTGGGGATGACACATCTCCGCTGGGGATTCTGGAGAACTATCAAGTAACTCTGCTTCGGGGATCCGAAAATCATTCCGGGTAGGTCAACTCTGCTGAGGACTGCAAGAATCATCTTGAACAAATAACTCCGGGGGGGCTTCAAGAATCATCCTGAACCCATAGCTCTGCTGGAGATTTCAGGAATCATCCTGAGCAAACACTCTGCCGGGGACTCTAAGCATCAACTCGAGCAGCCAACTCTTTCGACTTTACTGGGGACTTTAAGAATCATCTTAAGCAAACGACTTTGTTGGGGAAAATTCAAGAATCATCTTGAGCAAGCGACTCTGTGGAGGAACACCTGCAAAACAAGAACGGTAACGACCTAGCTCATGTTTAGTATGCATATGCTTTGACAACGGCGCAATGCTCCACACGGTGGAAATACTATGCGTTTATGATAAATGCTATGCAACCATGCAAGATGCTACGACCCCGTCAGCAAAATAAATGCCGAAGGGAGGATCCTCCTGTCAAGGAGAAAGAAACACTCTGGTGGAGAGGGAGAATCATCCTGCCGAGGAGAAAGAACCACACCAATCTCAATTGGACTCCGCCCGGGGAAACAAACTTCAGTTGACTGCCGCAGGGGAATGAAGCTCTACGAGAACCTGGACCTGCTGAGGAAAGCGATGTCAATCGCGGAAATAAACTGCGCGGCCTTCGCGACTTCTTCCTTGGAGATAACGACTCCGGCGGGGAAATACAGCATTAGCTATTCCACATTCTACTGGGGAAAACCAATCATGGCCCGAACTGCTTCCAAGGACTCGGCTCTCTCGGGGATCTGCAAACTCGGCTGGGGAAGAAGAAATCATCCTGCTTCCTAGGGAGAGTACGACTCTGCGGGGAATCTCAATTCCATCGGAGACTTCAGTCTGGAACTATCAATTGCTGCACACTTCAGTGAATAGTCTCCTACGAGACTTGCACTTGTGACCCGGTGCTAGGGGATGAACACACGCTTCGGCGCCTGACTCAGCTGGGGAGATGTCGTTCCTTCAGGACGCATCTGATTGGGGAGAGAATCTTCTCTACCAGGGGAGACGTATCAACGCTTGACGATCTCACATTCAGCCTCTGCGGGGAGAGGCTGCCGAACTTTGCTGGAGACGGAGGAATCATCCTGCTTGGGAACGCACACGGCGCACTGCCTGGAATATGCTACACCTGCAGCAACACAAACAAACAGACAAGATACCCTTCTCAAAGGGATCTATCAAGGTTATCATCTTGCGACAATGTTCAAGTAATTCATTGTTTCAACAATCAGTGGCCTAGGCCAGTAAGTTTATGTATGCGCATTTTATCAAAAACATCGGCGTTCTTTTTCGCAAACAAAACAGATAAATGCTAAACAGACAAACAGAATTGCTGAATAGTATACATTTTATTGATAACGAACCCCTGAATGGGTAAAAATGTTTTACAACAGATGCAAGCTCCTGGAATGAGGAAGCTGCGCAAAAATAAAACATAAATATACATCAGTATATACAAATGTCGGCAACGAGGCGTAGACGAACACCATGAGTTGATCCCTCTAGGACCCACTCGACTTCGATACTTCTCCGACGCTTCAGCTTCAGAAGAGATTGATTCGGATAAACGGCCCTCAGGTCTTCCAAACCACTAAACAATGAAAGTCCATACGCGGAACGCAGTCATTTGCTTTTTCAAATCCCTAACTTTTGCCTGAATCGCCCTTCCGGGTTTTCGATTCACCGGGATACCCTTTTTTGCCAAAGTCGCCCATCCGGGTTTTCGACTTTGCGGGTGTACATTTTTTTCAATTTATATCCCTAATTTTTGCCCGAACCTTTTTTCCTTTTTTATGGTTCGCCGGGATGCCCCGTTTTTGCCTGGATATTCTTTTTCTTTCCAGCGGGTCATTCTTTAAGCAAAGTATTTTTTAACTGCGTCCGCGTTCACCGGGGATGCAAAATCTTCACCATCCATCGTGGATAACAACAAATCTCCTCCCGAGAAGACCTTGCTGACGACGTACGGACCTTCGTAATTAGGAGTCCACTTGCCCCGGTGATCGGAGTGTGGAGGAAGAATCTTCTTCAGGACGAGATCACCCGTCTGAAAGCTTCTAGGACGCACCTTCTTATCATAAGCTTTCTTCATTCGGCTTTGGTACAGACGACCATATGTAATTGATGCCAGCCTCTTCTCGTCCATCAGGCTGAGTTGGTTTAGTCGGTTCTTAATCCATTCTGCCTCGTCGAGTTTCACGTCAACCAAAACTCGCAAAGAAGGGATCTCCACTTCTAACGGAAGGACAGCTTCCATACCGTACACTAAGGAGAAAGGAGTTGCCCCGGTTGATGTACGTACCGTTGTACGATAACCGTGCAGTGCAAATGGCAGCATCTCGTGCCAATCCTTGTAGGTCACAACCATCTTCTGAACAATCTTCTTGATGTTCTTATTGGCCGCTTCAACGGCGCCATTCATCTTCGGCCGGTAAGGAGATGAGTTATGGTGTTCAATCTTGAAACTCTGGCACAGCTCCTTCATCATCTTGTTATTCAGATTCGAACCATTATCGGTAATGATCCGCTCGGGAATTCCGTAACGACAGATGATGTCCCTCTTTATGAATTTAGCCACCACCTGCTTGGTCACATTAGCATATGAGGCTGCCTCCACCCACTTGGTGAAGTAGTCGATAGCTACTAGAATGAAGCGATGACCGTTAGATGCAGTGGGCTCGATCTTGCCTATCATGTCGATGCCCCACATGGAGAACGGCCACGGGGAGGACATGACATTTAACGGGCACGGCGGCACGTGAACTTTATCAGCATAAATCTGGAATTTATGACATCTCTTCGCGAATTTAAAGCAATCCGACTCCATCGTCAGCCAGTAATATCCTCATCTCAGGATCTTTCTCGTCATGGCATGCCCACCGGCGTGTGTACCAAATGTGCCTTCATGGACTTCTTCCATGAGCATACTTGCCTCTTTCTCATCTACACATATGAGTAGCACGAGATCGTGGTTTCTTTTATACAACACTCCATCAGGATTGAGATAAAAATTTCCAGACAGCCTCCTCAGAGTCTTCTTATCCTGGGTTGACGCTCCCGCAGGATACTCCTTAGTCATAAGGAAAGTCTAGATATCATGGAACCATGGCTTGCCGTCGGCGGCTTCCTCGATCGCAAAGACGAATGCTGGTCTATCAAGACGAGAAAGGACAATTCTTGGAGCCTCATTCCAAAAATTGACTTTATACATTGAAGCCAACGTGGCTAAGGCATCAGCCATTTGATTCTCCGCCCTAGGCACATGATGGAGTTCCACTCGATCAAAGAACGAAAGTAGCCTTCTGGCATAGTTCATGTACGACACCAAATTCGATTGACGAGTCTCCCACTCCCCTTTAATCTGGTTGATCA
This sequence comes from Lathyrus sativus, assembly GCA_963859935.3. NCBI lineage: Eukaryota > Viridiplantae > Streptophyta > Magnoliopsida > Fabales > Fabaceae > Lathyrus > Lathyrus sativus. Next base: position 209,539,994 of record OZ012736.1, read on the forward strand.
CAAGCGCCGAGTCACCATATACGTCTATGTTCTTGATTCTCAAATCAATTGCTTCTTCTAGACCCATGATGCATGCTTCGTACTCCGCTTCGTTATTGGTGACTGGAAACGTCAGTCTCTCAGTGAACGGGATGTGGGATCCGTGGGGAGTCGTGATGATCGCCCCAATGCCACTTCCGTAGGAATTAACCGCCCCGTCAAATATCAATTTCCACTGGGATTTCCTATCTGGACCCTCGTCGGGCAACGGTTCATCGCAATCCTTCGCTTTGAGAAACATGATATCCTCATCAGGGAATTCAAATTTCATCGGCTGATAATCCTTGATCGGCTGTTCGGCCAGGTATTCAGACAATACGCTTCCCTTGATGGCCTTCTGGGAAACATACTGAATGTCATATTCCGTCAACACCATTTGCCATCTGGCAATCCTGCCCGAAAGCGCTTGCTTCTCGAAGACGTACTTGATCGGATCCATCTTCGAATATATCATGGTGGTGTGATTGAGCATGTACTGTCGTAAACGTTTGGCAGCCCAGGCTAGTGCACAACATGTTTTCTCTAGCATCGAGTAACGAGATTCACAACCTGTGAACTTTTTACTCAAGTAGTAAATGGCATGCTCCTTTCTGCCCGTCTCGTCGTGCTGACCGAGAACACACCCCATACTATTCTCAAGAACTGTCAAGTACATGATTAAAGGCCGTCCGGCCACTGGGGGTATCAAGATCGGAGGTTCCTGCAGATACTGTTTTATCTTATCGAATGCCTTCTGGCAATCCTTGTTCCAGATAATCGCCTGATCTTTCTTTAGTAGTTTGAACATCGGTTCACACGTGGCCGTGAGCTGAGAAATAAACCTTGCAATGTAGTTTATTCTGCCCAGGAAACCACGAACTTCTTTTTCTGTTCTTGGCACTGGCATTTCTTGTATCGCTTTAATCTTCGCAGGATCAACCTCGATGCCTTCTTCACTCACGATAAACCCCAGTAACTTTCCAGACCGTACTCCGAAAGTACACTTGTTAGGATTCAGCCTCAACCTGAACTTCCTAAGCCTCTCAAAAAGCTTTAGCAAATTGACCAGATGTCCTTCCTCCGTCTGGGACTTCGCAATCATGTCATCAACATAGATTTCAATCTCATGATGAACCATGTCATGAAACAGAGTAACCATTGCTCGTTGGTAAGTGGCCCCTGCGTTCTTCAGACCGAAAGGCATTACCTTGTAGCAGAATGTTCCCCAAGGCGTGATAAACGTAGTTTTCTCCATGTCCTCCGGCGCCATCTTGATCTGATTGTAACCGGAGAAGCCATCCATGAACGAAAACACGGAGAACTGGGTTGTATTGTCGACCAACACATCGATATGAGGCAGCGGGAAATCATCTTTAGGGTTCGCTCTATTCAAATCTTGATAATCGACGCACATGCGTACCTTAATGTCCTTCTTCGGTACAGGCACTATGTTGGCGACCCACGGAGGGTAAGTAGTGACCGCTAAGAAGCCAGCATCAAGCTGCTTTTGCACTTCTTCTTTGATCTTAACGGCCATATCTGGTCGCGTCCTCTTAAGCTTCTGCTTAACGGGAGGACAATCTTCTCGCAGCGGCAAGTGGTGGACCACGATGTCAGTATCAAGTCCGGGCATATCTTCGTATGACCAAGCAAAGACGTCACTATACTCTCTTAGCATCTCGACCAATCTCTGCTTGACATCACTATGTAATGCAGCCCCTATCCTGACGTTCCTGACAAGTTCTTCAGAACCCAGATTCACAATCTCAATTCCTCTTCATGAGGCAGAATAACTTTCTCTTCTTGTTTCAACAAGCGGGCCAACTCTTCAGGAAGGTCCTCGTCTTCATCAATCTCTTCTTCGGCTTGATAGATCGGGCAATCAAAGTCGAAGTGAATCGTAGAAGGTCCAGAGTCGATGTCATCTGCTATGTGGATCCTGCAATAACAAGGGTTAAGCTTAAAACAAGGATATGCAGGTTAGCACAAACCCCATTGCCATTTTATTGTTTTTCAAAATAAATATAAAACAGGAATAACAGAGATCACAATATTTGAATACGAAGAAAAACGCCTTTTGATTTATTGATAAAATGCATGTACATAATCAAACAAGGCCCTGACAATAAAACCACTATGCCCCGGGTAGTACATAGGGTTGTACAATGATTGGAAAAAGTAAATCATTACTCTTCGCTTGTCATCTGGATGATATCCTTGACGGACCAGTTGGTAAGGCCCTCGCCTGGCTTGCTTGGCTGGATCCAAGAGTCTAGGTCACAGTCGCTATCTCCGCTGTCTTCAGACACCGCATTGACGCTTTCAAATATCACCCCGCCACTGGTAAACTGGACCGGCCCTTTACCTCGCGACGCACTGCTAGAAGAGGAGGCTTCAGCTCCAGGAGAATACCCCAACCCAAACTTGTCTTGCTTGTTAGGTATCTCCAAAATTCGCCCCCAGCCTAGGGCAGATCCGGCTTGGACAATGGCTCGGGCTTCTTTGAAGGAGGAGAGAGTCATCTCTGGCTTTTCAGTGACTACATGAGCTACGTCCTTGACTTTAACAGCTTCGAACGCTTGTCATAGGGTTTCGTGGATTTCCCCATCCATCTCAACATACTTGAAGGACGACAAATGGCTCACCGTTATGTCTTCCTCACCACATACGGTCACGATGCTACCTCCGATGGTGTACTTGAGTTTCTGGTGCAACGTGGAGGTCATGGCGCCAGCCGAGTGGATCCATGGCCGGCCCAAGAGATAGTTGTAGGCAGGCATGATGTCCATAATGTAAAAGACCGCATCGAACGTTTCCGGCCCGACTTGGATTGGCAACGTCACCTCCTCGAAAACATGGCGTTTGGTTCCATCGAACGCCTTCACAACCAGATCACTGGGTGTGCAAATCACTCCACGAGTATCCAACTTCATTAATACCTTCTTCGGAAGAACATTGAGTGACGACCCTGTGTCTACCAACACGTGGGACATAATCGTTCCCCTACACTCTATCGAGATGTGCAGGGCGCTATTGTGGTTCCTTCCCTTCGGCGTCAGCTCTAGGTCAGTGAACCCTAACCCATTTCCAGCATTCACGTGGGCTACGACCTCTTCCAGCTGGTTTACCGATATTTCCTGCGGTACATATGCGGCGTTTAACACCTTCAGCAGCGCGTTGCGGTGTGCTTCAGAACACAGCAACAAATTCAGGATGAAAATCTTTGAGGGTGTCTGATGGAGATGATCCACAATCTTGTAGTCACTCTTTTTAATCAACCTCATAAATTCCTCGGCGTCTTTAACAAGTAAGTCTTTTTCTACCCCACGGGGGATCTCTTCAACGACTTTACTCTTACCTTTATCAGTTGCATCAGCTTTGTCCGTTTTGTCTGCCACGACCTCAGGTGGTGCAAACACTCTCCCGCTGCGAGTGATTCCACTAATGCCCGCCAGGTTCTCCACAGACGACCCAAACGGTTCTAGTTCCAACTTTTGTCCGTTGCAGTAGACTTCAGCCCCGTAATGCCATGGGACAACATTAGTGCTTTCGAACGGTATTGGCCCAGCTTTGGTGATGGTAATCGTGGGCGGTCTGGGTGCAGAAATAGTTATCGTCTGGCAAGGGATGGTGATGGTGGCGACCTCATCATCTTGCTTCAGCACTACCTCTCCCAATCCACTTTCGGCCCTCCGGCTGAACTGTAAAATCCCTTCAGTCATCAGACTTTGAATTCCCTCTATCAACTGTTCACATCCATCAGGACTAGTCGCACAACCCATACACAACTCTCCGCAACCTGGAAAGAAACCTCTTTTCATCAGCTTAGCTTTAACGAAGCTAAGCGGCATCTTCAGATCTCTAACGTTAGTCAACAAATCCAAACTCTCGTCTTCGATAATGGCGTTCACCCCGCATCCCCTATGATTCGGCATAGGGTTCTTCGTGACATTTGGCACATTATCTGAGAAGTTGATGATCTTAGCGTCCACCATGTCCTGCACCTTATGCTTGAAGGCTTTGCAATTCTCTATTGTGTGGCCTGGTGCCCCTGAGTGAAACTCACAAGTTGCATTCGCGTCATAACCTGGCGGAGGTGCCCCTGTCAAGGGAGCCAAGGTTCTCTTCTGGATCAACTGTAGCTGAAGCAAAGTCTGCAATAGTTGCGCGTAAGACATGGGCGGTGTCTCGAGGTGACGGCTCGACAGAGGTGCCCGATTCTTATACTTTATGTACCCTTGTTGATTCGGTTGTTGCTGCTGCTGCTGCGGCTGTTGAACTGTCGGGATAGTTATGTTGGCCACCTGTTGGTGAGGGCCTTTACCCTTCCTTCGAGCGTTGGTCACGGCGCTCGTTTCTCCTTCCCGTCTTTTGCCACTATAAGGTTTCTTTCCTCCTCCTCCAGCTGAGGATGAATCACCTTGAATTTTCCCGTGTTTGATCCCATTTTCAATGTGCTCACCCGTGATAATGAGATCTGAGAAGGTTCCAGACATACCGCTGACCAATTTCTCATAGTAAACCCCTGGGAGGGTGGCTACGAACATCTGCACAAGCTCACGTTCAACCATCGGCGGCTGAACCCTGGCTGCCAATTCACGCCATCGCTGGGCGTATTCCTTAAACCCTTCGTTGTTCCTTTGCGGCAGATTCTGCAGTTGGACTCGGTTCGGGGCCAAGTCGCTATTATATTGGTAGTGGTGCACGAATGCTTCAGCAAGGTCCTTCCACGTGCGCACACTGGTAGGCTCCAGACTCATGTACCATTCGAGGGAGGGCCCGGACAGACTGTCTTGAAAGAAGTGCATCAGCAACTTCTCGTCCTCAGAATGAGCTGACATTTTTCTGTAATATGATCTCAGGTGGACGTGAGGGCAAGTGGTGCCCTTGTACTTTTCAAAGTCAGGTACCTTGAACTTGGGAGGCACCTTGAAATCAGCAATCAGTCCCAACTTGGACATATCAACGCCCAGGGTGTTCTGGTTCTCGATGTTCTTCATCTTATCCTCGAGTGCCTTGAACCTTAGCCGTGCTTCAGCAGTCAGCTCCCCTTCAGCACCTCTCTAAGAGAACACATCGTCTTGACAGTCTTCTAACCACGGCTGAGGCCCGAACAGATTCCCAACACCTGCATTGCCGTTGCCCAATCCAACATTGACGTTAGCTTCAAGACTCCCATTATCGATGCCTGTCGTATTGCCATTGAGTCCCATGTTAGCTATCACATTGCCATTGGCACTGCCATTCCCCCCGGTCACGGGGACGCCATTTTGAGGAGTTTCAACTGGTGGAGGGGTAGGCACAGTCCCACCATGGAGTACGCCATTGCTATCGACCCTTGAAATCAGAGGCTGGACCAAGGTTCTGAGCTGATCCTGGCCATTGGCGACCGCTTGCATGAGCTCCATGTAGCGATCCATTCTTTCGCGGAGTTCCTGAACATTAGTTTGCACTTGCTCCAAGATTCTGGTTTGATTTGCTCTGGTCGGATAGCGGTGGATAGGTCTCTGATCAATCCTGGAACAACCTGAAACAACCTGAAAAAACAAAAGGGTTAGGCAAAAACGACAAAGTGCTCGTCATGCAAATGCTTCATGCAAATGCAAACGTGTGTCTGTGTGTTAGGGAGATTTCCCCCGACCCTAGTGCCTGAGTGCCAATGCTGATAATAAGAAGTCTGAGTCCAATCATGGAAATAACATCTCATATATAAAGAAAGCGCATCAAGGCAGTACACAACATCAGCGAGTACAAGATGAATCAACAGCGTGACCTCAGCCAACAAGCCTGGTGATGGTCAGCATACAACAATGATCACAACAAAAGGAATACAAATAGTCAAGCACGGCCACGGGCGCGAAACTCTTCTAACAACCCCTTCGTTTCTGGATGATCAGGCCGAGTGAGTAACCCTTCGACGACTAACTCCCTCTGAATAATGGTGTACTGAAGACCTTCGACCGAATCTTCCCATGCTCCTTCGCCGAAACAATCTTCTAACTTCCGCTTCTTGGATTCAAACATCAGTTTGCGCTCCTTCATGTTAGCGAGAGCTTTGTTGAGCTGGCCTTCGGCGGCATATCTACGAGCGGTTTCTTCATCAAACCTCTTCTCACTAGCCTTCACCTGGGCTTTCAGCTTGGAGATCTGTTGCATCAGCTTATCCTCCCGCTCTTTCCTGTTGGCTAGGGTGGCCTTCCAGTGCTGGTTGAACTTGAATATCCTCCGATACGCTTCGTCCAAGTGCTGCTTCTTCGTGGCCAGTACATCATTGACAGCTTTGAAGTCTCGACCCATGCGCTCACGCTCAGCTATCTGCTTAGTCAAATCTGTCCCCAGCTGGTTCACCAGCTCTGTTTGCCTTTTGAAGGAATGAACGGCTTCGTTTCTCTCGCTTCTGAGCTGAGCCAATTCTTTCTCCAGTTCTTCATTTGCCCTCTTCAATTTATCTCTCTCAGCTAACACCCGATTATGCTGCTGAATAGGCACAGTGGTAGGCTCGTCAATCACTGGAGGGCTTTCTGGCTTGGCAGGAAGAAACGGCATCCCTATAGCATCTGCTCTGGCTCTGATCCACGTCACGTACGGAGTGTAGGCTTGACTATTGCTTTTCCCCAGCAATGGTTTTCCCCTCTTACTGATACCATTCCAAGCGCGCTGCAGCTTAGGTAACATATCCCCCTCTAGAAGACCAGTGAGGTACAAAGATTCCTGCACCTCTTCATCCTTCGGCGGAGCTCTCAAAGCATAAGCAAACTGTCGGACCAGCAAAGACGGATTATAGTTTATACAGCCCTTCCTGCCTATCAAAGGCACGTTCGGAAACCCGTTGCAGCTGAAAATAATCTCGGTACCCAACCTATCTCTGTCAAACCAGTCAATATCCTCCGCTGATAGACTCATCAAACGCTCGGAACACTCAGTTGTGGCTGCAGACAAAGCAAAGGGACCCCTCTTGGGCAGATGATTATCAAGCCATTTATAAAGCAAGGGTACGCAGCACGAGACGTTTTTTCCCCTTCTGTTCTCGTTTTTGTAGTGGATAGAATGGTAGACATCTCCTATCAAGGTAGGGACTGGATTCCCTGATGCAAAGATGCGGAAGGCGTCGAAGTCCACAAAGTCGGGCATATTGGGGAACAGAATGATGCCATATATGCACAGAGCGAGAAGGGCGTTGAACACGACCCAACATCCGTCTTTGGCGCGCTGCTGAGCCTTTCCCACTAAGAACTGCAAGGAGAAACCAGGAACCTTGTTCCAACTAGACAAAACCAACTCGGAGGCATCCAGATGAAGTGAAGGAGCTAGACTAGCCAGATTAGGCTCAGCATCTATATGAACAAAAGGCATCTGCCTCTTGATAGGCACACCTAACAAATCAGCATATTCCTCTAGTGTGGGCGCGAGAACAAAATCCTGGAAAGTAAAGATCTCAACGGAGGATCGTAGAACTGCAGCAGAGCATGCAACCCATTCAACTTGAACGCAGAAGGTTTACGAACCAAACTGAGCAATTTTCCGTAAGATTTTCTGAAATCATCTCTCATAGAATCATCTGCTAAAGCAATCAAACCAGTCAGCTGAACCACATCAGGGGCAGGGAGCTTGTAAGCCACGATCTTCCTCAGAGAACTCATAACAATACAATAGGAGGCAAGAAATCCTGAATCGGGGAAAACGGTACCTGCAACACAGACACACGTTAATGAAATGCAAATGGGTATGCAAAGCAATGTAAAATGCAATCACGCAGCAGGAGATCAAGGCAACTGTGCTGTGGAGATTCTGTATCAACAAAACCGTAACCCTGCTCTGTCAAGAACAACCAATATATCTGGTAATAAGAAAACCCAGGTATCGGACCACAAATCTGCTCTGTCGAGAACACACATCTGATAATAAGGACCTCTGATACAGGACCAAAACTCTGCTCTGTCAAGAATAAACATCTGATAATAAGGACCTCTGATACAGGACCCTAACTCTGCTCTGTCAAGAACAAACATCTGATAATAAGGACCTCTGATACAGGACCAAAAACTCTGCTCTATCAAGAACAAACATCTGATAATAAGGACCTCTGATACAGGACCCTAACTCTGCTCTGTCAAGAACAAACATCTGATAATAAGGACCTCTGATACAGGACCCTAACTCTGCTCTGTCAAGAACAAACATACATCTGCTGATGAGATCCTCTGATCCCAATCATAAACCTGCTCTGTCAAGAACAAATACACATCTGCTGATGAGATCCTCTGATCCCAACAAAAACCTGCTCTGTCAAGAACAAATACACATCTCTGAAGATAAGGTCCTCTGATACAGGACCATAACTCTGCTATGTCAAGAACAAACATATATCTGATGATGAGAACCTTCGGTACCATGAATCTGTTCTGTCAAGAACAAATACACATCTGCTAATGAGATCCTCTGATCCCAATCATAAACCTGCTCTGTCAAGAACAAATATACATCTGCTGATGAGATCCTCTGATCCCAATCATAAACCTGCTCTGTCAAGAACAAATACACATCTGCTGATGAGATCCTCTGATCCCAATAAAACTGATTCACTATCAAGAAAACCAGGTAGTCTGAAGGTTAAAGTTTCCTGCAACAAACCCAACCCTGCTCACAGGTATGGACCTAAACTGACTCAAGTTCGGAATCCTATGCGGTCATCAGCGTCACAGACATTCAAGAGGGGTGATACGATACCTAGAAGGTGTGGCATCACCAGCTCATGAAGCGGCCTCACTCGGCTGAATCCCAAATGATCGGTCCCCAGAGTCGACAATCCTCCAAACCAACAACCCCCTCGACCCAAAAGGTTGAAAAAGAAGTCAACCAGGAGAACCTCGTCTGAGCGTGGATTTCATGAGACACTAGTGCCTGCCAAGCAAGCACGCGCCCACTAATTTCCACAACTAATGCTATGTTCACTCAAGCTTGGGTCTGGCTTCTCACTCATCAGAATGCCCCTCCCACAACAGCACAGATAATCATATCATACTGAAAATAAAGTGCGGGAAATAAAAATGCGATAAATAAACACAACCCAACAAGTAATCATACAAGCGCTAGGATTGACTCTCGCAGGGGACGTCGGATCCCCAAACTGACTCGCATACGGGACGTTGGATCCCAGGAAACTATCAAGTCCCCAGCAGAGTCGCCAGCTGTCGCTTCCGCGAAAATAAGGTGCCGGCAAAACAGAAGAGTCGCCACCTTTCGTTATTTATCCCTCGGAACGGGAAAGGAAACGATCGGAAAAACTTGACGAAAAAGGTATAAAACAAGGTCATCGCAAGCGTTGTCTGGGTTCGGGAGTCGGTTACGCAAGGGGAAGGTATTAACACCCCTCACGTCCGTCGTACTCGACGGGATCCACACTTGTTGTGTTTACTGGACGAGTTGGTTTATCTATCTACCTATCAAGGCTGGCTTAAAAAGAAGAGAAAATGACTCGGCAAAGTGTCGCGCTTTATGCCTACGTATTCTCATCAGAGAATGAGAAATCAGAGTCAACGTAGTTCGACTAACTACGGGTTACGGGGAAGGTGGCTCGCCAATACATCAGTATTGTGCCTACGTACTCTCAACAGGTATGAGAGATCAGAGCTTATGTAGTTCGGGCTAATACGGATTACGGGAATTCAGACTCATCTGATTTATCGAGTAGGGTTAAACAGCAGTTCCAACAGTTAGGGACAAAGCCTGTTTGCGTTGGTGCTGAAGTTTAACGACACTCTTTTCTTCAGAAAAGCTTCCTTTGAATTATGGGCGCACGGGGCAAAATGGTTTGAAGTTTGTTTTCTGTCTTTTACGAAAGAAGTGTTTTTTATTGTGTTTGCAATTTCAATCGCACTAAAGACTATGACCTGAGAGTGAATACGTCGCATGTCACCCAAAGGGTGCCATACTAAACATCCGAACAGTTGAAAAGAAACTCTCCAACAATCCTTTCTCAGATAGCTTAAGGCTCGTAAAGTACGAAAGAAATCATTCATGATTACTGTATTTTACTTTGGTTTGAGATGAGAAGAGAACGGGCTCAACTACGGGGAGACTATCTAGTCCTACTGTTGTCATGCCAAGGATTCGTCCTATAGTTGAGGTTTGAAATAGGGAACTCCTAGAAGTTATCATGCATAGGTTTCAACCTAAAGTTCTATCATCACTTCCTAGTCAAAGGAAATGAGAGTCCTAAGGGATCATGTCAATGATAAACAGAAACAGATAAAGCATCAGCTTAAACAGTAAACAGTAAACAGTAAACGACTGTAAGATGCATGCAATGCAAGTGAGGGAGGAAATGTGTGTGGGGTGTCAGCCTCCACAAGCTCATCTCAACCTCAAGCTAGATATGAATAACAGTAATCATACAGCATAAACAACATGCTATCAAGCAGAACAGTAAACTGCAATCATACAGTAGAAATGAAATAAAATGCTATCAAGCAAAACAAACCACATGGGCAAGGGAGATGGGCTCTACCGAATACCCGCAAGCAAAGCCATACAGTAACAATACAAGCAGAGGGAGCAACTCAACCTCTAGTGCAATCATGCTCCTAGATTAAAGTCAGTCTAGATATGAACTTATTCTAATGCATCAAGAAAGTCAAACAAGGCACATCAGCACAGAAAAGAAAACAGACAAGAAAGAAAGCAGATCAACAACTCCCTCTTTCAATTCCAAGCTTCAGCTCTTCTAACATCAATCCAGTCTTTAGACTTCAACCACCCTTCAAGGCTATCAGCTTCACTAACAAGCATCAACTTGCTCCTCCAAGGTTTCAACCCACCAAACATAAGTGTCAACTTATTCTCTCTTCTCCAAGCTTCAGCTCCTCAGTCAATTCTACCTTCAGGCTTCACTCTTAACTACAAGTATCAACTTGATTCCTTCAGGCTCCCCAAGCATCAATGTACAAATATCAACTTGTCCTTTATTCCTCAAGCCTCAGCTCTACACTGAATCTCAATTGAATCCTCCTCATAAGTATCAACTTAGTCTTCAAGCTTCAGCTCTCTTTGTTTTACCAGTATCAACTTGGTCTTCCTCATCTACAAGCTTCAGCTTCTCAGAGTAATATTCAACCACCTGGAAGTGTCAACTTCATCCTTCAATTCTTTTTCAAGCCTCAGCTCTTTATTCAATCTCTACTGGGTCTTCTTCACAAGTATCAACTTGTTTTTCTTGTTCTTCAAGCTTCAGCTGCAATGGCAATGCTCAAGGAATCATCCTCTTCCACACTCTTCAGTGAAGTCCTCATCTTCAAACTCCAGCCCAACATCTTTCAAGATACTCAAACCAGAATACAATTAATTTAACAAGATGAGTGGAAATGATAAACAACTTACTGACAACCAAAGGAAGCCTGTAAGGGTTCATCATTAGGAGAGACTGGTTCCCTCAAAGTTCTACTTCCCAAATAAAGCCACTCATCCCTCCAAAGGAGGGATGTGAATATCTTGGAAGGACTTTTAGTCATTGGGAGGAATGGAAGCACAAGATGCTTTCCATATTTGTGAAAGAAATCATTCTAACCCTAAGGCTCTCCCTAGGTCTCCTACCTCCTAAATCTTCATCAGACACCTTCAGGCACAGACAACTTCTAAGCTCCAAGCAACTTCAAGCATCCTCACCTTGTCTTCAACTTGTCTTCAATCTCAACCAAAGGCAAACAAAGCAAAAACCCTAATCTAAGGGGACTAAAGCAGTTAAGCTAGTTGAATTAGTAAGTTAGGATCACCTAAAACCTAGTACTAAAGTTAGTCCTAACTAAAATACTAAAACCAATTGTAAAATCCTACAAAAATATCTATGGGAACCTAGGTCAATCATGACTCTACCACATTAATTTCAGAGATCCAATCATCAAATAAGACCTAGAAATAAATTCTACATTATAAGGTACTAAACCTAAACCATAAAGGGAAGCACCTAAATATCAATCTAGAAAGCACACCTATTTTCATCACAAAAATTGTGATAAAAATGCTATGGGATCATACATGTCTAACCTAATCACACACAAAAAATTAGGATCAAAATCATCTCCACATGATCACACAAAATTCCACAAAATTATGTATCAAACATAACCATTTTAATATCAATTAAAATATAAAATTCCCATTAAATCAGAAAATACATGAAATGAAAAAAAAAATTTCTAAAAAATACTAGACTCAATCATGAGTAAAATGCAAAAAGAATGGGATTAATTGGATAAATTTTCAATTTTATATGATTTTTCCAAGAACCATGAATAAAATGAAAAAAATAATGGAAAATGGTAACACACCTATTTTGTCACTAATTCTCAAATTAATGGTCTGAAAACCTTCCTACACCGTTCTACAATGCATCTAACACCTTAATTCAACTTGATTCTACCTAATTCATGATGGAGGAAGAAAGTTACCAACCTGAAAATCTTGGATGAACAGATGCACTAAACCTTCAAATCAAGCTCTTCAATCTTCCAGACACGATCAATGGATCCTCTCCTTGCTTCTGTTTGCAAAAGAACCGGTTGAAAGCTCCTAAATCTTGAAATCCGATGGTGAGTTGCAGGTGGAAAAATTCAATGGCTCATACACGATTCAGCCATGAATTCTCTTGGATTATGATCTGGAATCACTCCTTAGCATCCATGGGAGAAAGTTCAATCAAGAAAATGGATGGAAAGTGAAGAATTTGATGAAACCGAATTCAATTGCAAGCCAAGAAATCTCAATCTCAATCTATGCTCTCTCCTTCAATCATCACCAACCCTTGCATTGGATCACCTCTACTCAATATATAGATGATGTATGAATGATCTAGAACCCTCTAGATCCTTCTAATGAGAGTTTCCACTTCTCATGTCATGAGATTTTCAACCATGTACCATGCTATGCATAATGCTGCAAACAGCTTGAAACCAATCTCATTTACTTCCAATTTCTCCCCTAGTGACATTTTGAAAGTGATTAGCTTGCAAAGGGCCTTGCTCATGCCTTGATTTTATGTTTTGCACATGTTACTTAATATGCAAGTAATCACTTTTCAAAGCAAGTCCACAAATTGAATCTCAAATCAAAAATGTGGCTAAACCAATGTTCTTAAAATGTTTTCTAGAGTCAAAATGATATATTACATGCCATGGTTTGGATGTGTAGGTTGAAAATATCAATTTCCAACTTTGGTTTATTTAACTTATGCCCTTATTTTAGGTCATTTTTGCAACTTTGAGCTACAAGCATTTACATCATCTCATGACCTCCTTACTAGCCTTAAAACATCATTTTGAACAAGTTTGATGTTGAACATTTTTCCATTTGAAGCTTGGAAATAGGAGTTATGGCCTTATACTTGAAATGACCTGTAATCTCCAAATGACCAAAATGCCCTTGACTTGTCAAAGCCATAACTTGAGTTCTACAAATCCTATCAAGGACTTATAGTACTATCTAGAAAGATAAGAGGATAAAGAACAACATTCATGTTGACCAAAAGTCCATAGGAATCATCCTTCTTGGGCAAAAGTTTGATGCAAGTTGGGTAACTTTCAAGGCCCCAGATTCACATACCTCAGATGACCTGTAACTTGTCAAAGTCATAACTTGAGTTCTATAAATCCTATCAAGGACTTATAGTACTCAAATTAAAGCTAAGCTCAAGATCTACAACATTCATGTTGGGGGAAAGATGAGATGACAATCACATCTTTGGCTAAACTGCCTTGAAGATAGGGGTCAAACTAGGGGATTTTACACTGTCAAGCCTTAGAAACCCTAGCTTGAAACTTCTCAAACTCTTCAATCATGATGAGTTGACCTTGGAATCATCCTTATAACATATCAATGTATCACTCCATGATCACATGGCCTTTGGATTAGGTCTCAACCCTCTCCAAATCATCAGTTGACCTAGGGTTGACCCAGTCAAACCCTAATTACACCACTCATGGCTGAGTCTTCTTTTCCTTGCACAATGACCTGTCTAGGCTTCAAAGTGATCTTTAACACTTCTCATGAGCTCTCTCAAGACCTCAAGTCCAACCTCATGGCTTCAGAATCATCTGGTGGCTTCCCACAACTCTCAAGTTAGGAGACCTACACACTTGGCTTCAACCACTCTCTCTGAGGATCTTTTAACTTCTCTGACAAGGATATCAACCCTTGAACACTTGAATAACCTTCTTAGCTAGCTTCAAACTCTTGTATATCTCTTAATTGGTAATCATACCTCTTGATCTCCTGCATACATGTCAATGAAATGCAAATGATAATGCTAATGTGAATGAAATGGAACATAAGCCAGGTAAAGAAATGTTGGTCAAATTTTGGGGTACAACTAAATTTTCCATGTTTGCATTCTATTTTTATCATTTTTATTTAATAAGTTGTGAATTTTTAGTGGTCTTTAATTGATTTAATTCTATTAAATTAATTAAAGCTTCTAGAAAGGGCAATTTTTGCATTTTAATTTTAGTGTGTTTCTTTGATTAAATATGGGTTGTTAGATGCAAATTTAATCAAGGGTGCACGTGCATGATCATCACCTTTTGCTATTGACCAATCATATTTTAGCATTTTATTTTAGTTTGATTTAATTGATAATAAAATCATAAAATGTATAAACTTTTATTCATGTCATTAAGCCCCATGGCCATCCCCAATTGGGTGGTTTTCAAATTTTTATTACCCCGTCCAATTGAAATCGGAGAAGTGGCATTTGGTGGTGTTGGTATTGTTATTTGTTTTAATAATAACATAGTATAATAATAATAATATTAATTAATTAAAAAAATAAAAATAAGAAGATAAGAAGAGGAATCAAAGGATAATAGTAGGAGGAGCTTCATCTTCATTTTCCTCAAATCCCTTCCGCTGACACACCACCCTGGCCCATCATCATCTTCTTCTTCTGATAACCCAATCCTTCACTGTCATCCCTTCAAGGCCATAATCAATGTTACTCTTTCTCTTCCTCCATTATTCAACTCAATACCTTTCCCCTCACCATACTTCCTTCCTTCTGCTCCCGTTTTCTGCAACTCATCACCATCACCATCACCAACATCGCCTTTCTTCGGCCATCATCTCGGTTCCCCTCTCAAATCGCCATCGTACACCGTCTTAAACCTACTCCAATCACCACACACCACCACCACAGCGATACGCAGCAATGACAAGCCGTCGAATTCACATTGTCGGTTTTGATTCTGTTTTCGTCGATTTCTAATATTTCTGGTTGTTGTGAATTTCACGTGTAGGTTTTGAATGCGTCGCAACGTGAGGATCAATTACGTTTTGGTTACGACATCACAAGATTCTGACCATAATAATTGCTTTGCATCTACAGTAACATGTCACATTCTCAATTGAGCTCCGACCCCAACAACACAACAAGTTCTGCAACATATGCGACAAGAAAGTAAGTGTTAGGTGTAATACCCCAAATTTTACCCTTTCTTTTTTATTTTTATTTTAAATTCTTATTAACCTAATAAATTAACCTTTTTTTTAGATCTTGTTTTTTAACTAATAATAATTTAATTAATTTTTTTTTTATAACTTTACTAATGTTTTTTATTAACTTTTTTTTTTCTATTTAGTTTATTTATTTAAATCATTTTAAGCTCTTCTTACTAACTTTTACGATTTAAATTAAAATTAAAATTTTTTTTTCTTCTTTTCTTTAAGAGTAAATTTTTTTTATAACCTTTTTTAAATTAATTCCTAACACATTTTTTAATCAAATTCTAATACCTTTTTAAAAATAAAAATCTAACTTCTTTTAAAAGTTAAATATTTTTTTCTAACTTTTTTTTAAAAATTAAATCTTTTTTCTAACTTTTTAAAGTTAAATATTTTTTTTCTAATTTTTTTAAAAAAAAATCAAATCTTTTTTCTAACTTTTTTAAAGTTAAATATTTTTTTCTAACTTCTTTTTAAAGTTAAATCTTTTTTCTAACTTTTATAAAGTTAAATCTTTTTTCTAACTTTTATAAAGTTAAATCTTTTTTTCTAACTTTTTTAAAAAAATTAAATCTTTTTTTCTCTAACTTCCTTTTAAAATTAAATCTTTTTTTTCTCTCTAACTTCTTTTTAAAATTAAATCTTTTTTTTCTCTAACTTCTTTTTAAAATTAAATCTTTTTTTCTAACTATTTTAAAAATTAAATCTAACCTTTTTTTTAAAATTAAATCTATCCTTTTTTTTAAATTAAATCTAAATCTTTTTTGACACCATCCTTTTTCAAATTAAAATTCTAAATTCCTTTTAAAATGAAATTCTAACCGTTTTTAAAATAATTCTAACATTTTTTAAAACCAACATTCAAATGTTTTTTATTTTAAAATTCTAACTCAATTTTTTTTAAACTTAAAATTCTAATTTTTATTTAACTTGAAACTCTTATTTTCTTTGCTAACATTTTTAAATTTAAATTCCAATACTTTTTTTTATCAAATCCAATCACAATAAATCACAAATGGAGCAAAATCAAATCAATCAGATCATATCATCATCATAAGAAAATCAGATCTAAATATCAACATCACCATCATTGAATCAAATCTGAAATCATCATAAAAATTCATTCAAATCAAATCAGAGATTGAAAAAGATTGAGATATTCAAATCAAATCTGACATTGAAAAAGATTTAAAAAAATCAAGTATAAAAGGACCCTCAGGAGCAACAAAACAGGGGATCGACAAGCATCAAAAACTCTTACAGTCTTCATCAAAAGTAACTAACTCTTCTTTTTTTTCTTCTTTTTTTTTAATTTCTAATCTTTTTTATATCTTTTTTTCAAAATTTCTACCATTTTTTCTTAATTAAAATTCTAACATTCTAACTCTTTTTTTATTAAAATTCTAACCTTTTCTCTTTTATTTTCAAACTTTTATTTTTATTTTCTAACCTTTTTTTTAAAAACCAAATTTCGAAGTTCTAATTTTTTTGCTAACTTTTAATTCTAACTTTTAATCTATTTTCTTTTTCTTAATCACATTAAAAACTCTAACTTTTCCAAATCTCACAAAAAAAAACCTAATTCCATTCTAACTCTTTTCTTATTACCTAAATTCTCATCGTCTCAAAACGTTCATCACTTAACTTCTAATTATTGTCAATTCCAATTTTCATCCTTCATTCCTAACAGTATTCTTGATTATCCATGAACCTGTTCACTAATATTTATTTATTTATTTTTGTATTTATTTTTATATTTGTACATAATCTGACATCATCGTTGCTATTTCATATTCCATTATCACTTGTATATTATCGCCATCTTCTTTGCATATTAATTTTCATTGTTTATTAATTTTTCGCTAACATCCTCATTTTTAAGATCCAAATTTCTAACTTTTTTTCTTGTTTCGTTAATTATAATTTTCTACTTAAATTCCTAACATTCCCGTCTAATTTTTTGTCTAACCCCGTATAATAACAGTCTCGGTTTGTTTTGGTTTTTTGCAGCTGACTAAGTTCAATTGATTTTATTTTCAATTTAAATATTCAATTATCATATTTGTAACTGCTTATGGGATGTAATTTTGCGAGACAATTGTCGCATTTATCTTTCCGCACTTTATGTTCTGCCATTGTATGTTTATCGCGTCTTTACCAATAATCTCACTCCTCCGAAGGAATTAGGTCTAGCCGTTTGACCGCCGTGTCAATAGTCCTCACCTTCAACCCTTACACCTTTTCAACCCTAAATTTTCACAAATGCCTCGCCGCAGGCAAGATTACAATTTTACCCCTAGCATTAGGTCAAAGAGCCGCCGCGCTCATTTTAGGGTTTCCCGCCGTGGAATCCCTAACCTAACCTAACCCTAATTACAACTTAACAATTCAACGTAGAGATTTGGAGTTTCTACACTCCATGTAAGCGTGTCCCTAAGATACGTTTATTCCCCATTGAAACCTTGGCCACATTCAAGACGTTTCTAACCTCCCTTTTGAGGGGAACTACGATTACTCTGATTCCACTCCCGTAAGGATACGTAGGCACAAGATGCGATGTCTTGCCGAGTAAACTTAGAATTAACCCCTTAGGTCTCTTTTCTCGCTTTTAATCCCTTTGTACATATACCTTAAGCAAATAAATAAAGCAAAATAATAAGCATTGAACAAAAGGTTCCTGTAGAGTACTACAGAAGTTTAGGGTGCTAATACCTTCCATAAATTTAACCAACCCCCGAACCCTAGATCTTTCCCCGCATTGTGTTTACGATGCAAAATAGGTTTTCCCTCTTTTGACCTTTTCCTTCGGATAAATCAAAGAGCGGTTGTGAACTGAATTGTGATTCAAATTAATTAATATTTGATATCCTATTTCCACCGCAACAGAAAATGGCGACTTCACTGGGGAGTCTTAATTTTTGAGGGTTATCCCTAACTTGTTCATATTTATTACTATCTGTGTTATTATTCATTTACATGTATATATTTGTGCTTTGATTGTGGGACTGTTCCTTGTGCTGTGAGATAAGTCCTACGCCCGGACTAGCGACATTATTATAGGATGGGGATATATTCGATGAGGCTTATAGGGAGTGAATCCCGACCAATCTGATTCGAGAATCACCGCTCAGTTGAGACCTTTTCGAAAATGGTTCGGTTGAACGAGTAATCGCGAAAACTTTTTCCATGGTCGATTGGAGTCTGTGATATTGAGGACCGTAGTACCTATACACCACCTTGGCCTTATTTAGGACGTAGTCCGGGAACTATGTAGGAGTAGTCCTACAACGGTTGCTACGCGATACTACACTCAAAAGAGGTTCTCTTGAGAATATTATTAACCCCCGAGTCAATCGGAAGGTTGATAATATCCGAAAGATAGGCTGATGACTTTGGGCACTTTGTAGAACCTTGTTCGGCAGGTACAACTAACCTATAGTACACTCCTTTTGGGATGGGTAGACCTTGACTCCGCTCACGTTCCTTTAACCTAGGACTTTGTGTGTTTTCATGCATTGCATCCATAAAGCATCTCATTGCATTGTATTTTATGGAGTTCAAATATCATTTATGGATATCGCGGGATACCATAAATAAAAAAAAATAAAATGAAAAAACAAGAAAAAGATTTCTTTGGTACCCCACGACATTCGTAAATGTTTGAATTCCATGAAATCTTATTTTGCATTCACATTTTAGCATCATACTTTTGCATTGCATGTGTCTCCCGATTTCTCATACTCGGTTCTCTCACCCTCCAGTTTTGTCACCCTGAGTTCTCTGCATCAATACGACCCTTCAAAAGAATGGAAGATCAAAACCAAGAGATCAACCGTGTCAGCCATGAATTCGAAGATCTTCGAGGAAGTGTAGGGCAGATTTTGGAGATGTTACGAGCTCTTAGTGTGAAGGTGGATGCTCGGTCTACTGTTGTTTCTGAGACTAATACCGATATGGAACCTCAACCAGCTGTTACTGTCAAGAATGTACCTCCTCACGGTCTTCAATCCGGTTTGGTGCCTCCCAGTGCTCGACCAGTTCGACGAGCTACCCCTCCGAAGTGCAAAACTCCTAACTCCGACCATGGTAAAGGACCTACACGTTCAAAGAACCGCAAAAAGGCTACTCCTCAACCTTTACAATATCAGCAGAGTTATGTTCAAGGTTATCCGTTTCTATATGTTCAACAATCCTATGTAGCTACTGTTGCACCTCCTTTCGATCAACAGTTTCCTACATACCAGCCTGTGCAGTCAGCTCCGGTATATCAAGCACCGATTCATCAACAACCTTCCGGTTATTCGCCTATGCAAGTTCCTGTCGACAGTCAACGAGTGCCCAACGCTCCTGTTCACCAGCAATCACAGGATCAGGTTCCTTATCCCCATAAGAGCCAGTATAAGCCTTGTCCTCCAATTCCGATGACTTTCACTGAGTTATACCCCCGTTTGGTTCAACAAGGTCTGATTACCACCCGTGCTTTGGGTCCTCCACCTAATCCATTACCTGCAAGTTACAACGCTACCGCTCATTGTTTATTTCATGAGGGTGCGCCCGGCCATGATCTAGAGAATTGCTATGCTCTTAAGAAAGTTGTCAGAGATTTGCTTGAAGCGAAGAAGTTGTCTTTTAGCAATGCTCAGCCGAAGATCGAGATTCCTCTCGGGGTCCCTCACTTGTCGAGTTCGAATTCTGCAAAGTATGTTGACCTCTCAGCAAATCAGCCGAATCCAGTAATTATTCAGATGCCTAGCTCGCTTCATTTCAGTAACCCTCAAGATGATATGACCGGGATCAACAAAGAATCTGGGAAGGTTATTTTGAAGCAACGACTGAAAACTGTTGAAGATGTGACCAGCATAACTGGGGCAAGCCATGACGACTCACAGTGATCGTAAACCAGACGTCCTTTCCGTTGAGGCTCCGCCAAAGGAAACTGTTGCTTTTGAATTTCATAAACCATTTAGAAGGATTTTTCCGACAGTTCATTTGTTTATTTATATGTATTTATCTTTGATTAAGCATATTTAGCATGTATGAACTTGTTTATCTTTGATTAATTAATGCAACGCATGTGTTTGTTTTGAATAAATCCATTCGTTTCACTCATTCAAAAAACGTTTTCATAAATCATAATGCCAACTTTACCCGATCTCATGTTCTGATGGAGAATTGGGAGGATGATGACGAACCCAAAACGGCAGATTTCTTGTCGTATGCTTTCGATTGAAACCCGCTGATGATGTAGGGCATTGTTTCAAATCCCAAACACTGGAGATATAAGGATGTTAATCCCTAGTCAACCCTTCGAGCCTTGAAGTAGGAGTTTTCTTTCTTTTTAAGAACCTTCATCCTAACCTGGGGCAGGGTAGGTTTCAGTTAAGCCGATCGAGCGCTTAGACTCTTAAAAAGGAATATCCAACCTTCGAGAATTTATCCTTAGCATCTTAAGAAGTCCAATACAATGGCTATCCCTCGGTTACCTAAGGAGTGGGGCAGTCACGAGCCTTTCGAAAGATTTACACGACTTGTGCATGAAAGAATATTCAAAAAAATAATAAAGGCCCGCTAAGTCAAAACCTATGAAGGAGACTTAGGCAAAACTGGGGCATCCCGCTGGACTCCAAAGTCAAATCAATAGACGCTGTCCAGGCAAAAGTTAGGGAATAAGAACAAACCAGTAGTTTTTCTAGGATCCCTATTAAAGAACGAAGTCGTGTGACCAAATGCCATTAGAAATAGGTGAGTGACTGCCATGTCCAAAGCCTTGATAAGTTCTCGACCGTGGCAAATCTGCTTGAGATATGAGCGTTCGTATCCGATTAACTGAATTAGGATTGGAGAACATCACGAAGAATGGAAGGGTACAAATATAACTTCGAGCCTATATCCTTTGTTTCTTAAACCGTGAACCAAACCACGATACAACCTTTAAAAGACCTAATTGAAGTAGGACTTCGGTTGAAGGCATACGCGACAAGATCACGTTTCCTGACTCCTACGAGCTATGCTCAGAAAAAAATTCATGTTGGCATTATAATTAAAACTTATATCCTGACTAGTGATTTCGGTCACAAGTTATGGTGATATCTTTTTCAAAACAAAAATTCAAGACAAATATGTGTGCATTGACAAGCTCAGGATAGGCATTTCAGGCATGACGACTTTGCTTGATATCTTAGAGATTTACATATGGACATAACCCGTGGAACTTGAAGATCCTGCTAAACAGGGGCAGACAGTTTCCCAGTTCGCTTACCAACGCGAGTCTGACGCTCTTAAGAGCTATTTCTCGAAGATTTCGTCGCAACACGATTAATTTGTGCCAGTTACGTCGAGACCTGACAAATCTCTCAAAGAGTTTGAAAACAGTGGGGCAACCAGACTCCGTGTTCTCTATAAAATCCTCTTGAGATGACCCTACCTCACAACGCAAGTATCCTGGGGCACCATGTTTTTTTTAAAAAAGAAACAAATGGCGACTACTACAAGATCCTTCAAGATCAAAACCATGTGGTTTCACAACTTTTCTTCATGCACCCGAGGGATTTTACTCATGGCGGCCTTCATTCCCCAGTAAACCTCAGTGTTGCAACAGGCTCCTAAACTATTGCCTCATCACAGTCCCCAGAGAGACTATAAGCTGACAACTTTTTCTTGGGTAACTCGAAAGTGTCCCTCAGGTTTTCTTCTCCCCATGAGAAGGCGTGATACTGTGCACCCAAGCAGATTACTTTCTCCCTCAGAGAATTCAGAACATTTAAAACCAGATTTGGTTCCACCATTGATCCTTCTCACCCATGATTGACGTATTGGTTGCAGAGAACGCAGGGTATCCCCATCGAGATGTTTATTTCATCTCTCGTCCCGTCTCTAGTCTGTTTCGTCAGCCTACGCAGGGGCATAAGCGTCACATGCCTATTTCATTACATATTCATTACATACTCATTACATATTCATTACATGCTCATTACATATTCATTACATACTCATTACATATTCATTACATACTCATGGCATACTCATTTCATAACATCTTGCATATTTAACTACATAGACATTAACATACATTCATATTAACATATTCATTAACATACGCGTTAACATGCACAGGTTCATTGTGTCTCCATCATTGGTCGTTACCGCCGAGTAACTGGGGTTTGTCCATTCTCTCCAAATAGATTGTCAGCCCTAAGCATAAAATACATATGTGTTTCCAGTTTCCCCACGGAGCTCGATCCTCGTGGATGACGGTTACTTCAGCTATCTTTCCTTACCAGGATAAGATATTTACCCTTCAAGATCGTTTCCCTCGATGGAGTCTTGATTACCAGTCTTCTTTCTAGCTCGATCCTAGATTGAATCTCAGTTTTGTCGGTCGTCGAGCCAACCGGACGTGCATTTATTTTGCACCATCTAAAGGTTTTCACCATACCATGACAGATACACGCCAGTTCACGCCTGGAAAATCTATCAGTACAACACTTTACAATCCTACAACACTTTACAATCCTACAACACTTTACATCTTACAACATCGGTATACAACATTTCTCACCTAAGAAGCCGATCCTATCTTCGTTATGACTCGCAGCAAATGGCCATCTCCATTGAGAAGTTGGGCTTCCATTTTCCTTGTCGTCTTGAGGTATAGGGAGGTTTTGAACCAAATCGTATTCAGGAGAGCACGATTCTGAAGTATGAGGAAGTTCAGTTAGCCCTTTTCATATTCAGGAGAGCACGATTCTGAAGTATGAAGAATTTCATTTACAAGAAAGAGCCGAATCATATTCAGGAGAGCACGATTCTGAAGTATGAGGAAGTTCAGTTAGCCCTTTTCATATTCAGGAGAGCACGATTCTGAAGTATGAAGAATTTCATTTACAAGAAAGAGCCGAATCATATTCAGGAGAGCACGATTCTGAAGTATGAGGAAGTTCAGTTAGCCCTTTTCATATTCAGGAGAGCACGATTCTGAAGTATGAAGAATTTCATTTACAAGAAAGAGCCGAATCATATTCAGGAGAGCACGATCTTGAAGTATGAGGAAGCTCAGTTTACCCTTTTCATATTCAGGAGAGCACGATCTTGAAGTATGAAGAAGTTCATTTATCCTTCAGTAAGAGAAGAATCAGAATCGTATTCCAGGCGTCGACCTTAAATGCGAGAAGATTTATTTATCAGATAAGCAGCAGCCTCTTTATTTGAGTGCTTATCCATTTTGGCATATAAGTCCCTTCCAACGATGAGTGACCATTCTCCCTCAAGAAGCTTATCAGGGCATTTCCCATTAAAGTCCATTTATTTTGGCATACATCCGGTCTTTACCCTGTATATTTGATACGGATTTCCGAAAAGTCCGTTCGATCCCATCACGAAGGATAGTTTATAGAAGCTTGGATGTTATTCTTTGCTCAATGCTCCAGCATTCTGTAATCGATCTTGCAATCGTGTAGGTCCAGTTTTATTATTAGACATTCCCTAGTGGAGGTCATCTCATAGGTGCCATCTCCATTTAAGGATCTTATTCCTAAAGTCCATTTATTTTGGCATACAGCCGGTTTTTACCCTGTATATTTGCTACGGATTCCCGAAAAGTCCGTTTGATCGTGTCACGAGAGATAGTTTACAGAAGCTTGGATGTTATTCTTTGCTCAATGCTCCATGCATTCTGTGATCGATTTTGCAATCGTACGTGATCCAGATTTACTTTTAGATTCCCAGTGGAGGCCGTCTCACAGGTGCCATCTCCATTTGAGAATCTCGTTCCCGTTCTAAAAATGACAATTGGTCGTGTTCGCACCAGTTGACCATCATTTTAGAATTCCCCGGTGTTGTGCTGTGTCCCAGCGCGTCGTTTTCCCCAGTGTGTTCTTCTCGTAGCGTCTGTCCCTGTGTCGTCGTATTCGTCAGCATTTTCGCATTCATCATTTCAACATACGCATCATATCATATTCATGGCATTGTCTGCATTAGTCTGTCCTCATTTTGTCTATAACATTGCATATCGCCACATATAAGGGCAAAATTTTCGGTTATCTATATTTAAATCCCTCCACCTTGATTCCTCGAGTCTCCGCCACTCAAATCATCCGGTGTAGTTATTTAAATAGGGGCAATTGTAATACCCCAAATTTTACCCTTTCTTTTTTATTTTTATTTTAAATTCTTATTAACCTAATAAATTAACCTTTTTTTTAGATCTTGTTTTTTAACTAATAATAATTTAATTAATTTTTTTTTTTATAACTTTACTAATGTTTTTTATTAACTTTTTTTTCTATTTAGTTTATTTATTTAAATCATTTTAAGCTCTTCTTACTAACTTTTACGATTTAAATTAAAATTAAAATTTTTTTTTCTTCTTTTCTTTAAGAGTAAATTTTTTTTATAACCTTTTTTAAATTAATTTCTAACACATTTTTTAATCAAATTCTAATACCTTTTTTAAAATAAAAATCTAACTTCTTTTTAAAGTTAAATATTTTTTTCTAACTTTTTTTTAAAAATTAAATCTTTTTTCTAACTTTTTAAAGTTAAATATTTTTTTCTAATTTTTTTAAAAAAAAATCAAATCTTTTTTCTAACTTTTTTAAAGTTAAATATTTTTTTCTAACTTCTTTTTAAAGTTAAATCTTTTTTCTAACTTTTATAAAGTTAAATCTTTTTTCTAACTTTTATAAAGTTAAATCTTTTTTTCTAACTTTTTTAAAAAAATTAAATCTTTTTTTCTCTAACTTCCTTTTAAAATTAAATCTTTTTTTTCTCTCTAACTTCTTTTTAAAATTAAATCTTTTTTTTCTCTAACTTCTTTTTAAAATTAAATCTTTTTTTCTAACTATTTTAAAAATTAAATCTAACCTTTTTTTTAAAATTAAATCTATCCTTTTTTTTTAAATTAAATCTAAATCTTTTTTGACACCATCCTTTTTCAAATTAAAATTCTAAATTCCTTTTAAAATGAAATTCTAACCGTTTTTAAAATAATTCTAACATTTTTTAAAACCAACATTCAAATGTTTTTTATTTTAAAATTCTAACTCATTTTTTTTAAACTTAAAATTCTAATTTTTATTTAACTTGAAACTCTTATTTTCTTTGCTAACATTTTTAAATTTAAATCCCAACACTTTTTTTTATCAAATCGAATCACAATAAATCACAGATGGAGCAAAATCAAATCAATCAGATCATATCATCATCATAAGAAAATCAGATCTAAATATCAACATCACCATCATTGAATCAAATCTGAAATCATCATAAAAATTCATTCAAATCAAATCAGAGATTGAAAAAGATTGAGATATTCAAATCAAATCTGACATTGAAAAAGATTTAAAAAAATCAAGTATAAAAGGACCCTCAGGAGCAACAAAACAGGGGATCGACAAGCATCAAAAACTCTTACAGTCTTCATCAAAAGTAACTAACTCTTTTTTTTTTTCTTCTTTTTTTTAATTTCTAATCTTTTTTATATCTTTTTTTCAATATTTCTACCATTTTTTCTTAATTAAAATTCTAACATTCTAACTCTTTTTTTATTAAAATTCTAATCTTTTCTCTTTTATTTTCAAACTTTTATTTTTATTTTCTAACCTTTTTTTTAAAAACCAAATTTCGAAGTTCTAATTTTTTTGCTAACTTTTAATTCTAACTTTTAATCTATTTTCTTTTTCTTAATCACATTAAAAACTCTAACTTTTCCAAATCTCACAAAAAAAACCTAATTCCATTCTAACTCTTTTCTTATTACCTAAATTCTCATCGTCTCAAAACGTTCATCACTTAACTTCTAATTATTGTCAATTCCAATTTTTATCCTTCATTCCTAACAGTATTCTTGATTATCCATGAACCTGTTCACTAATATTTATTTATTTATTTTTGTATTTATTTTTATATTTGTACATAATCTGACATCATCGTTGCTATTTCATATTCCATTATCACTTGTATATTATCGCCATCTTCTTTGCATATTAATTTTCATTGTTTATTAATTTTTCGCTAACATCCTCATTTTTAAGATCCAAATTTCTAACTTTTTTTCTTGTTTCGTTAATTATAATTTTCTACTTAAATTCCTAACATTCCCGTCTAATTTTTTGTCTAACCCCGTATAATAACAGTCTCGGTTTGTTTTGGTTTTTTGCAGCTGACTAAGTTCAATTGATTTTATTTTCAATTTAAATATTCAATTATCATATTTGTAACTGCTTATGGGATGTAATTTTGCCAGACAATTGTCGCATTTATCTTTCCGCACTTTATGTTCTGCCATTGTATGTTTATCGCGTCTTTACCAATAATCTCACTCCTCCGAAGGAATTAGGTCTAGCCGTTTGACCGCCGTGTCAATAGTCCTCACCTTCAACCCTTACACCTTTTCAACCCTAAATTTTCACAAATGCCTCGCCGCAGGCAAGATTATAATTTTACCCCTAGCATTAGGTCAAAGAGCCGCCGCGCTCATTTTAGGGTTTCCCGTCGTGGAATCCCTAACCTAACCTAACCCTAATTACAACTTAACAATTCAACATAGAGATTTGGAGTTTCTACACTCCATGTAAGCGTGTCCCTAAGATACGTTTATTCCCCATTGGAACCTTGGCCACAGTCAAGACGTTTCTAACCTCCCTTTTGAGGGGAACTACGATTACTCTGATTCCACTCCCGTAAGGATACGTAGGCACAAGATGCGATGTCTTGCCGAGTAAACTTAGAATTAACCCCTTAGGTCTCTTTTCTCGCTTTTAATCCCTTTGTACATATACCTTAAGCAAATAAATAAAGCAAAATAATAAGCATTGAACAAAAGGTTCCTGTAGAGTACTACAGAAGTTTAGGGTGCTAATACCTTCCCTAAATTTAACCAACCCCTGAACCCTAGATCTTTCCCCGCATTGTGTTTACGATGCAAAATAGGTTTTCCCTCTTTTGACCTTTTCCTTCGGATAAATCAAAGAGCGGTTGTGAACTGAATTGTGATTCAAATTAATTAATATTTGATATCCTATTTCCACCGCAACATTAGGAAATTGTGCAAGGAAGTGTATCATCTTCGAATTCGCCCTGATTCAGATTCAACAACATAACAAGCTCAACAATAGCTTTGGTTTGATTCGACAAATGAAGACGTCTTGCTCAAGCTATTCAAGTCCCTGAAAAACAGCAACTACAACTCGGTTTGGCAACACTCAAACAGTAGCACTCGGTTCGATACATATTGTTCTGTTGCGTACATATGGTTTCATTTGCGAGTCGAATTTAGTTTCATTTTATTCAATGGCTATAGTACTCTTTGATATCTTAAAATACCTAGAAACTATGTTGCTACTAGATTTTTGTTTGAGTATAGAGCATTAACAACCTGCTAACATCATATCATCTTTTGATTAGTGTAAACAAAGTTTTTATTGTTCTAATCTATGTTTGATTAGCATAGTCAATTTGAGTGGTTTTTGAAGGTAGGAAAACACGTAGAAGGGGGGGTTGAATAAGAGGTTTTCAAACAAATATGACAATAGAAAATAACAAGTTATTTTTATCCTGGTTCGTTTGAACTCAAACTACTCCAGTCCACCCGGCCAAGCTGATTTCGCCTTTCTCAAACGAGGACTTAATCCACTATATCAAAACTTGATTACAGTGATTTCTACTAAGACAACTGTCTTAGTCTTCTTAAGAATCCTGACCACAACTTGGTCTCTCAAGGAACTTTTACAAGAGTAAAATACAAATGTGTTTAAGGTGCTTCTAAAAAGCTATTATCACAACTGTGATTTACACAAAATAAAGAACAAATAAAACTTAGTGTTTTATGTTGAAAGTCATTTGAATGTTTTCTTTGATTGCTTCTTTGAACTCTTTCTTTCAAAATGATGTAGCAAATTGTTGTACTTGAAGTGTTGATGAAGACTTCTTTATATACACCACTTTCTCAATAGTGTGTAGAAAAAAGTACTGTAGGATGTAGACATAAAGGACAAATACTTTTCGTCTTGATTTGACATTCCCTTTTTGCCTGAAATCCTGTGTCATGCACGAATGAGAAATAGTACCGTTGGTAGACCTTGGGTTTAGCAACGTCTTTTTCTTGAACACTTCTTTTTCAAATGAACATATATGAAAAATTATCTTGCATCAGATCCTCTGATGTTGTTCCTTGTTCTTCTTATCAGAGTCTTGCAGCAAAGTGCTTAGCGTGAATTATGATCAGAGTTGACTTGATTCAGAGCCTCTGTACTTGCAGCGTTTAGTTCTCAGAGTCTTCTGAATATTCTGAATCTTTATACTATACGCTCAGAGTCTTCTGTAGGTAGTGCTCCACAGTCTTCTGCTTCAGAGTCTTCTTCAGCAAGCGCTTCAGAGTCTTCTTCAGCAAATGCTTCAGAGTCTTCTATGCTGCGCTTCAGAGTCTTCTGCAGCGTTTCAGAGTCTTCTGCAGTTGCACTTCCTATGCTCAGAGTTTAGCGTTATATTGTTCAGAGCTTTGCTTTAAATTATGTTCAGAGGAATTCTTTGTCTTCGGATGAATATTTTATTTGATATTTGAAACAAAAACACTTGAACAAAATTAGAGTATATATTTTCTTATACAAAATTTCATTAATGTTATCATCAAAACATTGAGATATATATAGAACCAATCTGTGTTCTAACAGTTTTTGTATTACATTTGTCTATTATTTTCGATTATTACGCATACCTTACCCATCAAATGTCTTTATTTCCATTGAATTCAATTTCGTTTACGTATATTTCATTGTTGATGGTTTGTGTTGCGAATCTTGTACAACATTTTGTGAATAACATGTACGTAATGTTGGTATTTCCATCGTGTTGGTTTACCGTCTATATTGAAATTGATGTGAACTGTTTGTTGGTTTAGTTTGGTAGTAGCTGCTACTAATCATGTTTGATTCTATTCATCTCAAGTTTGATAAACATATTTGTTGGTCAAAGATGCAAATATATGTTTTGTTCATCCATTCCATCGTTATGTTTGTGTTGAGTTTAGTCTTTTTGATATTGAAATTGTGAACCTATTTGCGGAATGCGTGAAGTTCGAATGTTGGTCATTTTGTGTCACTACTACTGATGTTTAGTTTTGCTGTAGAACTATAGTTTTTCAAATGATTTTGCATAGTTTAGAATAGCATATTGTTGGAACTAATGTTGAAATTTAGTGTTCGAGTTTTCTGTGCATAATACACTATCATCTACGAGTTAGTAGCTGCTTGTAGTGATGAACATTTGATACCAGTCGGTTCGGTTATATGTCGTGTGCGTGGATTTTATAATATATGTTGCGGTTTACACATGATTGGTATTTGTGATTTAGCTTTGGTTTTATGACATTCAATCTTGAAAACATTGAGCCACTGTGATCTTATAGGTGATTTCGTAGTCGCTGTTTTTGAATTTTGATTCTATTGTGAAGTTGAGTTGATTTCGAGTGTATTATAGTGGGTTAGTTTCTTAATACATTTGAGCATGAATATGGCTATAACCTCGTGAGAGTTATTTATAACTTGTTCTATTTTCGTGCTGCATCGTGTTTACTGCCATAATTTTGTGAGAATGCCGCATGAATGCGGCCTATATTACTGCTGCTTGCAAATCTAAATTTCTGATGCTGCCATTGTGTTGAATAACATGCTGCTATTTGTTTTTTTTTTAATTTTCTGTCATCGAAACTGCAGCGCTTCTTGACAGAAGCGTTGTTAAAACATTCATTTTGTTATGCACCTTTTACAGCAGTCTTAAAACAGGCACTGTTAAAAAACGAGTTTTTTTTATTATTTTATTTTATTTCTTTATAATATTTATTCAATTACTTTCTTCGTTTGCTATAATTTGTTTATAAAAATCATATAAATAAAGAAATTTGTATTATAATTTTATTAAATATATTTATTTAATATTAATTAATCAAATAATTTAATTAGTTTTATTAAATTTTTGTATTTAGTTTAATTAATAATTTTGTATAATTTAGCGATCCTTGTCGTTTATTTCGGTTTGTACGATTTTCTTGACTTGCTCATTTATATGTGTTGATCTTATCTCACTTACACGCTCGAAACATCTTTCAACTAAATCTCGATCCGATACCAAGTCTGGTTTCACGTACGTAGACTCATACCTTGATTCACATTGACTATTTTCTTCAAACCAAATTAAACAAATCTTTTCCTAATTAATAACAAAAGTAGTGAGTTCGTGGAGTCTAGCATTCCTTAGACCCTTAAGTGAATACTCTCGAAGCGCATGCTTTGGGTTGTATTCGTTCCGCCTTTCATTCTTAAAAATGATTAATTTTCGTTTATAAATACTTAACTTTTACAAATAATTTCTTAGTTAATTTAAATACTTTCTTAATTACGTTGAAACCTTAATTCATTTAGTTATTCTAAAAAGATTTTCTTAACTAAATTTCGAGAGAACTGAATTCTTGGATCTCACCTTCCTTGGATTCTTGAACGAACGCTCTTGAGGCGCACGCTTTGGTTTGTGTTCGTTTCATCCTCCGATTCTAGACACTTGACTCTTAAAGCATTTAAACCCTAATTCGACTAAGATGTTTAACCTGATTAATCATTTCTCAAAGATTGACTAAGTAAATCATCCTTCTTTGATTAAACAATGAAGATATCATACTCTTGAGGTCTAGCACTTCTTGGGTTCTCGAAAGATTTCTCTTGAGGCGCACGACTTGGGTTGTGATACTTTCGATCTTGCATTTCTAAAGTACCTTGAAAATTCTAGCCAGCCCACGATGGATGTTCTAACAGAAGTTACAACATCCACTGTGACATTCACTACAGACCTACTATTATGCAGCAATAACAAAGCAGTAAATAACATATTTGGTTGTTGACCCAGTTCAGTGCAACACACTTACATCTAGGGGCTACCAAGCCAGGGTGAAATTTCACTATCAGTAGAATTAATTCAGAGTCAAACCTCCAGTTTGCACTCCTCACTTAAAACCTACCCAATGACAATTTAACCTAGAGACACTCTAGACCTGAGTATACCCACTCACTCCCTACAATCACACACCAGTGTGTTGCGGTGAGAATCGTGATACCAAGCTATTGACTAACTTGAATCTTTAATTCTTAAATTCACAACCGGACTTTAATTTATCCAAAGGAAAGGTTTAAAGAAAGAAAAAACCTTTTGCGCGATGTAACAACAACGCTAAGAGATTCGGGGATCGGGGGTTGGTTATGCCTAGGGTAGGTATTTCACATCCTAAACATCTGTAGTACTCTACAGGAACCTTTTGTTTATTTGTATGCTAAGTTTGTTAAATATTTGCTAAGGTTTGGGTATTGGGTAAAAAGGTGAAGGTTATAATAGATGAAGACCTAAGATTGTTTCTAAGTTTGCTCGCAAAGACATCGCGTCCTCTGCCTACGTATCCTAACTAGGATAGAATCAGAGCAATCGTAGTTCACCTCACTAGGGTTGAAGAACGCTTGATTGCGATCAAGGTTCAAAGGGGAACAAACATAATAATGTTTGTGTAGAGTTTCACAAAACTCTCTATGCCTATGTTGTAACACTCAAAGGGGGAAGTAAGTGATCATATCCATGATCCTTACATAGAGTTAACAACTCTATCCTAGGGTTCTAGTTGTAAACACTCCTAATGAGGGGGAAGGTTGCTCGTCAAGATATCGCATCTTGTGCCTACGTATTCTCATTGTCCAATGAGAAATCAGAGCGGTCGTAGTTCGGGGACAAACTACAGAATAAGGATCAATTTGTTCTTTCCAGACCAAAAGAGGAAGAAGGTTCTATCCAGACCTACGAGGGTATCCTATTGGTTCTATCCAGACCAAAAGGGGGAAGGTTCTATCCAGACCTATGATGTTTAAATCCTATTGGTTCTATCCAGACCAAAAAGGGGGGAAAGGTTATATCCAGACCTAATGAGTTAATCCTATTGGAACTATCCAGACCAAAAAGGGGGGAAAAGGTTCTATCCAGACCTATTATTTAATGAGCTATCTATGACCCAAGGGTTAATAGAGAGACTTTCCTTTGGAAGGGAAAAGAGGAGGCAATTGGGATGAGAACTAAAGAGTTCCATCACTTTGGGGAAATAAACTTAACAAAGCATAATCATTCACACATGATGAATATAAGGGATATGGTTACAAACCGGAATAATCAAGCATATTACAATAAGCAAGGATTTCAATCAGGATGAATGGTTACAACCAAAGCAAGCATTTAAGATATTACAATATCAGGCAATGATTTCAATCAAGATAGATGGTCACAACCAAAGCAAGTATCAAGATATTATAATATCATGAAATGGGGAAGTTCTTACAAGACTAAACACAAAGGGTGAAAACCACAAACATATCTTGACAAAGAAAGGGGTACATCTTAATAAAGATGGAAGGGGATCTTAACAAAGATGCATCTTAACAAAGATGAGGCTTCAATAGGGCTTACAAGATGACGTGTATACTTACAGGCATCATGCCTAATCAAATAATGTCACAACAAATGTAAGTGAGAAATTCAAAACTTCATGGGAGAAAACTTTCAAGTTTTAATGATAATTACACACAAATGCTTACAAGCAAGAGTTTTAGTCAAACTCAAGTACACAAGGATGCTAACAAGCCAAAATCATAACTTTAAAATAAAACTCAAAAGAGAATGAAATTAAAGTTTTGAAATGAATAAATGAGAGATAGGAAGGTGAAAACCCTAAAAACATTCATGGTAGCATGTGAAATGCAAGTAGAAAGTTCACATTTATGAGTTTTAGGTTTACCTCTTGAAGCAAGCTTAAGCAATAAGAAAACCAGAGATATTGAGAGCTCTTACAAGGTCTTCAAATGTTCCTAGGTTGATGAATAGATGCTTCAAACAACTTCCAAGCAAGCTAGTGGACGAAATGCCTTGTAAATGAAGGAAAAACTCTAAAATCCAAAGATTTCAAAGACCAACTCACTCAAACCTTGTTACATAAGTGTGGAAGTGATTTGGATAGCTTCAATACATCATATTTGATGTGTTTGAAGTGTTTCTTGAGTTGGAAAAAGTTTGGAAATGGTTTTGGAAGATGTTTTGCAAAAATAGATTTTGAGGGATTTTGGAGACTTTAGTGAGATTTTGCAAGAATTTGGTGATTTTGTAAGGGAGAGAGTTCTAGATGGTTTATAGAATAGAACTGGTGTGTTTGTGATGTAGGAAGTGAGTTCTATTTATAGCCAAAGGCCTTGGATCAAGGTATGGGCAAAAGTGAAGCAAATTGCCAATTTTAACCTTCCATCATGAAAATCTTTGAGTTTTCCAATGCAATCTTCATCTTTGTCTTTAAGACACTCTAATAAGATATTCTCCATGTTCCATAGATTTTTTCCATCATGCTTGATAGGATAGAAGGTGACTTGTTGAATTAAAGTTGATGATTTGACAAGGGTAGCCACCTTTTTTCTCTTTCTTCACTATTCACTTTTACAACTTGCATTTAAATAATGATTTCCTTTGATCTTTGGTCCATTTTCGTGGGAATTGATGTTAAACATGTTTATTAACAATGTAAACATCATAAATGAGGCTTAGTCTTTGATTAGCATCAATTTGGAGAGGTTTTGGAATAAAAAAACTCATGTTGACCTGGTTTTGCCAATGTGAGTTTTTGCCAACTTGTGGACCTCGGTTCTCTCTAACCAGGAAGATTTATGGAACCCACTTGTACTTTTTAGAAAGCCCCAATTAGGTAATAAAATATTTATGCTTGTGTTAGGAACTCATTCCCCTTGAAACTAGGTCAAAAACCCTTGTGTGGTTAAGGAGTTATGGCTTTGCCCCTTTTGAAACCCTAATTCCCGATATTTGCAATTACTTCCTAACCCTTGATCCAATGGTCATGAAATTTTATGGGAAGGTGTAATATGAAATAAGGAACATTTTTGATTCACATCTTAAAGTCAAATTCCTTATTGTTGAAGAGTTGACTTTTCAGTCAACCGTTCGATCAATCGGTGGCTACCGAGTCGACTGTTGATGTTCCGGGTATTTTGAGGCCTTGAAACTTCTTGAGTAGACTTTACTAAGCCATAGGAACTTCATGGACCATGATCCCACCATTGGAACACCTTTTAAATTAAAAGTCAAACTACAGTTGACTTTTCCTAATCGAAAACCCTAATCGGGTATCCTGAACTGCACTGTTCTTAATTCCTGGGTGACAACCTCGAATTGGATTCATACTTGATCCAATGTAGTATTCTTGATCTTGTTTATAGTTGAATCAATCCAATACATTGATTGATCAAACCATTGAAGCCTCGATTTTTGATGGTACGGAACCCTGATTCATCTGCATCTTGACAAAGATAAACTTGAAATGGGTTAAGGTTAGTTAATCAAGTGAGTATGATGCTACAATTATGATGAGGATCTAAGGGGTCAAAATTTGGGGTGCAACACAGTGATAACAAACAGTTACAAATTAAAAGTAGATTGAAGAGACACTTCAACTACACACACACACACCTTGATCTTGCTTCAAAGCTTTGATCAAGTGAAACACACTCTTGCTTAACAGCTTCGAGTGATACACATCCTAGAAACTACCTAACCAATGCACTCAACAGTTGCTTGGATTACAAGTGTTCCTAAGACGCAATCGTGAAGAACAACCTATTCACTTCTAAACCACTATGGTGATTTCTCTGCTTCTCTATCTCCAACAGTTGCCTTCTAGGATTGCTTCTCCTGGTACTTATAACAGCATATCAGTCCTTGGGCCTGGGCGCATACATTAGGTTTTATCCATCATAAAACCTCTCTTTTGTATTCTGCATGTTTGCCACTTTAATCAGGTACATATTAGTTCCCCTAGGGCGTCTAAAATGTCTCCTGCATTCCAGCTTGAGCTTCTGAGTTGTTTCATGAGTTCTAGCTACCAGAATAACAAACTTCCGCTTGATGTCATACGACCTATGTCATAACTTTGAGTATGACATCCAACTTAACTTATAGTTAGCTTAGTTAACTTACCCTGCACATTCTATATTATGAATGTAACAACATCAGACATGACATTCATACATATACTAATATTTTTCCACAAAATGCAGCCAATCAAGAGCACTTACAAACTCCCTCTTTAGCAAATTTTTGGCTAAAACACTCTGTACTTACATCAGAGATTTCCACACAGCAGAAGACTTAACATAGGTCTTGTCATGCAGGTAAGTCACTTGCTGCTCAAGCTCTCAGAATCCTCACAGTTGGCTTTCAGCCCTGTTAGCACTCACTTTGTTAACTCTTTGTAGGCTTCTACTACAGATGTCACCCTTGGCTAGTTGAGTAACAGAGTTACTCCCCCTTAACTGATGCACATCAGTTGTACACTTCACTTGTGAATAGCCAGCAGTCACATATATTCATCCAGTCTGCTCTGGATGTTATGACATTCTGGATAACATCCTGTCACATGGTTGTGCAACTCCCCCTAAAGGGATGCATTCTGCTCCTTGCAGACCTACATAGAACTCCTAGGCATCTTGTTAAGATCACCTATGTTAGTACCTACAACATGTCAGTCCTAGATCTAACAAACATGGCATACATATCATATCAGTAACAGCTGTTATCACACACACACACACACACACACACACACACACACACACACATCTCATTAGCAGCACTTGTAGTTACACACATATCATCAGGACTATGGTACATATGCACAAGTACAATTCATGACTGTCTTATTCTTCCACCTGTTGTTACTACCACTACCACGTAACCTGTGGTGCTCATATTGGTTATCCACCAATTCTTCCATCTGCTGTACCTGCTCATGTTTTTATCTAACACTCTCTCCCCCTTTTTAGCCATAAATTAAGATCCAAGTAACACATAGCATAGACCATAAATTGTACCAATACCTAAGTACGGGGTTACATTACAAAACTGCTCATAGAGAGCCCTACAAATTCAAACAGTGTAATTCTTGCTGTCAAAGAGGTCTGCCCAACATAATTCAAAACATAATACAACAGTTCAATCAGCACGAGCTTCACAACATTTTATCAACACATGTCATCCTTCTTCTTCAGATGCAGAACTGGACCTTCCTTTGTCAGATTCTCCATCACTAGGCTCCTCAGCCTCAGGGGATTCATCTGCATCAATGTTCTCTCTTTCTTCCTCTGAGTCAGCTTCCTGATGATCACTCTCTTCTGCACCATCATTTTTCCTGTCCTCATCAATGAACTCAACCTTGTCACTTTGCTTAAGGGCCCTGATTAGTGCTTCAAGAGTTCTTTTCCTCGCATCCATCTGTTGAAATGTTTCTTTTAGCTTGATAATCACTTCAGCTTTTGTTGATGTGGACTGTGATGTCTTAGCTGATGTTGCAACAAGGTCAGGGACATGGTTGCCAAGAAACAACTTTGGATGAAATGACAAGGGGATTTCTCGTTTGCTTGCAACATCAGTCCTTTTGAGAATGTTGGGAAACTGTTTCAAAATGATGCCACATATGAGGGAAGGGAAAGCAATGGGACCCTTGACGCTATAACTGCCCACATGCTTTATAGTTTGATCAAACACATATGTTCCAAAATCAAATTTGGCTTTGGTCCCAATAGCATAGATGATTTTTCCAAGTCCAGTTGCCACAGTAGATTTATGGTTTGTGGGCACCCAATTTGCTGCTCCAATGTTATGCAACATAGCATATTTGATACTCAATTTGCTGGCCACTAGCTTTCTTTTGGATGGCCATCTTTGTACCTGGTTGCCAGTTATCACTTGGCATATTGTGTTTTCTGAACCCTTTACATCAAGACGAGCTCTATCTGATCTTCCCAGATATTTATTGATTGTTGATGGAGTGAAACTAACATATTCCCCTCTTACATGCACCTTGCCAAACTCTTTAGATTTTCTGTCAGCACATTCCTCTGAGAGATTAACTATGAATTCCTTGACAAGTAGCTCATAGCATGGAGAGAAGTCACTAACAGTTTTAATTAGTCCTGCATCATTAATGAGTCTCATGATTTCTTTACTTTCAAGCACATTTTGTCCTAGCTCCCTTTCCACTGCCAGCCTTTTCTGAACCACATACTTCCACCTATTGACACACGAGGGGTAATGAAATGAAATATTGTCAATTGGGACTTCAGGGACCTGTTCAGCCAGTTTGCTCTTAGAGGGTTTCCTCTTGTTTTGAATGTCAGTGACATCTTCAGCAACATCAGACTCAGTCTTTGATTCAGTACCCGAGTCATCCTTTCTTTTATTGGTGACCACTTTGCTCCAGGCTTTGGGAGGTCCAACTGGTCTTCTTTTAGTCCTAGCCTTCCTTGAGGGAGTGTCATGTTCAACTGTCTTCTTTTCTGTGAGGTTATCTTGCTCAACAGCCTGTTCAACCCCCTTTTTCTTGGGGAGGACTTGTTCAGCCATCTTCTTATCTTTCCTTGTCATAAGCTTTTTAGCTATGCCTGGATTGATTTCTGCAATTAACTCGTTATCAGAGTATTCATCAAGGTCCACCAACTCAGCTTTCCCGGTGTCTTGTACTTCATCACTTCCACCATCCGAGCCTATACCCTTGTTTTTCTTTTCTGAAGTATGGTCTTTCAAGGTCCCAATATTGGGCATAGCATCCCTTTGATCATGCACAGTTGGCCCAGACCCCTCATTGCTGGTTGAAATAGGGATATTCAGAGCCCTATCTACCATGCCAGCAATGATGTTGTGTATGGTCTTGGCTCCATCATCATTAACATCAGAGGTTGCCAGAGTAGGAGTTTTACCTGAGACATCCTTGGACCTTCTTGCATGTTGGCTCCTTGGATTTTTTACTAGAACCCCTTCTGGTGTCATCATGCGCAGTGGCGCTATTTCAAGCACTGAGTCAGGCTTGCTTGACTCAGTTCCTATTTCAGACTCATTTGTGGGTATGTTCTTAGAGGGAGATGATTTTGGTGAATGTTGAGACATTGTACAGGATGTTGATCGTGTGAGCAGGGATTTCCGCTGGTTGAAGGTTGTAGGGAAGATGAACAGTTCGATAGTGGACCAAGTTGAGTAGAAGGTTGATACGAAGGGGCTCACTAGGTTATATAGCAAATGAGGAGGGAACTTAATATGTTGACCAATCAGTAAATGATTGAATTTTAAATAATAATTCCCCATTCCCATTAATTGCTATAACTCACCATAACTTAAAGGCCTTAATTTCTGTAAATCATTTTTATGGGCATTGACCCTATATACACCACTTTCAGTCCTATTCATGGCCTTCCTATTTGGTATTGCACCAATCCCTTGCCCAGTACACGGGCCTCCTTTGGACTCACCATGACTTGTTTGAATGGTGCGCTGGATGTCACAGAACAAGGTCATGACATCAGGAGTGACATTGCTTCATTTCTGCAGGGTCGTTTCCATGGACTCCATCAGGTTCCAATATAGCATATCTAGCTTTACCTGATGACCAATCGTTGGGTATCCTTTCTTGTCTAGCCTTCCAACCTGACTTTTCTTACAACCTGTCCTTCTTTCTGAAGCATATTTTGAGTATCCTTTAGCTGATGCTTTGGACCTGGTTCTTTTCTCCAACCCTAGGTGGTCCATCTTTTCCTTATTAACCAATCCATTTATGTTAGTCCTTGGCTCCCATAGGTAGCAGTTATTCTTGGATCTAGATCCCCTCATTTCTTCCTTACCCTCTTCATTGATCACCACACACTTGTCTTTGGAAAAGTGTACTTTTAAACCTTGATCACATAGCTGACTTATGCTTATTAGGTTAACAGTTAGTCCTTTAACTAACAGGACATCCTTCAATTTTGGAGCTTTAGGACTGTTAAGTTGTCCAACACCTGTGATTTCTCCTCTAGCTCCATCCCCAAAGGTTACATGACTAGATGAATGAGGTTTGAGTTTGATCAACAGATCCTCAATTCCAGTCATATGCCTGGAGCAGCCACTGTCAAAGTACCAATCCTCATTGGTTGGCATTCTTAGGGAAATGTTAGTTGTTAAAGCTACAGTCTTGACAACCCATTGTTCTTACTTCTTAGGCACTTCCTTCTTCTAGGGTTTGGCTTGATGCTGCCTCCAGCTCTGGTTGGCATGATGTTGCCTTTGTCCATGATGCTGTCTTTTTCCATGATTACCCTAGTTATCACTTCTTTGGCTAGGAAATCCATGCAACCAGAAGCACACAACTCTAATATGCCCAAGTTTTCCACAGTGGTAGCATATATGCCTTTGGAATTGTCTCTTGACTTGATTCCAATTTCTGTGTGGAGGATGTTGTAACTTTGACTGTGACATCCTTTGTAACTTTTGAATTTTAGGCTGTAACCTCTTGAGTTTCAAGACAGGATTTTGTTTTTCAACAAATCCTAGACCAGACCTATTTCTTGCAGTCTGACCACTCTGAAGAATCTCCTCTAGGATGTCAGATCCTAA
The DNA here is from genome assembly GCA_963859935.3 of Lathyrus sativus. NCBI lineage: Eukaryota > Viridiplantae > Streptophyta > Magnoliopsida > Fabales > Fabaceae > Lathyrus > Lathyrus sativus. The sequence goes on from OZ012736.1 coordinate 209,579,990, forward strand.
GTTGAGCATTCTTATGGATTTTGTCATTTGCTCCTTTTCTCCTTTCAACTCCTTTACCTCTTCTTGGAGTGAGTTTATAGTAACTAGATGCTCTCTCTTTTCAGCTTCTAGCTCTTTGATGAGCTTCTTATGATGCTTTCCTTGTTGGTACAGTTCTATGCTTCTGATGGATAACTTCTTATATGATTCAGCTAGTTCATCATAAGTTAGCTCCTCTTCACTTGAGTCTCCATCAGATACACACACACACTGTTGAGAACTGTTACATGTTTGGATGATTCTCCTTCTGATCCACTGTCAGAATCTTCATCAGACCAAGTGACTATTAGACCTTTTCCCTTCTTTTTGAGGTATGTGGAACATTCCTTTCTAACATGTCCATATCTCTCACACTCATGGAACGGTACTCCTCTGCTTTGGCTGGCTTTATCTTCAGCTTTTTCTTTGTCAGCAGGCAAGCTTTTGAAATAAGGTTTAGACTTAGCATCTATCCTTTTGGCCAGTTTGTTGAACTGTCTTCCAAGCATGGTTATTGCCTCTAATAAATCTTCCTCCTTTTCATGATCTGAAGTCTCAGTAGTGTTTGAGACAAGAGCTATACTTATGCTCTTTTTCTCCACAGCCTGATCACACATCCCCATCTCAAAGGTTTGAAGGGATTCAATGAGTTCATCCACTTTCATGTGGCATATTGTTGCTACTGCGAAAATCGGCACCGGCTATGACAGAAGAGTCGCCACCGTGCGCTATTTATCCCACAAGAGGGAAAGGAAACGCTCAGAGTAAACCTAACGCAAAGAGGGAAAGGAATGGTCATCGCAACCAAATCCTGGATTAGGGAGTCGGTTACGCTAGGGGAAGGTATTAACACCCCTCACGTCCGTCGTACTCGACGGGATCCACGCTTGTTTTCTATCTAAGGGTGTGTTTATCTATCTACTCTAAAGGTCTGGGTTAAAAAGAAAAGAAAATGACTCGGCAAAGTATCGCACTTTATACCTACGTATTCCCGTCTGGAACGAGAAATCAGAGTCAACGTAGTTCGCCTAACTACGGGTTAAGGGGGGATGGTTGCTCGCCAAGATATCGCATCTCGTGCCTACGTACTTTCATACGGCATGAAAGATCAGAGCAAACGTAGTTCGGGCTACGGAAGACACAAGTTTGTCTGACAGTTTTTTTATCTCCTTAAGAAAGGGCTTTCCTGATTAAAGGTCCAAGAGGACAAAAACAGAGTTTGAATGTTTGTTTGAGTCTTTTACGAAAGAACTATTTTTTAGGATGTTTGCAATCTTAGTCGCACTAGAGACTATGACCCAGGAGTGAACGCTTCGTATGTCACCCAAAGGGTACCACACTAGCATCCAGATTACTGGAGAGAGACCCCCCACCAACCTTTTCCCAGATAGCTTAAGGCTCGTAACGTACGACTTCAATTAACCTTATTACTGTATTTTTGAATTGTTTTGAGATGAGAAAAGAAGGACACCCTAAAACTATGGTTGAAAGGGAATCTACCTATAGTTATCATGCATGGGTAAAAACCTAATATCTGTCATAATTCCCTCTTGCATAGAAGAAATCAGAGATCCTAGGGGAAACAGCAAAAGAAAGCAAGCAATAAACAGTAAACAATAAAATGCATGCTATGCAACAGTACAAGCGAGGCAAGGGAGTCCGGCTCAACCTCAAACCTAAGAAAACAAAAGGCAAGAGGAGACAAGCTCCACCTCAAACCTAGAGGTAATCAACACAAGCAAACAGACAATACAACAAAAGAAAAGAAGCAGAGAAAGCTGCCCAAGCACATCAACAGTCTTCAGCAGACAGCAAGTTTAATACTCAACAACAGCAGCTCTAAATAGCAAATCCTCTCGACAACAAATTTGACAGCAGAATGGCTTCATCTTCAAGCTAGCTTCTATCTTCAAGCTCCATCAAACTTCATCTTCAAGCTCTAGAAAGCACACTCCAAGCAAAGGATTAATCACTAAGATCAAGGTTGCAATGTTGAAAACCAAATGAAAACCAAAGGAAATCATCAAGTACCAACATTGAAATGGGAAGGCATCCTCAAAGTTCTACTCAACTATGGGAACACCACACATCCCTCCAAAGGAGATATGGAGTTCCCTAGGAGGACTTTACATCATTGGATAGAATAGAAACACACAATGCATTCTATGTTTGATGAAAGAATCAAAACTAGTCCTAATGGCTCTTCCTAAAACCCTAATTTCCTAAGCTCCTAAAAAACTCCTAAAGGAAAAGAAAACTTCAACTCCAAGCTCCAATCTTCAAGCCACATCAGCTACACCAAATCTAAAAGACCTCCCAAGAAGGAATCCAAGCAAATCCAGCTCCAAGGTCACCAACAAAACCAAGCAAACAAAGGCACACAAAATAGAACACCACAAGCACAAGCAACTTGCAAAATACAACTAAAATAGAAAACAAAGTTGTAAAATTCTAATAAAATTCCTAGGGGAACACACATGTTTGAACAACCTAGGGTTAAAATAGTAAAGCCTAATTCAACTTCTAAGTCACCTAAATAATTTCTAAATTGAAGGGTGTCAAGGTGATCCACAAGTTTGGGAAGGCTCTAATCTCAACACCTAAAACAGAACCTAAAGTTGTTCTAAAATTCCAACAAAAATCCTAAAGGAACATGGATATCTACCCTAAAACATACTAAAAATCAAAGTCAAACTCATCACCCATTGGAAGAACAAAATTCAACAAGACAGATAGTCAAATATGCAAATATTAAAGAATTAAACAAAATAAGAAAAATCAAATTAAAATGAAAAATGAATGAAAATGCATTTTATTGATTTCAGAAAATCACAAATTCTCTCAAGATCATGGAGATATTTTTGAAATAATTTTTGGATCAAAATTGAATTTATTGTGATTTTTTTGAATCAATAATGCATTTAAAATAAACAAAATGGAATAAAAGAAATTCAAATGCTGAAAATAAAACACAGCCATAGGATGCGTGGACTAGTCAGCTGATCCAAGAGCCAGGAGCGTGTCCACGTCATTTAATGAAACTGCGTCGTTTCATCACCTCAGAAGTCAACCAAAAAAACAAAATACGGTCGTTGGATCTGTGGTCTAGTCTTCAGTCAGAGCATGATCTGATGGCTTAGGATTCATCTTCTCCAAATCACAGGCCAAACGGAGTGAGACTCAGTGTGGTGGCCGGAGAAGACTCCGGTTGTCTTCTCCGGCGAGGCAAAAGTCACAGGCATCCAAAACATGCAATCCTTATACCAATCTCACTCAAAATTTCATCAGGAATTCAAATCTCCTATCCATATGTTCTAACTCTCCATAGATTTCAAGATTCGAAGCAATGTTCAAAACACACATCCAGATCAATCATCATCAATTGCAAATCTAAGGCTATAGAATTCATCCTCATGTCACATACATCACTCTGATCTATCTAGATTGCTCTAACTCTCCATGAATCAAGAGATTCGAATCAAAACAGAAATGCTATGTCATGATCAATCATCACCAAATGCTTCCAAATTGATCCTAAAACGATCTACATCTTGTCTAGATCCTAACCACAAGTTCAAATCTAACTACATCATGCTAATTCATGTGGAAAGTTGAAAGTTACTAACCTGTTGTAGATCTAGTAACAGAGGCACTTGGAGCTTGATTCTCCCTTCAAAACTCTCCATATACGTTCAATGATGCACAAGGAAGAGTTTGCAACCTTCAATTTGCACTGAATTGGTCTGGAACTCAAAATACGATTTCACTTGCTCCTCTTGAAACCTCAACTGCAACTTCAGTGTTCTTCATGAAATGAAAGCCAAAAAAACTCTGAATTCAATGCAATGAATATATATAATGGTTTCATGGGCTTTTGAAGTGTGTTTGAAGCCCAGTCCATCAATTTGCAAATTCTGATTTTCCTTCACATGTGCAATGTAACAGTCATGAATTCTCACTTGTAACTTGTTCTAGAAGCTTCATTTTGCTTGCAAATTCCCTTGCGCACGAAATTAAACCAAGAGGGAGGCCTGAATTGCATTGGTAAGGTGTTTGGCTATGTAACTTGCATTTGAAGCAACCATATGATAACTCATAAAAATTGACCTATTCCCCAAAATCTACCAATGTCAATGTGTCTAAAATGAACTTTACAATCAAAATGGTCACTTATTTGACATGTTTTGGTCATTTTATTCAAAATGTGAATTTTCCCTCCTTTAATCATTTGAAAATCTTCCTTATTCAAACCATTTCAAACCAAGTCTTGCTATGAGCCCCATCAATCCAACATGACCTCTTGGTTAGCCTAAAAACTACATTTTGAACAACTTTCATGTTTAAAAAAAATCCATTTGACAAGTGCAAGTTGGAGATTTTGGCCTATGATTGAAAAGGACCTATAATCTCACTTTCCCAAAATACCCCTGACTTGTAAACCTCATAACTTGAGTTCTACAAATCAGATGGAAGACTTCTAGTACAATTTAGAAAGCTAAGATCATGAGGAACAACTTTCATGTTGGCCAAAAGTTTAGGTGAAACCTCCTTCTAGGTCAAAAATAGCTTTGAAGTCAGATGATTTTCACAGACAAGTTTCAGAGGCATCTGAGGACTTGTAACTTGTCTGGGTCATAACTTGAGTTCTATAAATCCCATTGAGGACTTCTAGTACTAAAATTAAATTTATTTAGATGCTCTATAAGTTTCATGTTGGCCAAAGATCCATTTGAATCTTGTATCTTGACTTATGTGGACTTGGAGTTAGGCACTAAACAGGGGGTTTTACACTGAAACCCTAATTTAGCAACTTTCCACACTCTTGACTTTTCTTGACTTGATCTTGGAACAACACCACAAATGTCTCATCATATCATTTCATGAATTCGATGACCTAAAAGTAGGCTTTGACACTCTTCAATTGCCCAGTTGACTTAGGATTGATCTAGATGAAACCCTAATTGCTTGCACCTCAACTGTGACTCTTGCATTTGACACAATGACTTGATTAAACTCTCCCATGGACCTATAGGCATCCTATGAGCTCCATACACATCCTCTTCTCACATTCAACACTTCACAACCCTCTGATGGTCTTCAGTTGATCCTCAAGTTAGGAGAATATTCACACTCAAACATCTAAACCCTTAGGCACCCAAACCACCTGCTGATGACTTTGATGACATCTCAATCTTGAATAAAACCTCTTTCTAGGCTTCTCTTAATAAGAATAACACTTGATCCCATGCTATATGAATGATACCATGATATGCAAATGATATAACTATGCAAATGTTAATGCAAATGAAACATAAACCAGGTAAGAAAAGGTTTGGGAAAATTTTGGGGTACAACAGCTGCCCCTATTCAAACGGCTTGGACCCGACTGGGTGAAGAGCGAACGACCTTCAAACAATCAAGGTAGAAGACGGTTGAATACCAAGAAACTCAGAAATTTGCCAACCACAGAATTAAGCTGTGAAAACTGCTTGTAGGAACAACATCCGTTCCATTGAACCCAGTTGTTACAACAACAACTGATCAATCATATGATAAAACCTTGGATTTCAACATCAACCCCTGTGTGCCGCCACAAGCATCAAATCAACTTTTCTCAGAACAACTCCGTCCACAACTGAACTAAACTTCATCAACACGAGGGGAGACTCCATCACCATGGGTATAATTCCGTCGATAACTGGAATAATGATCTCTGTCAATCACAGGTATTAATTCCGTCAACACGGATACTAATCATTGTTAACTTTACTGGGGACAACTCCGTCGATCACGGGTAACAACTCCATTCACATGGGTAACAATCACTGTCAACACATGTAACACTTCTGTCAACACGGACAACAATCACTGTCAGCACGGGCAAAATGATTTCGTCAATACGGATAACAATCACTGTCAACATAGGCAAACAATTTCGTCAACACGGATAACAATCACTGTCAACACAGGTACGATTCCGTCACTCACAGATAACAATCACTGTCAACACAGGTACGATTCCGTCAACACGGATAACAATCACCGTCAGCACGGGCACAATCTCTGTCCATCACAGGTAACAATCTTTGTCAACCATAGGTGCAATCTCTGTCCATCACAGGTAACAATCTCTGTCAACCACAGGCACAATCTTTGTCCATCACAGGTAACAATCTCTGTCCATCACAGGTAACAATCTCTGTCAACCACAGGCGCAATCTCTGTCCATCACAGGTAACAATCTCTGTCCATCACAGGTAACAATCTCTGTCCATCACAGGTAACAATTCTGTCAACACGGATACGTTTGAAGAATACTTCGCTAGGGAATATGAGAAACTTAACCAAACACTCTGTGGGGAAATCACTAGTGACAACTCCGAAAGTTGGAGCCATGAAATCTTTTAATGCTGACATAACAACAACCTGAGAAGAATCCCGCATGGGGACCAAGAGAAACATAACCAAATAACTCTGTTAGGGGATGAACGCTCTCATCACCTATCTCACGCTGAGAATTTGAATATCTAGAAATTCTTCTGAGCAAGAATCCCACTCCTCTACAAGGAACAACACCTAAAAACAAATAGGTAACCAACCTGGCTTATGTTTCAAAATGCGTATGTTTGACAATGGCGTAGTGCTCCATACGGCATGGAAATGCTACGCGTTTAGGTAGATGCAAATATGATGATATATGCAAAATGCAAAGATGCCAAGAGGCGCTTCAGCAAAATAAATGCCGAAGACAAGACCCAATCCGCTGGGGATAACCAGGTATCACAGACATATTCCAACAAAATAAATGCTGGAACGGCACAACCAACTCCGCTGGGGATCATCATCCTATCGGAGGATGTCTCACAAGCTTGAAATTACGAATTCTATTGGGGATGTTCGTCCTGTCGAAGGAAAAACAACCTACTGGGGAGAGGGAGAAACAATCATGCGTGGGGATAATCCTTCTAAACCAAAGATGACTTGGTTATACTCTGCGGGAGTTACCCATGCTGGGAATGAAGTGTGCATATACTCACTGCTGGGAATGCACCTTCTGTTGGGGACATCAAGATCCACTGAGGATACTCTCTGGCAACTTTCCTGGGGAATACTCTTCTGGGGAGGACAAACCTACATCCAATAGTAATATTTACCATCTCAAATCTTTCTGGGATAAGATGTGACTTCCATCTGCTGAGGAGTGATACAATCACTTTGTCACAGGACTCTGGTTGGGGAAACACAAATTCCCTGCCTGTTTACTCCAAAGGTGAGAACCCTGCAAAACACAAACGAGACAAACAAATCTATACAACAAGATCTATTCCGGTTAGTATCCGTGACATTCGTTCAGTCAACTCGAAGTTTTAGAAATTATTGGCAAGGGCCAGCAAGTTTATGTACATGCAAGTTCATCAAAAACATCGGCGTTTTTTCTCAAACAAAACAGTAAAGAACAAGCATCAAATACTGAATAACATGCTTTATTGATAAGGGGCCTGTAAATAGGAAAAATTTTGTACATTGGATGCAACTCCTGAAAAGAGGAAGTTACGCACAAGCAAAATACAAATATTACAGAAGCACAAAGAAAAATTTGTGTACATGTCGGCAACGTGGTGCAGACGAACACCATGAGCTGATCCTCCTATGACTCGCCTGACTCTGACGCTTTCCCGATACTCGATCTTCGGAAGAGATTGTTTCGGATATACGACCTTCAGGTATTTCCAAACCACTAAGCAACGCAGTATCAAACTCGGACCGTAGTCATTTTCTTTTTGAAATCCCTAACTTTTGCGTGAACCGCCCTTTGCAGGTTTTCAATTCACCGGGATACCCTTTTTTGACGAAGTTGCCCTTTTCAGGTTTTCAACTTTGCGGGTGTACTTTTTTTCAATTTTATCCCTAAATTTTGCCCGAACCTTTTATTCCTTTTTATGGTTCGCCGGGATGCCCCATTTTTGCCTGGACTCTTTTTTTTTTGTCCAGCGGGTCTCTTTAAGCAAAGTATTTTTTAATTGCGTCCGAGTTCACAGGGGATGAGAAATCCTCACCATCCATGGTGGACAACAGTAAGGCTCCTCCAGAGAAAACCTTTCTAACGACATATGGACCTTCATAGTTGGGAGTCCATTTGCCCCTGTGATCTGATTGTGGTGGGAGAATCTTTTTCAGCACAAGATCGCCCGTCTGAAAGCTTCGAGGACACACCTTTTTATCATAAGCTTTCTTCATCCGGCTCTGATACAGCCGACCATATGCTAGAGAAGCCAGTCTCTTCTCGTCCATTAAACTGAGCTGATTCAGTCTATCTTTCACCCATTCTGCCTCATCAAGTTGGACATCACGCAAAACCCTCAGAGAAGGAATCTCAACCTCCAATGGTAGGACAACTTCCATACCATATACCAATGAAAAAGGAGTCGCCCCGGTTGATGCGCGTACCGTCGTACGATAACCGTGCAAAGCAAAAGGCAACATCTCATGCCAGTCCTTGTAGGTCACAACCATCTTCTGAACAATCTTCTTTATATTTTTATTGGCCGCTTCAACAGCGCCATTCATTTTGGGCCGATAAGGAGAAGAGTTGTGATGTTCAATCTTGAAACTCTGACACAATTCCTTCATCATCTTGTTATTCAAATTCGAACCGTTGTCAGTGATAATCCTCTCCGGGATTCCATATCTGCAGATAATATCTTTCTTGATAAATCTGGCTACCACCTGCTTGGTAACATTAGCATACGATGCCGCTTCAACCCATTTGGTGAAGTAATCAATAGCTACCAAGATGAAACGATGTCCGTTGGATGCCGTGGGCTCAATATTTCTAATCACATCAATTCCCCACATGGAAAAAGGCCAAGGTGATGACATAACGTTCAGAGGGCTCGGAGGCACATGAATCTTGTCCGCATAAATCTGGCATTTATGACACTTCTTTGCAAATTTGAAAAATTTGTTTCCATTGTCAGCCAATAGTACCCTGCTCTTAATAACTTTCTCGTAATTGCATGTCCGCCGGCATGCGTGCCAAATGTACCCTCATGGATCTCTTCCATGAGCAACTTAGCCTCTTTCTCATCCACACACCGCAACAACACCAAGTCGTGGTTTCTTTTGTACAAAACACCATCCGGATTCAAATAGAAATTGCCAGCCAATCTCCTAAGAGTCTTCTGATCACGACTGGATGCCCCAGCCGGATACTCTTGGTTCTTTAGGAAATTCTGGATATCAAAATACCACGGTCTGTCATCGGAAGCTTCCTCAATGGCGAATATGAAAGCGGGCCTATCAAGGCGAGAGATAACTATCCTGGGAGCCTCATTCCAGAAATTAACTTTATACATTGAAGACAACATCGCGAGAGCGTCTGCCATCTGATTTTCTGCTCGTGGAACATGGTGCAATTCCACCTTGTCAAAGAAAGGTAACAACCTTCTTGCATAATTCATTTAAGGTATCAGATTGGGCTGACGAGTCTCCCACTCTCCCTTGATCTGGTTCACAACTAGAGCAGAGTCTCCGTACACATCAAGATTTTTGATTCTCAGATCAATAGCTTCTTCGAGCCCCATAATGCACGCTTCGTATTCGGCCTCATTGTTGGTAACTGGAAAGGTAAATCTAGCAGTGAATGGGATGTGCGACCCATGGGGAGTAGTAATAATTTCCCCTATTCCACTTCCATATGAATTGACGACACCGTCAAATATCAATTGCCATTTGGAACCCAACTCTGGACCTTCATCCGGAAACGGCTCCTCACAGTCCTTCATTTTTAAGTACATGATATCCTCGTCAGGAAAATCAAACCTCATCGGCTGATAATCATCAATTGGCTGCTCAACTAGGTACTCTGACAGAACACTACCTTTAATAGCCTTTTAAGAAATATACTGAATATCGTATTCTGTCAATACCATTTGCCATCGGGAAATCCTTCCGGAGAGTGCTTGCTTTTCAAACACGTATTTGATCGGATCCATCTTTGAAATTAGCATGGTTGTATGGTTTAGCATGTATTGCCTCAAACGTTTGGCAGCCCAGGCTAGTGCACAACACGTTTTTTCGAGCATTGAGTAACGGGACTCATAGTCTGTGAACTTTTTACTCAAGTAGTAAATCGCATGCTCTTTACGTCCGGTCTCGTCATGTTGACCGAGAACACAACCCATACTTTTCTCAAGAACCGTCAAATACATAATAAATGGTCTCCCGGCTACTGGGGGTATCAATATTGGAGGTTCCTGCAAATATTCTTTTATTTTTTCAAATGCCCTTTGAAAATCTTCATTCCAGGTCACAGCCTGATCTTTTTTCAATAACTTGAATAAAGGCTCGCACGTGGCCGTTAGATGAGATATGAACCGGGCAATGTAGTTCAATCTCCCTAAAAATCCACGAACTTCCTTTTCTGTTTTCGGCGTTGGCATTTCTTGTATTGCTTTTATTTTAGCAGGATCAACCTCAATTCCTTTTTTGCTCACAATAAACCCCAATAGCTTACCAGATCTCACCCTGAAGGTGCACTTATTAGGATTCAACCGCAACTTGAATTTCCTAAGCCTCTTGAACAATTTCAGAAGATTGACCAGATGCTCTTCCTCCGTCTGGGATTTGGAAATCATATCGTCAACATAGACTTCGATCTCTTTATGCATCATGTCATGAAAGAGTGTTGTCATAGCTCACTGATATGTTGCCCCGACGTTCTTCAAACCAAAGGGCATCACTTTGTAGCAGAACGTTCCCCACGGGGTAATAAAATTTGTTTTCTCCATATCATTCGGCGCCATCTTTATTTGATTATAGCCCGAAAATCTGTCCATGAAGGAAAACACGGAGAATTGAGCGGTGTTATCGACCAGCACATCAATATGAGGAAGCGGAAAGTCGTCCTTTGGGCTCGCCCTATTCAAATCTCGATAATCCACGCACATCCGCACCTTACCATCTTTCTTTGGTACAGGCACTATATTGGCGACCCATGAGGGATAAGTTGTAACAGCCAGAAAACCAGTGTCCCACTGTTTCTGAACTTCCTCTTTAATTTTCACAGCCATATCTGGTCGAGTTCTCCTGAGTTTCTGCTTAACCGGCGGACATTCCTCACGCAATGGCAGACGGTGAACCACCATATCAGTATCCAAACCAGGCATGTCCTCGTAAGACCAAGCAAATATATCACTGTACTCTCGCAGCATCTCGATAAGCCTTTGCTTGATATCACTTTGCAGTGCAGCCCCTATCCGGATATTCCTGACAACCTCTTCGGACCCCACGTCGATAATTTCAATTTCCTCCTGATGAGGCAGAATGATTCTTTCTTCTTGTTTCAAAAGTCGAGTCAGCTCTTCTGATAAGTCATTATCCTCAACAATCTCTTCTTCTGCTTGAAGTATCGGGTGCTCGAAGTCGAAGCGAGTCATAGGAAGTTCGTGATCGGTGTCGTCTGAAATATGAATCCTGCAATGAGAATGGTTAAATGTTTCAAATAATGCAAACAAAGCACATAACCACGTTGCCATTTTATTGTTAAACAAAAACAAGAACAACAACGATCACAAAATTTGTACGAGAAAAACGCCTTTATTAATGATTAAACAAAGTACACACATAAGCAGGTAGCCCTAAAAACAAAATCACTATGCCCCGGGTAGGACACAGGATTATACAATAATTGAGAAAACAAATCATTACTGTTTTGTAGTCACTGGGACAAGTTCCTGGATAGACCAGTTGCACAGATTCTGTCTTGGCACGCCGGGCTTGATCCACGAGTCCATATCGCAGTCACTATCTCCGTCTTCCGCATCGGAAATAGCATTGATCATTTCATAACAGACCCCACCTAGAGTGATCACCACTGGTCCTTTGAACTTGGGCATGCCTGATGCGGAAGGTGACGTTGTCGGGCGATATCCCAACCCAAACTTGTCCATCTTGACCGGAATTTCTAAGACTTGGCCCCATCTTTTGGTTTCTCCAGCCTGAACCACTGCTTGAGCGTCTTTGTACGATGACATGGCCACCTCTGGCCCTTTGCTAGGAACGTGAGACTTGTCCTTGATCTGCAACCCCTCGAAGGCTTGGCATGGCGTCTCATGTATTTCCCCATCCACTTCGACGTACTTGAATGACGAAAGATGACTAACCAGAATGTCCTCCTCTCCGCAAATAGTAACAACACTGTCCCCGACCATGTATTTAAGCTTCTGATGCAGCGTGGACGTCACATCCCCTGCAGAATGTATCCATGGTCGCCCAAGTAAACAGCTATAAGCGGGATGTATATCCATGATGTAGAACACTGTGTCAAACACTTCCGGCCTGACTTGGAGCGGCAACATTATGGATCCAAACACCGACCTCCTGGTCCCATCAAAAGCCCTCACGACCAAATCACTTGGCGTACATATAATTCCTCGGACATCTAGCTTCATCATAGCCTTCTTAGGCAACACATTCAAAGATGATCCGGTGTCTACAAGAACGTGCGACATAACTGTGCCCCGACATTCCATTGAAATGTGCAAAGCCATATTATGGTCCTGACCTCTAGGCGTCAAATCAAAATCAGTAAACCCCAGGCTGTGGCCGGCATTCACATGCGCCAGTACCCCCTCAAGCTAATTAACAGTTACTTCCTGAGGTACAAAAGACGTGTCCAAGATTTTTAATAAGGCATTCCGATGGGCCTCGGAACAAAGCAACAATGATAGTATTGAAATTTTGGAGGGCGTCTGCTGCAAATGCTCCACAATCTTATAGTCACTTTTGCGAATCAATCTCATAAACTCTTCTACATCCTTGATCGATGTTTCTTTCTCTTTTGACTGGGAAGGTCCTCCTTCATTCACTTTGGCTTTGCCTCTAGCAATCCTTTCAGCCTCGATTTCGGGTGAAGTGAAGATTCTTCCACTTCGGGTCATACCTCCTGCTTCAACAATATTGCCTACTGCCCCTGCTGGCTGGCTATCCACATTAATATTTTCCCCGTTGCAAAAAGCTTCCAACCCATAATTCCATGGAATGACTTTCGTACTCTCATAAGGAACAGGTCCTGCTTTCGTTATCGTGATAGTTGGCCGCTTGGCGGGCGCTGATATCGTAATAGTCTTTCGTGGAATTGTAATTGTTGCGACCTCACCCTGCTTTTCACAGTTTACCTCACCAGGTTTCTCAACAGCAGTGCGGTCAAACTGTAAAGTTCCCTCCTCAATCATGGCCTGAATACCTCTCTACAAATCAATACAGCCCTCTGGTCGGGTCCAACAATCCAAATAGTACTCATCACATCCGGGGAAGACCCCCCTTTCAACAATCTGCTTTTAACATAGCTTAAAGGTGTCTTCAGATCATTTACGTCCATAACCAAATCCAAATCCTCCTCTATCAGAATAACATTCGCTCCATGATTCGGCATTGGTTTCTGTACAATGTTGGGACCATCATTACTGAAGTTAATGACTTTACTATCAATCAAATCTTGGACTTTGTGCTTAAAAGCATGACAACTCTCGATATCATGTCCAGGTGCCCCAGAATGAAAATCACATTGCTTACTAGTATCATACCCGTAAGGAAGCGCTCCTGTGGGCGGGTCCAACGTTCTTTTCTCAACCAGATTCAAACTTAACAGCGTCTGAAGCAGTTCTGCATACGTTGATGGAGGTGTATCAAATACCCTTTTCGGCTTCCCATTCTGGATCCTTCTCTGAGCAGGATTATACCTTTGTTGTTGCTGCTGCTGCTGTGGTGGTTGTTGTCGTTGTTGTGGTATAGGGATCATCACACTAGCAACCTGTTGTTGAAGATACTGATTCCTACCTCTACCTCGTCCTCGACCACCATACAATGCGCTAGCATCTCCTTGTCTTTTACCACCAAATACCTTTTTTTCACCTCCAACTGAGGTCGATTCACCGGCTTGAATCTTACCAATTTTGATGCCATTTTCAATTCGTTCCACCATGAGTATCATGTCAGAGAAACTACCCATTGAGCAATTGAGCAATTTATCATAATACATCCCAGAGAATGTTCCAACAAAAATATCAATCAATTCCCTTTCAACCATAGGGGGGTGGACTCTTGCCGCCAGATCGCGCCAACGCTGAGCATACTCCTTGAAACTCTCCCCATTCTTCTGTGAAAGACTTTGAAGCTGGACCCTATTTGGTGCAAGGTCACTATTGTATTGGTAATGTCTGACGAAAGCATCAGCCAATTCTTTCCAACTTCCGATTTGTGTAGGCTCTAGTCCCATGTACCATTCCAGCAATGGTCCTGACAAACTATCTTGGAAAAAATGCATAAGCATCTTCTCATCATCAGAGTAAGTAGACATCCTTCGATAATATGAACGCACATGAACCCGTGGGCATGTATCCCCTTTATATTTATCGAAAGTGGGAGCTTTGAACTTCAATGGCACTCTCAGCCCAGGAACCAGCCCCATGGTAGCCATGTCCAGACCTGCATAATTTTGATTGGCTATACCTCTTATCTGTTCCTCCAGCATTTTAATCCTTCGATCATTATCAGTGGGACCCTCATTACCATATCCATCATAAGCAACATTATGACCATGACCATGACCACTTTGGAAGAACCTGGGGTCATACCTCAGAATGCCAAGCTCTTGATTAGCAGCCACTGTCCCGAAATCAGTATTGAAAGGACCCATCCCAGCACCATTGGTATTCACATTGCCAAACCCAGCATTGCCATAGCCATTATTACCAAAACCTTGATTGTTATCACCAAACCCTCCGTTGCCGAGGCCCTGATTATTGAAGCCATCATTGCCATCCCGATTGCCAAAGCCAAGACCCTGATTGTTGTCACCGAAACCAGTGTTGATACCAACATTCCTGTTAGTTTCCATGTTCCCATTAACAATATCAGCATTTTTGTTACCAGCGTTGCCATTGTCGTTGCCAGTACCATTCTCACCAGCATTTGGTATCACTTCCTCCCTGCGAGGAGTCTCAACATGAACAGAGTTGTATTCAGTATTACCAGCCGCTCGCGCCAGCAGCGGTTGCACCAGAGTTTGAAGATGTTCCTGGCCTTTAGCCACAGCCTCCATAGTCTGCATGAATTGGGCCAACCTATCCCGGATCTCCTGCATCTCAGACTGTACTTGATCCATGATCTTCTTACTGTTGCTTCTTGTAGCGTACCGGTGAGTTCTCTGTTCGTCAATCTTGAAACAACCTGAAAGACGCAGGAGATAAGATTCGAGCTCAAAAAGGTACCTGCCATGCAATATGAAGACGCAAATGCACACATGTAAATATGCAACAGGTTAATCCCCCCCCCCCCAATTCTAGTTCCGGAGAAGAAGCCATAACGACAATGGAGTCCCAAGTAGGCAAACGCAGAATCAGAAATCTCATACATAAACAAATGCCAAGACGTAGAGTACAAAGCTACAACTGAATACAACTGAAAGGACCTCTGCCAACAATCCTGGCGATGTTCAAAATACAATCACGAATAACAAACTACAAGAGAAAAGTAAAGATAAATCAGGACAGATGGCGCGCCCGGACATCTTCCAATAGCCTCAACGTCTCCGGATGCCCTAGTCTGGAGATTAGTTCCTGTATTAGTAATGCGTGTCGCTCAACAGTGGATCTCATATTTTTGGCGTCCTCTACACATGCTCCCCTGCCAAAACACTCATCAAGCCTGCATCTCTTGAAGCCAGCCTTCAGTTCACAACCCCTAGTTTCTTTGACCATGCTGCTCACTCTAAACTCAGCGTCACGTCTAAGAGATGCCTCTTCAGCAATATTCACATCCTTAGCACTGAGCTGCTCTTCTAACTGGGAAATTTGAAGCTTCAATTCATCTTCACGCTCCTTCCGGCTAGTAAGCGTGGCATTCCACAAAAATTCCCATTTGGAAAGTCGAGAATAAGCCTTATTCAAAAGCTCTTTCTTAGTAGCAAGCACACTACTAACACCATTCAAGGCTACTCCCACCTTCTCTCTCCTACTGGTCTCTTCAGTCAAATCTGAACCCAACCTATTAATCATCTCAGTCTGCTTCTTCAAAGTGAAGGTTGCCTCACTCTTCTCATGCCGAAGCTGGAAAATCTCTTTCTCTAACTCTTCATTTGCTCTTTGCAATTCTTCCTTTTCAGTCAGCAGGTTGATATACTTCTCAATCTCTACTGAAGTAGGTTCCTCAATCACCGGAGGACACAAAGGCTCTACAGCAGGATATGGCATCAAAGAAGTCCTAACTCTCTCATGAATCCAGAGCCGATAAGGATTATAAGCTCGACTGTCACCCTTGCCAAGAAATGTCTTTCCTCTTCTGTGAATATTACCCCAAGCATGCTTCAATCTGACCAAAACATCTCCATCTAATAAACCTGTGAGATACAGAGATTCCTGTATTTCGTCTTCAACCGGAGAGTCCCTCAAAGCATAGCCAAACTGTCTCACAAGCAGAGAAGGGTTATAGTTAATACAACCTTTCTGTCCAATAAAAGGAACTTTCGGAAAGCCATTGCAACTATATATAATATTCACTCCGAGCAGGTTTCGATCAAACCAAACAATGTTCTCATCACACAATCAAAATAAACTTTCCAATCAAAATAGTCACTTATTTGACATGTTTTGATCATTCTATTCAAAATGTGAATTTTCCCTCCTTTAATCATTTGAAAATCTTCCTTATTCAAACCATTTCAAACCAAGTCTTTCTATGAGCCCCATCAATCCAACATTACCTCTTGATTAGCCTAAAAACCAAATTTTGAACAACTTTCATGTTTAACAAAAATCCATTTGACAAGTGCAAGTTGGAGATTTTGGCCTATGATTGAAAATGACCTATAATCTCACTTTCCCAAAATATCCCTGACTTGTAAACCTCATAACTTGAGTTATACAAATCAGATGGAAGACTTCTAGTACAATTTAGAAATCTAAGATCATGAGGAACAACTCTCATGTTGGCCAAAAGTTCAGGTGAAACCTCTTTCTAGGTCAAAAATAGCTTTGAAGTCAGATGATTTTCACAGACAAATTTCAGAGGCATTTGAGGACTAGTAACTTGTCTGGGTCATAAATTGAGTTCTATAAATCCCCTTGAGGACTTCTAGTACTCAAATTAAATGTATTGAGATGCTATACAAGTTTCATGTTGGCCAAAGATCCATTTGAAATTTGTATCATGACTTATGTGGACTTGGAGTTAGGCACTAAACAGGGGATTTTACACTGAAACCCTAATTTAGCAACTTCCCACACTCTTGACTTTTCTTGACTTGATCTTGGCACAACACCACAAATGTCTCATCATATCATTTCATGAATTACATGACCTAAAAGTAGGCTTTGACACTCTTCAATTGCCCAGTTGACTTAGGATTGATCCAGATGAAACCCTAATTGCTTGCACCTCAACTGTGACTCTTGCATTTGACACAATGACTTGATTAAACTCTCCCATGGTCCTCTAGGCATCCTATGAGATCCATAAACATCCTCTTCTCACATTCAACACTTCACAACCCTCTGATGGTCTTCAGTTGATCCTCAAGTTAGGAGAAGATTCACACTCAAACATCTAAACCCTTAGGCACCCAAACCACCTGCTGATGACTTTGATGACATCTCAGTCTTGAATAAAACCTCTTGCTAGGCTTCTCTTGATAATAATAACACTTGATCCCCTAATATATGAATGATACCATGATATGCAAATGGTAATGAAAATGAAACATAAACCAGGTAAGAAAAGGTTTAGGCAAATTTTGGGGTACAACACATATGTCTTGAGCTTCTTCAAAGGTTGTTACCTTCATGGCAAACCTTTTAGGTAGTGACCTTAGTATCTTCCTTACAAGCTTTTCTTCAACCATCTTTTCTCCCAAAGCTCCTGAGGTGTTGGCTAGTTCAAGAACATTCATGTAAAAGTCATGAATGGTCTCATCTTCCTTCATTCTTAGACTTTCAAATTTTGTGGTCAGCATTTGAAGTCTTGACATTTTGACCTTGGAGGTTCCTTCGTGAGTGGTTCTGAGAGTGTCCCAAACATCCTTTGCTAGTTCACAGTGGTGGACCAGTATAAAGATGTTTTTGTCTATACCATTGAAGAGTGCATTCAATGCTTTAGAGTTTCCAAGAGCCAATGCCTCTTGCTCTTTGGTCCATTCCTCTTCAGGAATTTGCACAGATACTTCATCCTTGTCAGTCTTCACAGGATGTTCCCAGCCAGAGTTTGTAGCTCTCCAAGCCTTGATGTCTAAGGACCTTAGGAAGGCAATCATCCTAGGCTTCCAATATTTATAATTAGAACCATCCAGAATTAAAGGTCTATTGGTGAATCCAATATCTTTATCCATAGTACCTGAATTTTGTTTCCCTAGATCTCACCCAGTAATAAACAGGCAGGGTGCCTGCTCTGATGCCAATTGAAAATTCTGGCCAGCCCATGATGGGTCTTCTAACAGAAGTTATAACATCTACTGTGACATTCACTACAGACCTACTATTATGCAGCAATAACAAAGTAGTAAATAACACAGTTGGTTGTTGACCTAGTTCAGTGCAACACAATTACATCTAGGTCCTACCAAGCCAGGGAGAAATTTCACTATCAGTAGAATTAATTCAGAGTCAAACCTCCAGTTTGCACTCCTCACTTAAAACCTACCCAATGACAATTTAACCTAGAGACACTCTAGACCTGAGTATACCCACTCACTTCCTACAATCACACACCAGTGATAACAAATAGTTACAAATTAAACAGTAGATTGAAGAGACACTTCAAATACACACACACACACACACACCTTGATCTTGCTTCAAATCTTTGATCAAGTGACACACACTCTTGCTTAACAAATTCGAGTAATACACAGCCTAGAAACTACCTAACCAATGTGTTGCACCCTAAAATTTGCTCAACCTTATTCACTTGGTTTATGGGTCAATATCATTAGCATTTGCATATAGAGTCATGTACATAGCCTAACCATCTGCATAACATAAGCATAACAAGGCATTCAACAGGGGATCAAGCATTATTCTCATCTCTAGAGGCCTATCCAGAGGTTATTATCCTAATTCAATCTCATTCAAGTCATCAGAAAAGAATTTGAAAGCTATCAAGTCAATGGGTCAAGCAGTTCATCTATCTCCTGGCTGAGGGTATCTGGGGATCATCAAGGAGAGTGTGAGCTATGAATTGAAGGCATGGGGAGTATCTAGACATCTTGGAGGACTTAGAAAGTCATTTAGAGAAGAAAACAAGTTGTTGATGTGATCACAAGAGTTGCAGTTGAAGACAGTCAACCAGGGTTTCATCTGGGTCAACCCCAGGTCAACCCTAGGTCAATTGACTGATTTAAAGGCATTAAGGGCTATTGAAGAGATGTGGGGTTCATCATTTGACATGGAGAGTAAGGATATGTTGTTGTGCTAAGAATAATTCAAGAGAAATCAAGGAAAAGAGGAGTTTCTAAAGTAGGGTTTCTATGTAAAATCCCCTAGTTTAGGTCAAATTTCCAAGCAATATAAGTCAAAATGCAAGCTTCAAATGGATCCTTGGCCAACATGAAACTTGTATAGGATCTCAAGACCTTTAATTTGAGTGGTGGAAGACATCAAGGAGATTTATAGAACTCAAGTTATGGTCCTTGCAAGTTACAGGTCATCTGAGGTATCTGAAATTTTGTCTGTGAAAGTGACTTGACTTCCAAGCTAGTTTTACCCCTCAAGGAGATTTCAAATGAATTTCTGGTCAACATAAGAATTGTTCCTCATTGTCTTAGCTTTCTAGAATGGTATAGTATGCCTTCATATGATGTGTGGAACTCAACTTATGGTCTTGGCAAGCAAAGGGTATTTTGGTCATTTGTGAATTACAGGTCATTTTAGCCTATGTCCAAAACTCATACAAGGAGGCCTCAAATGGAAAAACTTACAACATCAAACTTTCTCCAAATGACATTTTGAGTCTATAAAAGTAACCACGAGAGATTGGAAATGTCCATAGCACAAGGTTTCAAAATTGTTGAATTTAATGAAGGAAAATGGCTTAAAAAATGATATTTTTCATATCTTGGCCAAATGATGCAAAATTATAGGTCATTTTGAATGGAAAAGGCATTTTAAAGACATTGGCTAAAGTGGAATTTTGAGCTTAGGTCATAATTTGTGAGTTATCCATGGTTGCTTGAATTGAAAGTAACATAATCCAAATTGAAAGGGAAAAATGCAAGGGAAATCTCTCCAATGTTCTAGGAGGTTCCTACATCATCTATATATTCATGCAAGCTGATTCATGCAAGGGTTGGTGCTCCCATTTGTCCAAAATCTCCATTTTCATCCATTTTCTCATTCTTGCATAAACTACTCAAACTCCCTCAAATCTTGATCATTTTGCAAAATTCTTGATCCCATCATTCTCTACAATCATCATATAACCAGTTTCAAGCAAGATCCAGTGGAAATAGTTCAAAATTCGTGTGTTGTAAGTCCATTCTCAAAAGTGCAAGAAGAATCCATTACAAGAATTCAGAGTGTTTGGGCAAGAGTAGATGCATACAGTATCAAGATCCAAGCACATTGATCGAGTTTAAGCCATTGCTGAGCTCGAGGTGAAGGATTCACCATTCTGTTTTCCAAATTATACCAGGTATGTTCTCCATTCAAATTGGCTTGATGTAGTTAGCATGACATAGGTTTGTTAGGATAATAGTGACTTAGGTGGTTAGAGGAGTAATCCTGAAGCTTTTAGTGTGAATTGGTGAAGATTCTTGCATGAGCCATAAAACTGTTTTGATCCATAACTAGGAGATTAGTGAGTGGTGGCTCATTTGGATTAGTGTAGTGTGATCAGTGATGCTTGATTGATGTTCTGTTAGCAAGAGATTAGGGTTTAGTGAAGGTCAGAATTGAGGCAGCCATGGAAGGGAAGCTATCGTGTTTAGTGATTGGGTGAGGTTTAACAAAAACTGATGATGTAGTTGCATTCTACGTGGAAAATGAAGCAAGGTTGGTGTTTGTAGTTTTGATTTTCATGAGGAGATGAGGGAGAACCGAATGCTTGAAGTTGGAATCGTGCATGGAGGGTATCTGAAACCCTAGGGAGTCCAAGGTTGATGATGACTCCAAAGCCGTAGGATGCACGTTTGACCTTGGACTGGAGGGTGGCATCGAACGGCCCACATTTAACCTGAGTTTTGGTGGGAGATTTAAAACTTAAAACGCGCCGTTTCACTAATTGGGGGGATTGGGCTCAGATAGCTATTCGCACCCCCCAATTTAGTAAGCCCAACGCGCTGAACATGGATTGTTTGCTATTTTCACCCCCTCTGGTTATTTCTTTGTATTTTATTTTTATTTTCTTTATATTTTTCATGCATCTTATAAAAATCATAATAAATAGAAAAATCATCATTTTTAATTCATTCTTTTTGCATATTTTTGTTTAGGATGTCAAGAAAATTATAAAAAATAAAAATTGCATTTTATTTTTTATTTGATATTTTTCCCATATTTTCTAAATAAATAGCATTTTACATAATTTCATTTCATACATAATTTTGTTATTTTTTGTTCTACTAATTGCTTCAATATTTTTTGCCCATTCTTTTTAGGTTGTTTAGGTTAGACATTAAACTTGTAGATTCAATTTAGTTCCCATTTTTAGAAATTAAATTTAGGTGCTTAGTGTAAGTGTGAATAACATGGATAAAACTAGGGTTTTAGGTGATGACTTAGGAGATTTGATTCTTTTCCCTTAGGACTTAGGGTTTGACTAGTCTAGTTATGGGACTATAGGGACTATGGGTAGTTATTAGATCCCTTAGAAAAAGTCAGGATTCCCCTACTGCTATTAATATACTGTATATCTGATTGACTGGTGTGGTGTGCCCTCTGGGGATTATTGCTTGCTTGCTTGGGTATTGGGAATGTCTGGGGACTTGGGAGAGCTGAAGACTTGGAGAGATGAAGACAATTGGAGATCCAGAGACTGGAGATCAACTGCCAGAGTTGAAGAGTAGGTTCTTGCTAGCAGCTGTTGAGGAGACTAGGGTTTAGGAGCTAGGCAGAGCTCTAGATTAGAAAGCTTGCTTCTCAAACATAGATGGCTTTGTTTGCCTCTATCCTTTCTCTATGATTCAAAGTCTCTCTCAAATATCCACCTCCTTCCTTTGGAAGGATCAGTGAATGTATTTGAAAGATAGAACTTTTGAGAGAAACCTGTCTGCATAATGTTAACAGTTAATGAGCCACCTTTGGTGGGCAATTTACTGATAAACATTCATCTCCTCTTGTTGGCTGATGTTCATCCTGAAGATTGGAGACTTGAAGAAAAGCCATTGCTTATAGGAAACTGATGATCAAAGCCCTTGCCTGAAGGCCATGAAGATGGAGATTGATGCTTGTTGAAGCCCATAGATGATTGGAGATTACTTGAAGCCAGATGTTGATTCAGAGCTGCTGATGCTGTTTCTTTTGCTGTTGTATTTCATTGCTGATGTATTGATTGGTTTTCTGGACTGTATTGTTTGCTGTTTACCCTGTTGGGTTGAAAGTGAAGCCTGTTCACTTTTGCCTATTGTTTTCTAGGTTCGAGGTTGAATGGGACTCCCTTGCCTCGCTTGTACTGTTGCATCCATGCATTTTACCGCTTTACTATATATCTGATATTGTTTCTGTTTCTGCCTATCCCGTAGGATCTCTGTTTCTCTCTGTGCAAGAGAGGAGCATGATAGACACTAGGTCTTAACCCATGCATGATAACATTAGGTTAGTTTGTTTCCCTTCGCAACCGTAGGTTAGAGTTCTGTCTCTTTCTGTCTCAAAACAAACAGAAAAACACAATAAAGATTTCAAACACAATAAAAGACACTTCTTTCGTAAAAGAATGTGAACTCATCAAAACGTCATTTTTGTCCGCTTGGATTGGTAATCAGAAAAACCCTTTTTCAGAAGGAATAAAAACAATCAAGACAGACTTGTGTCGTACGTGGCCCGAACTACGTTTGCTCTGATCTTTCATGCTGTGTGGAAGTACGTAGGCATAGGATGCGATATCCTAGCGAGCAACCTTCCCCTCCTTTCCCGTAGGTAGGCGAACTACGTTGACTCTGATTTCTCGTTCCAGACGGGAATACGTAGGCATAAAGTGCGATACTTTGCCGAGTCATTTTATTTTCATTCTCTGTTATTTTTAACCCTTGACCTATAGTTTAGATAGAATAACAATCCAGACCCGAAAACAAGCGTGGATCCCGTCGAGTACGACGGACGTGAGGGGTGCTAATACCTTCCCCTTGCGTAACCGACTCCCGAATCCAGGTTTTGGTTGCGACGACCATACCTTTCCCGTGTTGTGCGAGGTTTACTCTGAGTGTTTCCTTTCCCTCCCGTGGGATAAATAACGCACGGTGGCGACTCTTCTGTTCAGCCGGCGCCGATTTTCGCAGTAGCGACAGCTGGCGACTCTGCTGGGGATCCAACGTCCCCCGGCTGCTAAGGACTGCGATAGTGCTTATGCATGTGGGATCCAACGTCCCTTAAGAGAGTCAATCCTAACGCTTGTTTTCCCGTCGAGGATTTTGTATGGAGTTATTGTATATTTCTAACCTTGTATTTTCAGCTTTGTATATTGATTATTATTGTTGTATTTGGGGTGTGACGGGTGTTCTGATATTGAGAGATAAGCCGGACCTGGGCTTGAGTGCACCTAGAATTAGAGTAGAAAGTAGTGGGCGCGTGCCGGCTTTGCTTGCATTAGTGTCTCATGAAATCTACACTCGGACGAGGTTCTTCTGGTTGGCTTCTTTTTCTACCCTTTGGGTCGAAGGGGTTGTTGGTCAGCTGAATTGTCGACTCCGGGAACCGATCATTTGGAAGTTGACTAAGTGAGGCCTCTTCAGGATTTGATGATGCCACTCCTTCTGGGAATCGTATCATCAACCCTAAAAGTCTGTGACGCCGACGACCGCATAGGATGCCATACCTTTGTCAGTTATTAGGACATCCACCTGTGAGAGGGTTTGGGGTTATGCAGGTAACTAGACCTTCAGACTACCGGTTATTTCTTGATCAGGGATCCTGGGTATTTATGGAGAGTTCTGAGGTCTGTCAGAGACCAGTCGGAGGTATGTTCTGAGGTCTGTCAGAGACCAGTTGGAGAGTTCTGAGGTCTGTCAGAGACCAATTGGAGATGTGATTTGAGGTCTACCAGAGACCAGTTGGGGTTATGGTTTGAGGTATGTCAGAGACCAGTGTTGGAGCTTTGTTTTAGGTCTATCTGAGACCAGAGTTTGATGACTTCTGGATGGTCTATCTGAGACCTTTCTTGATTGGGTTCAGGCTATTCAGCTACAGCTTTGGTCCCTGTTGCATGTTACTTGCATTGCATTGTCTGCATATCCATTACCACTTGCATTTCACTAACGTGTGTCTGTGCTGCAGGTGCATTTGCATATTCCCCGGTTCTAGTGCCCAGACTTCTGAATATTGATTATGGCTGGTTTGAGGAAAACAGTTGCGTACAAGCTGCCTTCACCTGATATTACTTCTTTGCTTGGTCTGATATCTCTTGCCGATGAGGAGGTTAGGAGAAGCTTCAGAATGAGTCATGGGAGGTTACTGAGATTAGTCTGCAAGCCCACTGCCGATGAGATGAACGGGCTATACACCTTGATGCAGTTCTATGACCCCGCATTGAGATGTTTTACATTTGCGGACTTTATTCTAGGGCATACCATTGAGGAGTATGTGGAGTTTACTGAGCTTCCCGTGCAGAACAAGGTTCCCTTTATTCACTCTGCTGCTGAGCCCAAGTTGGAGGATTTAGCCAAAGCCTTGCATGTGAATGCTGCTGAGCTGTTGTTGACTTCTTGGCTTGGGGTTCCCGGTTTCTCTCTAGATTTTCTGGTTGGCAAGGCTCAAGAGTACGCCAAGAACGGTTGTTGGGTGGTTTTCAACGCTATTTTGGCTTTATGCATTTATGGAATTGTGCTGTTTCCTAACTTGCCCAACTTTGTGGACCTGGATGCTTTCTATCTGTTTGCTGCAGGCAACCCAGTGCCAATGTTGATCGGAGACTTCTACCACTCATTGCACTACAAGAACGAAAACCGAAGGGGAAAAGTTGTTTACTGCTGTACTCCTCTATTAAATATGTGGTTCAAAAGTCATCTCCCCATGAAGGGACCATTTGTGGACAGTGCAACCTCAGCCAGTTGGTCAGAGCGCCTGATGAGGCTATATTCCGAAGACGTTGTGTGGTTTGATCGAGACCTGTTGGGATCTGAGCTCATCTTCAGCTGTTCTGGGTACCCTAATGTGCCGCTGATAGGAAGAAAAGGGTGTATCAATTACAACCCTTCTCTATTCATTCGTCAGTTCGGATATGCACTGAAGAATCCACCTCAGGAGGAGGAAGTACAGGAATCTCTGTACTTCACCGGAGACGTGAAGGGGGAGTTATTAGCCAAGTTGCAACATGCCTGGACGCGTATTAACCGCAAAGGGAAGCCACTGTTAGGTAAGAACGATTGCCAGGCATATGAACCTTACAGGGTTTGGATCCAGGAAAGAGCAAGTCAGTTATTAATGCCATTTCCCGCTGCACCCGCCACTGCTCCCGTCCCGACAGAAGAGCCAACTACTGTTTCTAGGGAGGTCTACGAGCAAGTTGTGAAGGAAAAGGAAGCCTTGTTGAAGACCAACGAAGGGTTAGAGCAAGAGTTAGCTCAAGTACGCAGTGAGAAAAACAAGGCCGTATATGCTTTCCAGCAACAAATCGAGCTGTTAAATAGGTTAGGGGCTGAGTTGACTGAGGAAAAGAAAAAGCGTGAACGTCTGGGGCAAGAGTTCAGAAGCTCCCATGACATGCTGGAAGCCAAAAAGAAGGCGCTTGACGCAGCACACCGAGAAATCTCTTCTTGCAATAAGACTTGGAATGCTACACTCACCAACAATAAGAAGAGGGAAGATAAGCTGAAGCAGCAAGTCTCCGACCTCGAAGAGAAGTTGAAGTCTAGCATCAAGAAGTGTGAGGAAGAAGTGATGACCCGGTACAGTGTCCAGCATGCGCTGAACAAGGCAATCAAATGCAGAGACGAAGCGGTGTCTCAGAAGCGGAAGCTAGAAGATTGCTTCGGAGAAGCAACATGGGAAGAAACTGCTGAAGACGTGCGCCGTGTTCTTAAGAAAAGAAACCAACTGGTTGAAGGGCTGCTTGATCGACCAAGTCATCCAGAGACCAAGAAGTTGATAGAAGAGTACCATACTTTCGGGAGGATTTGATCATTTCATGTAGTAACTTGTATGCTTTATTTGCATAGTGCTGACCATCACCAGGATTGTTGGTTGAGGTCATGCCTTCTTATCGTACTCTCAGCGACATTGTATTCTGGTTTTCTCAGCAATATATGAGGCTTTCTATGATTCAGCTCCGATATTCCTATTGTCAACACTGTCACTGCACTGGCACCTTCACACTAGAACTGGGGGAATGAATTTCCCTAATGCACAGACACATTGCATTGCATTCATACTGCATTACAGGTAATCTTTGAATAAGTGTCTTATTTCCTGCTTTGCAACAGGTACTTTTCAGGATTGCAGATCAGCACCCGCACCGTTATTCTACCCGCACCAACTGTCGAAGAATCATGGATCAAATGCAGAACGAGATGCAAGATGTGCGCGAGAAGCTCGCTCTCTTTATGCAGACCATGGAAGCTATTGCAAAAGGGCAGGAGAATTTGCAGGCCATGGTCCAGCCTCTGTTGGCTCGAAATGCTGGTCACGGTAACGAGGATCATCAGTCTGTACGGGTCGATACTGTTCATGGAGACGGCACTCCCACGCCAGTGGCTCCACCTGTAGCCAATATACCTCCTGCTAATGCCAACAACGCTACCGCTGCTGTGAATGGTAACGTCGGAGTTGGGAATGAGACTGCTGTCCATAACGTTGGGCTCGGTGATATCAACATGGGTGATAATACGGGAGGCAACGGCTTTGTCAATACTGGATTCGGATTCAACGATCAGGGGTTCGATAACACTGGGAAATATGTCTTTAATGCTCAAGGCTTTGGGCAAGATGGTTATGGCGCGACCAACCAGGGTTACGGAGGCTTTGGAAACGGAAACGGTACTGGATTTATGGCTTTTGGTCCTGTTGGAGGTGTTCAAGGGTACGGCAACAGAGGCCGAGGTCCGGGGATGAATCAGATCAGAGATGGACGTAATAATGGATATGATGGGTATGGGGCTGGAAACGGTATGTGGCAAGAGGATCAGCAGGAGGACGCTTTCTCCAGCGGAGGTTTCGAAGGGCCGATGGATGATTCCCAGAAGATCAGAATGCTGGAAGAGCAAATGAGGGGAGTCCTGAACCAAAGTGTTGTGGGTTTGGACATGGCAACAATGGGTTTGGTACCTGGCTTGAGGGTGCCAATCAAATTCAAAGCTCCTGCGTTCGACAAGTATAAAGGAGACACATGTCCGAAAGTGCATGTACGAGCTTATTACAGAAAGATGTCTGCATACTCAACTGATGAAAGAATTCTAATGCATTTCTTTCAGGATAGTCTGTCGGGTCCTTCCCTAGAGTGGTACATGGGGTTGGAGCCAACCGATATCAAGACGTGGAAGCAACTAGCAGAAGCATTTGTAGCTCACTACAAGTATAATAGCGATTTGGCGCCCAATCGGGTCCAATTGGCAGGGCTGTCGCAGAAGAAGGGGGAGAGCTTTAAAGAGTACGCGCAAAGGTGGCGCGATATGGCTGCCAGGGTCCGTCCTCCTGTAGAAGATAAGGAAATGAATGACATGTTTGTCGGCACATTCACAGGTCTGTTTCATGATATGCTGTTTCACACGTCTCTGGCCAGTTTTTCAGATCTAATTCTGATGGGGGAAAAGATTGAACGTAACATCAAGCAAGGAAAGTTCCAAGTCGAGGAATCAACTGCATCTGGCAGTAATAGGAAAGCTTATGGGGGGCGCCGTCAGGGCGAGGCAAGCGCAGTATTTGGAGGCCGAGGCAGGGGACGAGGTCAATATCGTCAGCCGCAGCAGGTGGCGAGTGTTACTATCCCGTATCAACAACAACCACTCCAGCAACAACAACCGGTTCAGCAACAGCCAATGCAACAGCAGCAGCAGCCTCAGCAGGGGGCACAGCAGGTTCAGCGAAGATTCCAGGGTAGTAAACCAAGAAGAGTGTTCGAGAAGCCTCCCTCAACCTATGCAGATTTGTTGCAGACATTGTTGGGATTGAACCTGGTAGAGAAAAGAACTCTGGCACCGATAACGGGAGCTCCCCCCGTTTGGTTATGACGCAAGCAGGCACTGTGAGTTTCATTCAGGAGCCCCGGGCCACGATATAGAGGGTTGCCATGCTTTTAAGCATGTTGTGCAGGACCTTTTAGACAACAAGACTATCAACTTCGGAACAGCAGGTCCGAATATAGTGCAGAAGCCCATGCCTAACCATGGGGCAATGCCATTCTAACTGAGGAAGGGTTGAATCTGATTATGAATGTCGATGATTTGAAGACGCCGCTGAGCGAGATAAAGAGCCGACTATTACAAGGGGGTGTTTACCCAGGATGTAACGAGTATTGCTTAGACTGTTGGACCCTAGCTGGGGGGTGTGATGATTTGAAAAAAGGCATTCAGGCTTTAATTGATGAGGGCATATTGCAGTTTGACTAGGCAGCAACTGAAGAGCCCGCAGGGGCAATAGTAGATGATCAGAATGATGTGGCCACGGTAACGATTCCTCGGAAGACGACCACTATCGCCGCACCAGCTCAGCGACCACCGATCACCATAACTAAGGCCGGGCCGATCCCGTACGAGAACACGAAAGCAGTCCCATGGTCATATGGGTTGGAGGTGTATTGTGACGGGATAAAAATTGATGTTAATAAGCAGCCAGCCGAGACTGTGGATAATGTTGTTGGGTCGGGAGGTATGACAAGGAGTGGTAGGATCTTTATATCCCCTGAAGTGGAGGCTGAAAGATTAGCGAAGGGAAAAGGGAAAGTGGTTGAGAATGTTCCGGTGCAAGCAAGTGACAAAGAATCGGCATCGAAAGATGTAGAAGAATTCATGCGTTTGATTCGAAAAAGTGATTATAAGATTGTGGAGCATCTGCAGCAGACGCCGTCCAAAATATCTATCCTGTCATTGCTGTTGTGTTCGGAAGCTCACAGAAATGCGTTGCTGAAAGTCCTGGATACTTCTTTTGTACCCCAAGACGTCTCCGTAAATCAGCTGGAAGGAGTGTTGGCACATGTGAATGCAGGCCACAGCTTGGGCTTTACTGATTTTGACCTGACCCCGAAAGGAAGAGATCATAATATGGCGCTGCACGTATCTGTCGAGTGTAGGGGATCAGTAATGTCACACGTATTGGTTGACACCGGATCATCTTTGAATGTGCTCCCAAGAAGGCGATGATGAAGCTGGATGTCAGAGGAATCTTGTGTACGCCCAGTGATTTGGTAGTCAGAGCGTTTGACGGCACGCGGAGAACAGTCTTTGGGTCGATCACATTGCCTCTGCAGGTGGGGCCGGAAGTGTTTGCAACTGATTTTTATATCATGGATATACAGCCTGCGTACAGCTGCTTGCTTGGAAGACCCTGGATTCATGGGGCAGGGGCAGTCACGTCCACCCTGCATCAGAAGTTAAAATATATGGTCGGAGACAGCGTAGTCACCGTGTGCGGAGAGGAGGACATCCTGGTCAGCCATCTGTCGTCATTTAAATATGTGGAGGTCGACGGAGAAATCCACGAAACACCCTGCCAGGCCTTTGAAGGTTTGCGCATCAAGGACAAAGGTCCCGGGCCGAGCAAAGCGTCGGAGATAGCCGTTTCATCGTACAAAGAAGCTCAAGCTCTAGTAGAAGCAGGAGAAGCAAAGGGTTGGGGCAAAGTGCTGGACATTCCGGTGAAGACGGACCGGTTCGGGCTGGGATACCAACCGTCGTCATCAACTCCTTTCGTGGGGGCACCCCGTTTCAGAAAGCCAATCACCATCTCTGCCAGTGGAGTGTGTCATGAAACCGTCAATGCTGTTTCGGAGTCTGATGAAGGAGACAGCGACTGTGATATGGATGCCTGGATTCAGCCAAGCACGCCAGGACAAGGACTGTGCAACTGGTCTATTCAGGAGCTTGTTCCTGTGACTTTTAAACAGTAATGCTTTGCTTTATTAATTGTTGAATAATCTGATGTCTTGCCCGAGGCATCAGGATTTGCTTAGGGTTGTGTTGTTATGAACATTGCACGTCAATCATTAAATAAATGGCGTTTTTTCATGTGCAAATACTGTAATCCCTGTCTTTCTTGTTTTATATTTTTCAATAAAATGGCAACGTGGTTGTTCGCTTTATACGCATTTTGAAGCACTTAACCGTTCCTTTTGCAGGATAACATTTTCAGATGACATCCTTGAGCCACCTATGACTCGTCCCGATTTTGAGCACCCGGTATTTCAGGCCGAAGAAGAGGTTGTCGAAGATAGCGACGTCCCTGAAGAACTGTCTTGGTTGGTGAAGCAAGAGGAAAGAGCCATTCTGCCTCATGATGAGGTCATCGAAATTATCAACTTGGGGTCGGAAGGGGTTGAGAAGAATATTCGTATCGGAGCCGCACTGCAGAGTGATATCAAGCGAAGACTGGTTGAAATGCTCCAAGAGTATAGTGATGTATTCGCTTGGTCATATGAAGATATGCCGGGGCTCGATACAGATATGGTTGTGCACCGCCTGCCACTGAAAGAAGATTGCCCGCCGGTCAAACAAAAGCTTCGCAGAACTCGACCAGATATGGCAATGAAGATCAAAGAGGAAGTCCAAAAACAGTGGGACACTGGTTTCCTGGCTGTGACAAATTATCCCTCATGGGTTGCCAACATCGTACCAGTGCCAAAGAAAGATGGCAAGGTTCGAATGTGCGTGGACTATAGAGATTTGAATAAAGCAAGCCCAAAAGACGATTTTCCACTTCCTCACATTGACGTGTTAGTTGATAATACTGCTCAATACTCCGTATTCTCCTTCATGGATGGCTTTTCAGGCTATAATCAGATTAAAATGGCGCCAGAGGATATGGAGAAGACCACTTTCATAACGCCTTGGGGAACATTTTGCTATAAAGTGATGCCCTTCGGCTTGAAAAATGCTGGGGCAACATATCAGCGTGCGATGACGACTCTTTTCCATGACATGATGCATAAAGAGATCGAAGTTTATGTTGACGATATGATTGCCAAATCCCAGACGGAGGAAGAGCATCTGGTAAATCTGCTGAAGTTGTTTAAAAGACTTAGGAAGTTCAGGCTGAGGCTGAACCCTAACAAATGCACCTTCGGGGTGAGATCGGGTAAGCTCCTGGGGTTTATCGTAAGCGAAAGAGGAATAGAGGTCGATCATGCTAAAATAAAAGCAATTCAAGAAATGCCGACGCCTAAAACAGAGAAAGAGGTGCGCGGGTTTTTAGGGAGGTTGAACTACATTGCCCGGTTCATATCTCACCTAACGGCCACGTGTGAACCATTATTCAAGCTGTTGAAGAAAGATCAAGCTGTAACGTGGAACGAAAATTGTTAAAAGGCGTTCGACAAAATAAAGCAGTATTTGCAGGAGCCTCCCATTCTGATACCCCCAGTGGCAGGTAGACCCTTGATAATGTATTTGACGGTTCTTGAGGGAAGCATGGGTTGTGTTCTCGGTCAACACGACGAGACAGGGAGAAAAGAGCATGCGATCTATTACCTGAGTAAGAAATTTACAGATTGTGAATCTCGATATTCAATGCTGGAAAAAACTTGTTGCGCGCTAGCCTGGGCCGCCAAGCGTTTGAGGCAGTACATGCTGAATCATACAACCATGCTCATCTCGAAGATGGATCCTATCAAATATGTGTTTGAAAAGCAGGCGTTGTCAGGTAGAATTGCCCGTTGGCAGATGGTCTTGACTGAATATGATATTCAATACGTCTCGCAAAAGGCTATAAAGGGGAGTGTGCTGTCTGAGTATCTGGCGGAGCAGCCTATTGAAGAGTATCAATCAATGAGGTTTGACTTTCCTGACGAGGATATCATGTACTTAAAGATGAAAGATTGCGAAGAGCCGTTGCCAGACGAGGGACCAGAGGTGGGTTCTAAATGGAAGATGATATTTGACGGAGCCGTGAATGCTTACGGTAGCGGAATAGGGGCAATCATCATCACGCCACACGGGTCGCACATCCCGTTTACTGCCCGATTGACCTTCGCCGTTACCAATAATGAAGCCGAATACGAAGCTTGCATAATGGGGCTTGAAGAAGCCATTGATTTACGAATCAAGAACTTAGACGTATATGGAGATTCAGCTCTGGTGGTGAATCAGATCAAAGGGGAATGGGAGACACGGCAGCCCAATTTGATACATTACATGAATTATGCAAGGAGACTGTTGCCTTTCTTCGATAAGGTTTAATTGCATCACGTACCACGGGAAGAGAATCAAATGGCTGGCGCCCTGGCCACTTTGTCTTCCATGTACAAAGTCAACTTCTGGAATGAGGCTCCCCAAATCATTATCTCTCGGCTTGACAGGCCAGCTTATGTATTTGCTATTGATGAAGCATCTGATGACAAACCATGGTATTTCGATATCCTTAATTTCCTGAAGAATAAAGAGTATCCGGCTGGGGCATCCAGTCAAGATCAGAAGACTCTCAGGAGGCTAGCAGGAAATTTCTATTTGAACCCGGATGGCGTATTATACAGAAGAAACCACGATTTGGTGTTGTTGCGTTGTGTAGACGAGAAAGAGGCAAAGTTGCTCATGGAAGAAATACACGAAGGTACCTTTGGTACGCATGCTGGCGGAAATGCTATGACAAGAAAGCTGCTGCGGGCAGGTTATTTTTGGCTGACCATGGAAACTGATTGTTTCAAGTTTGCGAGGAAGTGCCACAAGTGCCAAATCTATGCTGATAAGATCCATGTGCCTCCCAGTCCTCTAAACGTGATGTCATCACCTTGGCCATTCTCGATGTGGGGGATCGATATGATTGGAAAGATCGAGCCGACAGCTTCTAACGGGCATCGGTTCATCCTAGTAGCAATCGATTATTTCACCAAGTGGGTGGAAGCAGCGTCTTACGCAAACGTAACTAAGCAGGTGGTGGCCAGATTCATCAAGAGAGATATCATTTGCCGATATGGGATTCCCGAGCGGATAATCACGGATAATGGTTCAAACCTGAACAACAAAATGATGAAGGAGCTCTGTCAGAATTTCAAGATCGAACATCACAACTCCTCCCCTTACCGACCCAAGATGAATGGCACTGTTGAGGCGGCCAATAAGAATATCAAGAAAATCGTTCAGAAAATGGTGGTGACCTATAAGGATTGGCATGAGATGCTACCTTTCGCTTTGCACGGTTATCGTACGACGGTACGCATATCAACCGGGGCAACTCCATTCTCGTTGGTATACGGAATGGAAGCGGTGCTACCATTAGAAGTCGAGATCCCTTCTCTGAGGGTATTGCGAGACGTTCAGCTGGACGAGGCGGAATGGGTGAAAGACAGGTTGAACCAATTGAGTTTGATGGACGAGAAGAGGCTAGCTTCTCTAGCATACGGTCGTTTGTACCAGAGCCGAATGAAGAAAGCATATGATAAGAAGATACATCCGCGAAGCTTTCAGACGGGCGACCTTGTGCTGAAAAGGATTCTCCCGCCGCAAGTAGATCACAGGGGCAAGTGGACCCCCAACTACGAAGGGCCATACGTTGTCAGGAAAGTCTTCTCAGGAGGAGCGTTGTTGTTGTCCACCATGGACGGTGAAGACTTTACGTCGCCTGTGAATTCGGACGCAGTTAAAAAATACTTTGCTTAAAATTGACCCGCTGGACAGGAAAAAGAGAGTCCAGGCAAAAAAGGGGCATCCTGGCGAACCAAAAACAGAATGAAAGGTTCGGGCAAAAATTAGGGATAAAATTGAAAAAATGTACACCCGCGAAGTTGAAAACCTACACTGGGCGACTTCGGCAAAAAGGGGTATCCCGGTGGACCGAAAACCCGTAAAGGGCGGTTCACGCAAAAGTTAGGGATTTGAAAAGCAAATGACTGCGGTCCGAATTTGATAATTGCAATGAGCATCAATGCGGGAGAATACATTTGAGGAGTCAGTTATCCGATACAATCTCTTCAGAAGTGAGGATACCGGGAAAGCATTAGGGTCGGACGAGTCATGGGAGGATCAGTTCGTGGTGTTCATCTGCATCCCGTTGCCGACATGTGTACAAATTTAAATTGTCAATATTTATGCTTCTTGTGCATACTTGTATACTTGTATATTTGCTTTGTGTAGCTTCCTCATTTCAGGAGTTACATCCCGTGTACAAACTCTGCCCATTCAGGGGCCCAATCAATAAAATACGCTATTCAGTACTTGACATTATTCTTTACTGTTTTGTGCATGATTAACGCCTGAGGTTTGATGAAACTAGCATGTGCATAACGTCACTGGCCCTTGCCGACAGTTGCTAAGGCTTTGAAATTAACTGAAAATAACGTCACTAACCTGAATTGATTTGGTTGCACAGGCTTGTCGTGTCTTGTTTGTGTTGTCGCAGGTTTCATAACCGTACGAGGAAGAGGATCAAAAGATTGCAATAACGAAAGACTCAGCCTTCACGCAGGTCATGCAGGTTCTTCCTGAAGAAGGATCGAACTCTCCAGCTAGTCGTAGCTTGTGCAAAAAGGATTGACGATTCCAAGATCGTAAGGCTGTATTCAGACAGATTCATCTTTCCCCGCAGGGTCATTCACTCTCCCCCAGCGGAGTCAGTGGATTTCCCCCGAGAGAATAGTCCCATCCCCAGCGGAGTTCTCTCCTTTTAGCAAGTGTTCTTTCCTCCCAGTGGAACTCGAAGATCAAGATTCTCCCCAGCAGAGTTGGTGGTGGGTCTTGTTATTTTGGCATGGATACTGTGCAATATCAGTTCACTATCCAGCAGAAACCCATTCGTACCGTGCACAGCTGTTATTCCCCAGCAGGGGGGTTACCTCAACAGGGTGTTTGGTTTGAGTTCCCAATTTCCCAGCTGAGTCGACTTCACCCTTCCAGCATTTATTTTGCTGGAATAATTCTGTAGCATCTGGCTATCCCCAGCGGAGTTGGCATTATCTTCAGCATTTATTTTGCTGAAACAGTTCCTGTACTTTAGCAATTCAGGTAGAGAGAGCTCTTGCTCAAATGAACTACCGAACATTCAAGATCCCGGCATGGGACATCCAATGATGATGTCAGTTCCGGCAGTATTCCCCACAGAGTTACCGTGATAAGTTTCTCTTTATTTCCAAGCAGAGTTATTTGTCATCAAGGGGTTCCAGGAATCAGAATTTCAGAGACCGCCACCGGTCATCAGAACAGGCATCCGGTAGTTTGGTTTCCAGATATCCCCAGTAAAGTCCGCCTCAAAGTCGCTGTCACGTTAGTGCTAAAGAAGTTTGTGGGTTGGGATCAAGGAAGAACTAAGTCCTGACGTGGACAATTTGTTCCTACATTGGCGGGATTTCTTCAGAAGTGGGCGTCCTAACGTGGACAGATTTATTCCCCGGGTTGATGTGGTAGTCCTAAAGTGGACAGATTTGGGTTCTCGGAATTGGCGGAATGGGGAGTCATGGCATTGACAAAACTGATTACTCTTTGTATTGGTGTCCTGACGTGGACCCTTTACTCTCAGCAGTCATCTTTCTTCGTGTTGGCGAAGCATGGGTCCTGACGTGGACAGATCAGACGAAGGTGTGAGTCCTGACGCGGACGAGTTTGGCTTTCTCAACAGAGGAGATGGGAGTCCTGACGTGGACAAGTTTTATTTCCCCAGCGGGTCGAAGATGCCTGAGTCCGGACGTAGACAAATCAAGACGAAAGATGGGTCCTGACGTGGACGAGTTTATTCCTTACGTGGGAAAAGAGGTTTCAGTTCCTTACGTGGAAAGACGAGTTTATTCCTAACGTGGAAAGATGAGATGCCTTACGTGGAAAGATTGAGTCCTCACGCGGACATATCGAGATTGATTCATGACGTGGAAAGAAAGAGATTATTCCTGACGTGGAAGAGTTTAGTCCTGACGCGGACAGATCAAAGAAGTTATTCCTAACAAGGAAGGAGAAGATAGATTCCTTACGTGGAAAATTCAGTCCTGACGTGGACGGATTCAAGAAAAGTTGATTCCTGACGTGGAAGAATGATGTACTCCTTACGTGGAAAGGTGAGTCCTAACGTGGACAGGTTCAGAACCAAAGTTGTATTCCTTACGCGGAAAGATTGGAGTCCTGACACAGACATATCGAGTTGTACTGGAGTCCTTATGTGGACAGATTGATACGGTTCTCCTTACGTGGAAAAAGAAGATTGCATCCTGACGTGGAAAGATGAAAGGTTTAGTCCTGACGTGGACAGATACAGAAAAGATGGTTCCTAACGTGGACAGGTGTTACTCTTAACGTGGGAGAGTCCATTCCTAACATGGACGATTTATTGGAATACCCCCCCGCAGCAGAATTGCCGAGATTTTTCTGGGTTAACAGCAAGTGGAGTCCTAACGTGGACAAGTTTTAGTTGAGATTTCTTCGTATTGATGACAGACAAAGTCCTAACGTGGACAAGCAAGTAATCTGTTATGACAAAGTCGTTTCCAAGACGATAAAGATAATTACCAGCATGGTCGTTACAAGATCAGTGAGCGGCTGCAAACAGTCAGGTCCAGGCAGTGGATGTCGTTACCCAAGCAGGGGTGCAGTTTATTTCTGCGGTTGGCAAATTTCTGGTTTCACTAGTATTCAACCGCCTCGTACCGCGAATGTCTAAAGGCTCCGAGCCCTTCACCCAATCGGGTCCAAGTCGCTTGAATAGGGGCAGCTGTTGCACCCTAAAATTTGCTCAACCTTATTCACTTGGTTTATGGGTCAATATCATTAGCATTTGCATATAGAGTCATGTACATAGCCTAACCATCTGCATAGCATAAGCATAACAAGGCATTCAACAGGGGATCAAGCATTATTCTCATCTCTAGAGGCCTATCCAGAGGTTATTATCCTAATTCAATCTCATTCAAGTCATCAGAAAAGAATTTGAAAGCTATCAAGTCAATGGGTCAAGCAGTTCATCTATCTCCTGGCTGAGGGTATCTGGGGATCATCAAGGAGAGTATGAGCTATGAATTGAAGGCATGGGGAGTATCTAGACATCTTGGAGGACTTAGAAAGTCATTTAGAGAAGAAAACAAGTTGTTGATGTGATCACAAGAGTTGCAGTTGAAGACAGTCAACTAGGGTTTCATCTGGGTCAACCCCAGGTCAACCCTAGGTCAATTGACTGATTTAAAGGCATTAAGGGCTATTGAAGAGATGTGGGGTTCATCATTTGACATGGAGAGTAAGGATATGTTGTTGTGCTAAGAAGAATTCAAGAGAAATCAAGGAAAAGAGGAGTTTCTAAAGTAGGGTTTCTATGTAAAATCCCCTAGTTTAGGTCAAATTTCCAAGCAATATAAGTCAAAATGCAAGCTTCAAATTGATCCTTGGCCAACATGAAACTTGTATAGGATCTCAAGACCTTTAACTTGAGTGGTGGAAGACATCAAGGAGATTTATAGAACTCAAGTTATGGTCCTTGCAAGTTACAGGTCATCTGAGGTATCTGAAATTTTGTCTGTGAAAGTGACTTGACTTCCAAGCTAGTTTTACCCCTCAAGGAGATTTCAAATGAATTTCTGGTCAACATAAGAATTGTTCCTCATTGTCTTAGCTTTCTAGAATGGTATAGTATGCCTTCATATGATGTGTGGAACTCAACTTATGGTCTTGGCAAGCAAAGGGTATTTTGGTCATTTGTGAATTACAGGTCATTTTAGCCTATGTCCAAAACTCATACAAGGAGGCCTCAAATGGAAAAACTTACAACATCAAACTTTCTCCAAATGACATTTTGAGTCTATAAAAGTAACCACGAGAGATTGGAAATGTCCATAGCACAAGGTTTCAAAATTGTTGAATTTAATGAAGGAAAATGGCTTAAAAAATGATATTTTTCATATCTTGGCCAAATGATGCAAAATTATAGGTCATTTTGAATGGAAAAGGCATTTTAAAGACATTGGCTAAAGTGGAATTTTGAGCTTAGGTCATAATTTGTGAGTTATCCATGGTTGCTTGAATTGAAAGTAACATAATCCAAATTGAAAGGGAAAAATGCAAGGGAAATCTCTCCAATGTTCTAGGAGGTTCCTACATCATCTATATATTCATGCAAGCTGATTCATGCAAGGGTTGGTGCTCCCATTTGTCCAAAATCTCCATTTTCATCCATTTTCTCATTCTTGCATAAACTACTCAAACTCCCTCAAATCTTGATCATTTTGCAAAATTCTTGATCCCATCATTCTCTACAATCATCATATAACCAGTTTCAAGCAAGATCCAGTGGAAATAGTTCAAAATTCGTGTGTTGTAAGTCCATTCTCAAAAGTGCAAGAAGAATCCATTACAAGAATTCAGAGTGTTTGGGCAAGAGTAGATGCATACAGTATCAAGATCCAAGCACATTGATCGAGTTTAAGCCATTGCTGAGCTCGAGGTGAAGGATTCACCATTCTGTTTTCCAAATTATACCAGGTATGTTCTCCATTCAAATTGGCTTGATGTAGTTAGCATGACATAGGTTTGTTAGGATAATAGTGACTTAGGTGGTTAGAGGAGTAATCCTGAAGCTTTTAGTGTGAATTGGTGAAGATTCTTGCATGAGCCATAAAACTGTTTTGATCCATAACTAGGAGATTAGTGAGTGGTGGCTCATTTGGATTAGTGTAGTGTGATCAGTGATGCTTGATTGATGTTCTGTTAGCAAGAGATTAGGGTTTAGTGAAGGTCAGAATTGAGGCAGCCATGGAAGGGAAGCTATCGTGTTTAGTGATTGGGTGAGGTTTAACAAAAACTGATGATGTAGTTGCATTCTACGTGGAAAATGAAGCAAGGTTGGTGTTTGTAGTTTTGATTTTCATGAGGAGATGAGGGAGAACCGAATGCTTGAAGTTGGAATCGTGCATGGAGGGTATCTGAAACCCTAGGGAGTCCAAGGTTGATGATGACTCCAAAGCCGTAGGATGCACGTTTGACCTTGGACTGGAGGGTGGCATCGAACGGCCCACATTTAACCTGAGTTTTGGTGGGAGATTTAAAACTTAAAACGCGCCGTTTCACTAATTGGGGGGATTGGGCTCAGATAGCTATTCGCACCCCCCAATTTAGTAAGCCCAACGCGCTGAACATGGATTGTTTGCTATTTTCACCCCCTCTGGTTATTTCTTTGTATTTTATTTTTATTTTCTTTATATTTTTCATGCATCTTATAAAAATCATAATAAATAGAAAAATCATCATTTTTAATTCATTCTTTTTGCATATTTTTGTTTAGGATGTCAAGAAAATTATAAAAAATAAAAATTGCATTTTATTTTTTATTTGATATTTTTCCCATATTTTCTAAATAAATAGCATTTTACATAATTTCATTTCATACATAATTTTGTTATTTTTTGTTCTACTAATTGCTTCAATATTTTTTTCCCATTCTTTTTAGGTTGTTTAGGTTAGACATTAAACTTGTAGATTCAATTTAGTTCCCATTTTTAGAAATTAAATTTAGGTGCTTAGTGTAAGTGTGAATAACATGGATAAAACTAGGGTTTTAGGTGATGACTTAGGAGATTTGATTCTTTTCCCTTAGGACTTAGGGTTTGACTAGTCTAGTTATGGGACTATAGGGACTATGGGTAGTTATTAGATCCCTTAGAAAAAGTCAGGATTCCCCTACTGCTATTAATATACTGTATATCTGATTGAATGGTGTGGTGTGCCCTCTGGGGATTATTGCTTGCTTGCTTGGGTATTGGGAATGTCTGGGGACTTGGGAGAGCTGAAGACTTGGAGAGATGAAGACAATTGGAGATCCAGAGACTGGAGATCAACTGCCAGAGTTGAAGAGTAGGTTCTTGCTAGCAGCTGTTGAGGAGACTAGGGTTTAGGAGCTAGGCAGAGCTCTAGATTAGAAAGCTTGCTTCTCAAACATAGATGGATTTGTTTGCCTCTATCCTTTCTCTATGATTCAAAGTCTCTCTCAAATATCCACCTCCTTCCTTTGGAAGGATCAGTGAATGTATTTGAAAGATAGAACTTTTGAGAGAAACCTGTCTGCATAATGTTAACAGTTAATGAGCCACCTTTGGTGGGCAATTTACTGATTAACATTCATCTCCTCTTGTTGGCTGATGTTCATCCTGAAGATTGGAGACTTGAAGAAAAGCCATTGCTTATAGGAAACTGATGATCAAAGCCCTTGCCTGAAGGCCATGAAGATGGAGATTGATGCTTGTTGAAGCCCATGGATGATTGGAGATTACTTGAAGCCAGATGTTGATTCAGAGCTGCTGATGCTGTTTCTTTTGCTGTTGTATTTCATTGCTGATGTATTGATTGGTTTTCTGGACTGTATTGTTTGCTGTTTACCCTGTTGGGTTGAAAGTGAAGCCTGTTCACTTTTGCCTATTGTTTTCTAGGTTCGAGGTTGAGTGGGACTCCCTTGCCTCGCTTGTATTGTTGCATCCATGCATTTTACCGCTTTACTATATATCTGATATTGTTTCTGTTTCTGCCTATCCCGTAGGATCTCTGTTTCTCTCTGTGCAAGAGAGGAGCATGATAGACACTAGGTCTTAACCCATGCATGATAACATTAGGTTAGTTTGTTTCCCTTCGCAACCGTAGGTTAGAGTTCTGTCTCATTCTGTCTCAAAACAAACAGAAAAACACAATAAAGATTTCAAACACAATAAAAGACACTTCTTTCGTAAAAGAATGTGAACTCATCAAAACGTCATTTTTGTCCGCTTGGACTGGTAATCAGAAAAACCCTTTTTCAGAAGGAATAAAAACAATCAAGACAGACTTGTGTCGTACGTGGCCCGAACTACGTTTGCTCTGATCTTTCATGTTGTGTGGAAGTACGTAGGCATAGGATGCGATATCCTAGCGAGCAACCTTCCCCTCCTTTCCCGTAGGTAGGCGAACTACGTTGACTCTGATTTCTCGTTCCAGACGGGAATACGTAGGCATAAAGTGCGATACTTTGCCGAGTCATTTTATTTTCATTCTCTGTTATTTTTAACCCTTGACCTATAGTTTAGATAGAATAACAATCCAGACCCGAAAACAAGCGTGGATCCCGTCGAGTACGACGGACGTGAGGGGTGCTAATACCTTCCCCTTGCGTAACCGACTCCCGAATCCAGGTTTTGGTTGCGACGATCATACCTTTCCCGTGTTGTGCGAGGTTTACTCTGAGCGTTTCCTTTCCCTCCCGTGGGATAAATAACGCACGGTGGCGACTCTTCTGTTCAGCCGGCGCCGATTTTCGCAGTAGCGACACAATGCACTCAACAGTTGCTTGGATTACAAGTGTTCCTAAGACACAATCGTGAAGAACAACCTCTTCACTTCTAAACCACTATGGTGATTTCTCTGCTTCTCTATCTCCAACAACTGCCTTTTAGGATTGCTTCTCCCGGTATTTATAGCAGTAGACCAGTCCTTGGGCCTGGGCGCATACATTAGGTTTTATCCATCATAAAACCTCTCTTTTGTATTCTGCACGTTTGCCACTTTAATCAGGTACATATTAGTTCCCCTAGGGCGTCTAAAATGTCTCCTGCGTTCCAGCTTGAGCTTTTGAGTTGTTTCCTAAGTTCTAGCTACCAAAATAACAAACTTCCGCTTGATGTCATACGACCTATGTCATAACATTGAGTATGACATCCAGCTTAACTTATAGTTAGCTTAGTTAACTTACCCTGCATAGTCTATATTATGAATGTAACAACATCAGACATGACATTCATACATATACTAATAAAAAATCACTTATTTCCCCCTTATAAGCGAATCTTTAGAAGAAAACCAACAACCTAGCTAACTTTTCTCTCGAATCGAATCAAGAGGTTCTCGTTGACTACAATGGACGTAGAGGGTGCTAATACCTTCCCTTTGCATAATCGACTCCCGAACCTATAATTTGGTTGTGACGACCATGTTCTTATCTCTATAAAGGTTTTATCGATTTTTCCTATTCCTTCCTTGGAATGTGAAATTCTAGTATGCAGATCTCATGTGTCCCAAGAACATTGATCTTTAATCAACAAGGACTAGGACAGACAATGACCAATTTAAATTACTTTAAATTGTACCAATGTCATGAACAATCTCAAGGCGTATGTTGTGACATCTGCAGACTGACAGAACTATTTATCTAACCATTTAAATTGTGTAGAATTGTAAATGCTGAAAGATAAATAACACAATGAATTGTTCACCCAGTTCAGTGTCAACCACTCCTACATCTGGGGGCTACCTAGCCAGAGAGGAAATTCACTATTAGTAGAATTAATTCAGAGTCAAACAACCCGTTTGCACTCCTCACTTAAGACCTACCCAATGACACTTCATCCTAGAGACCACTAGACCAGAGTTTCCCACTCACTCCCCCTCAATCACCGCAGTGATAAACAATTCAATACAAATGACAGACTTTAGAAGACACTCTTCAAAGTCACAATACTTAATTTTTCTTTACAACTTCAATCAAGGACAATACACTCTTGCTTAAAAGCTTTGAGTGAACACTAAACAGCTCAACAATACTAAACTAATGCAATCAGACTATTGCTTGGAGTACAAGTATTCCTAAGACACAACATACATGTGAAGACCTAACTGCATAATACAGAGTTCTTCACTCATAAATAAGACCTAACAGTCTAAACATGTCTACCACAATGCATCCAAAGATACAAAGGGTGACTTACAAAGTCACACAAAAGGACTCTCAAAATCCTACTTTTACACTTAAGTTTTTCTTGTTGTGAGTGCTTACTTTTTCCTTGCTTCTGCTCCTACTTTCACAGGTGCTTCATGTTATGTCCAACTCTGACTAGAATCCCGCCTGAGATAACTAAGGAGCCATATTAGGTTTCCTTAATTATAGCCTGAGTTTTCTCTTGCAATACAAGAGTAAACCTAAACATGCGCCCTGATGTCATACAATTGATGTTATAACATTGGTAATGACATCCAACACACTTTGTTCTTAGCTGACCAAACTCACCCTGCTGAACACTCCTGCAGAATCTTCTTCATAACAGTAGACACAAGCATATTATAGTTTCTTAAAAAGTCTCAAAGATCCTTTTTATGAATACCAACTAAATCTGCATCCTCATGTTGTGAATATCTTTGACCTACACACACTTGATGAGATATATCCAACAGGATCTCATCAACCCAAACCACTTCTGTCAAGTGATATAAAATAGCAGCACCTGCTGTACCAGACAGCGATGTCATGACATTCAGTATGACATCCATGACAACAATTCTGTCATCAGCTCCTGCTAGCTCCTGCTGCACTAGACAACAATGTCATGACATTGGTTATGACATCCTGTTTAAAACACATGACATCAGTTTTGTCATCAGCTCCTGCTGCACTAGACAACGATGTCATGACATTGGTAATGAAGTCTTGTTTAAAACACATGACATCAGTACTGTCTTGATAGCAGATGGATGTCATAACATTCAGCTTGACATCAATGCAAAATCTTGTTTTACCAAAATTTAGCCTATCATAGAAGAATGGACGATCATGGAACTAACAATCTCCCCCTTTAGCAAATTTTGGCTAAAACAACCAAACAACCTTA
Organism: Lathyrus sativus; assembly: GCA_963859935.3. NCBI lineage: Eukaryota > Viridiplantae > Streptophyta > Magnoliopsida > Fabales > Fabaceae > Lathyrus > Lathyrus sativus. The sequence continues at coordinate 209,623,871 of OZ012736.1, forward strand.
CCAGGGCAGCAACAGTAGTTTTTCCAGCCTCACACACTATCGTGCTCCCCCTTAATAGTTGCATTCAGCAAGCAACTCCATAATCTGCACTTTGCTTAGCAGTAGCAGTAGATAACAACACTTTACTCCCCCTTGGTTTAGTCAAAAATTGACAAAAATTGGAGTAAATGTACATACATATGCAGTCATCTCACAATCTCCAAAGAGATACACAAGCTGCTTGATCTTTAATCAATATTAAGACTGCACTACTTCAGCAACAATCCATGGACAAGGTTTCAAACACTGCTGAACTCTAGCTTACAAGTCACCCCCTGCTGAACTCACTCAAACAGAGTAAAATCAATCCTGATTTCAGCCCATCATGTATGACATCAACTCGTTTACTTTGGTTCTTAATGCACCACCCACAAGGCTTATTATTTCCAAAGTAGTCCATACATTTCATGAAGATCTCAGAAGAACACAACAGCAGCAGCTTAACAGGTCATCACAAACACCAGAACATCATAGAGAAATAAACTCTCATGTAGCTTCCTCAGAGGCATATTGTTTAGACAAGTAATGCAGCTACACATCAGACAGGTTCACAGCTCCCCCCGTCATGCATAATAAGCACTCCCCCTAAAAGAGAGAACTATCTGTAAGATTACTCATATTCATCTTTTAAAAAAAACTGGAGCAGTCTCAAAGATGTCAGGGTGAATGTCCTTCCTTATGCACAAGATCAAGGCTGATGGTGTCTTGATCTTCATCTTCACTTGTCAAACAAGACAAAACACTTGGAGAGAGGCTCAAAACCCTGGTTTGATCCATTGATACCCAATGATAGAATAAAATATATTGTCAGGTTCACCATGAGCTAGTGCAGTAACACAATGTCACAGCATCTGGTATGACATTCCTCCCTCCTGGAGGCATACAGTCACAAACTGTTTGAAGCCACAAGCAATCATGAGACACAATTGTACCATTGCAGCAACATATCATAGATAGAAGTATACCTCCCCATACCAAGGATAACTAGTGCTCTATTTCCAGAAGCACGTGAATGGAAAACATAAGACTCATATTCATGTCTTCAAGAGCTCACTCCTTGTTCAACACACCGGTTGAATGCATTCACTTACTACTTGAACCATAGGTAACTAGTACACCCATCAGACAAAAACTCTCCCTCTATCTTCTATAAAAGCTGCTCCAAGATCACCACATTATATCTCAAGACCAACTTCATGCTCATACAGTGAGAAGGTACCAAATTGCTTCACTTCTTGCTAGAGTTACCACTTCTCCACAAGACTTCTGGCCTGAGTCAGAGAACTAGATAGACACCCCATAATCCAAGACATTCTTTCCTCATCATTCTCCCATATGATAAGTTAGAAAGCTTCTAATTTAACTGGTGAATCTTCTCATCAGAATCCATACTTTCATGCAGTCAATCAATGATCCACTCCAGTCTTGTCCAATCCTTTCACATCATACTCCAAGACAGTCCTTTTACCTCATCATTCTCCCGTATGACAAGATAGAGTACTTCTTAATCAATATGTGAATCACAAGTTCTACACCAGATCTTCAAGTCCTTTGCCAAGGAAAACCAAACCATATCCACTAGTTCTTTATCTGCCCACAACTGGACTTACTTCTACCTAGTAATCCAACTGAAGATCTTCAGAGAACACAACTCCACCAGCTTGATCAAATACATCTCCAAAAGAAGGTAATCTTCCATACACAGCTTAGGGCTTCTACCACCAGCTCCAATATATGAATAGAATCAGAACCTTCTTTGGTCTTCAAACAACTACCCTTATGCACAAGAGTAATTTTCTTTAGGCACACTTCTTTAAATAACCAAATGCCACTGTTTGATTACTCAGCTGCTACCAGAGCTCTAGAAACTCTTCTGATCCACCAAGCAAACTTGATCTTTATATCCTTCATGTTCCATAGCAAGGCAACTTGGATACACCAAGACTTGGACCTGCAACATCTACTTCTTCTCACAGCTCCTGCAAACTGAAGTTTCTGCTTGATGTCACAACATCTTATCAGACATTCTACTAGAAAGTTCAGGCTTTCATTCTTCCACTAAGAATACCCTTCTCTATATACCAGAAAAAGAGTTCCATGCTATCAGGTTTGAGTGGACAACCTCTATTCTGCAATAGCTACCTTTGAAATGCATTTGCTCCATGAACTCCTCTTTAGAGAAACCACACATGCCAAAGCTTGATTCTTTAGAGAGGAGGGAAAAAAATATTTACAAAAGGAATCCCTTTTTCCTTAAGTAGAGACTTCTTCATAAAATCAGAGATAACTGCCGCTTATCCTTGACCTCTAAGATGAGTAAGGTTACATGCTCCTATGCACTTAGATCAGAAATAAACTGACCTAAGCAGTGCAATCACATCACCATATTTTAGACAAGTTTCTTGCCAGGAAACTTTCTAGATAAAACCAGATGCTTCTAGTAGAGACTAGAACACACCTGCTGCACTCCAATAAACTGATTCAAGAGAACTGTCTTCATCTCCACTTGCATTAGCACTATATTCTAGTCTTAGTTTCTTGCCAGGAAACTTACTAGAATAAAGTCAGATCCTACCACACAAGTGTATGGTAACAAGATTATCAGATATATCTCCTTCAACAGACTTCTGTACAATCTCTGATGATGGAATGTCTCAACATCTGGTTGAACACCAGATCCTTGAAGTAGACAAAGTAGGTCAGGGGCCTGATGCTTGTGCAACAACTGATGAGGCACCTTGATCATCAATTAAGGATAATCCATTAAATATTTGAGAATATCTCAAATAGCAATGAATCTTAAATCCTTATAATAAATCCTTCTCTGAACTTCAGTAATCTTAAACTTCATGGATAACCAATTAAATATGTGTGTAGTCCACAAATAGCAATTGATCTTAAATCCACCCAACTTCAAGAATACCAAGGCTGAAACATCAAGGCTGACACCCTTGACTCAACCTGCCTATGACTTCCTCTTGACAATAGAGCTCTTGTTTTGCCTTAAAGGTTCATGATGAAACCAAACATCCAATCACGAGGTCAACAATAACATATAACACCAACCAACTCTCTTCAGTCCATTGCTCTCGACAATGGAATGACTAGAGCTTTGATATCTTCAAGAATAACAGGACCTCCAGAGTTCTTCCATCATAAAAATATGCAGCGGAACCACCAGAAGAACATCTTCAACATGCCCTAAACAAGATGTCAGAACATCTTATAGAAGTAGCCACTCCTCCTCTGGAAAACCATTCAGCAGATCATAGAAGCTCCTATATCAGAGGGCACAAGAGCAGATACACATAATCCTTTGCAACCTCCTCTTAAACTCCATAAGCAGCAGCTCCAATGTTTAGAAAGATCAGAAATTCACCTACTACTTCTCCTTGTTTAAGACACCAGAAAGTATCTCCCAAGATCTCATCCAGAACAGACAGGATGCCTGCTCTGATACCAATTGGAATTCTGGTATGCATATCTCATATATCCCAAGAACATTGATCTCTGCTCAACAAGGACGAGGACAGACAATGACCAATTTAAATTACTTTAAATTGTACCAATGTCATGGCGTCTGTTGTGACATCTGCAGACTGACAGAACTATTTATATAACCATTTAAATTGTGCAGAATTGTAAATGCTGAAAGATAAATAACACAATGAATTGTTCACCCAGTTCAGTGTCAACCACACCTACATCTGGGGGCTACCAAGCCAGGGAGGAAATTCACTATTAGTAGAATTAATTCAGATCCAAACAACCCGTTTGCACTCCTCACTTAAGACCTACCCAATGACACTTTAGACTAGAGACCACTAGACCAGTGTTTCCCACTCACTCCCCCTCAATCACCGCAATGATAAACAATTCAATACAAATGACAGACTTTAGAAGACACTCTTCAAAGTCACAATACTTGATTTTGCTTTATAGCTTCAATCAAGGACAATACACTATTGCTTAAAAGCTTTGAGTGAACACTAAACAACTCAACAATACTAAATCAATGCAATCAGACTATTGCTTGGAGTACAAGTATTCCTAAGACACAACATACACATGAAGACCTAACTGCATAATACAGAGTTCTTCAGTCACAAATAAGACCTAACAGTCTAAACATGTCTACCACAATACATTCAAAGATACAAAGGGTGACTTACAAAGTCACACAAAAGGACTCTCAAAATCCTACTTTTACACTCAAGTTTTTCTTGTAGTGAGTGCTTACTTTTCCTTGCTTCTACTCCTCCTTTTATAGCAATGCAGACTGGGCTTGGGTTGGTCATAAGTAACAAACATTAGGTTTAACAAAGTAAAACTAATTTCCACAATTCAAGGTGCTGTCAAATTAGGTCACAGGTGCTTCATGTTATGTCCAGCCCTGACTAGAATCTCGCTTGAGATAACTAAGGAGCCATAATAGGTTTCCTGAATTATAGCCTAAGTTTCCTCTTGTAATTTAACAGTAAACCTAAACATGCGCCCTGATGTCATACGATTGATGTCCTAAAATTGGTAATGGCATCCAACACACTTTGTTCTTAGCTGACCAAACTCACCCTGCTGAACACTCCTGCAGAATCTTCTTCATAACAGTAGACACAAGCATATTATAGTTTCCTAAGAAGTAGACACTCCTGCATCTTCATGTTGTGAATATCTTTGACATGCACACACTTGATGAGATATATCCAACAGGATCTCATCAACCCAAACCACTTTTGTCAAGTGATATAAAACAGCAGCACCTGCTGTACCAGACATCGATGTCATGACATTCAGTATGGCATCCATGACAGCAGTTCTGTCATCAGCTCCTGCTAGCTCCTGCTGCACTAGAAAACGATGTCATGACATTGGTAATGACATCCTGTTTAAAACACATGACAACAGTTCTGTCATCAGCTCCTGCTGCACCAGACAGGGATGTCATGACATTGGTAATGACATCCTATTTAAAACACATGATAGCAGTACTGTCATGACAACGGATGGATGTCATAACATTCAGCTTGACATCAATGCAGAATCTTGTTTTACCAAAATTTAGCCAGTCATAGAACCATGGACAATCATGGAACTAACAGAATGAATAAAGTTTGGTGGCGACTCTGTTCGAACGTTTTTTCCGCGTCCATCGGGAGGATCGTATTTTTCGAGGTATGACACCTGCACTTCAGGAAATAAAGATCACCACAGAATAATTATACGAGAAAAGCAAAGCTAAAATGGTAAATAAATATGCCAAAATGGCTTTATCTGTTATAGAAAATGCCACAAAGGCCCAAAGTCATAATTTGCAAAGAAGGAAAATGCTACAAAACAAGTTTATAATGGAAGGGAGCCTTTCATCTTTTCATACTTTGACTTTTGAAGGAGCAAGCATTGTTCATAGAGAGTCTTGTTAGTTTAGAAAGCTTTGATGTCTTTTCTAAGTTGTTGAGCTTTCTCAAGATGTTGAAGGCCAACCTGGATCTCTTCCGCCACCTCATCTTAGACAGAGCTGAGCAGATTAATCTTTAGTTGCTTAGCTTGAGATATTTTGTTTTGTAGAACGACAATTTGTCTCTCCCATTCTGCAATGCTCTTGTCACACTTTTCGACCTCCTTCTAATTCTTCTCAAAAAGTTTCTCAAGTTTCGAAACGTTTTCACTAGATGCAGAGACAGCCTCCCATGTAGCTTTTTGACTGTCAGTTTTCTTGGAAAGGTTGTTTGAGAAGTCTCTAAGGCGGTTGAGATCAACGACAACTAGATCAATTATCGTGCTTGTCTCAATGACATCATCCACTTCTGGGGAAACGTCCAAGACATTGATTTGTTTCATAAGCTTCTTAAGACTAAAACTGACAGAAATATCTTGTTCCAGGATTTGAAACAAGTTGTTACGCTGAGAATCGTGATGTCAAGCTATTGATTAACTTGAATCTTAATTCATTTGTAATTCACAACCGAAATTTAATTTATCCAAAGGAAAGGTTAAAGAAAGAAAGACCTTTTGCGCGATGTAACAACAACGCTAAGAGATTCGGGGGTTGGTTATGCTTAGGGTATGTGTTTCAAATCCTAAAATTCTGTAGTACTCTACAGGAACCTTTTGTATGTTTGTATGCTAAGTTGCTTGCTATGGTTATGGGATCAAGGTTAGGGTTTTAGGGAAGAGACCTAGGGTTGATGCTTCTAAGTTTGCTCGCAAAGATATCGCATCTTCTGCCTAGTATCCTAACTAGGTTAGAATCAGAGCAATCGTAGTTCACCTCACTGAGGGTGGATGAACACTTGATTATGATTAAGGTTCAAAGGGGAACAAACATAATAATGCTTGTATAGAGTTTAACAAAACTCTCTATTCTAAGTTGTACACTCAAGAGGATTGACTTTGTCAAAAGTCATGAGGGGAGTAAGTAATCATGACAATGATCCTTACATAGAGTTGACAAACTCTAACCTAGGGTTTTTGTTGAAGAACACTCCTAGTAAAGGTAGGTATTTTAGACTTAAGCAAAGTCTAATGGCTAGTAGGTTCTAACTTAACTAAGCTAGGGTTCAAGATGACTTAACAAATTCAAAGGGAGGGTAATGAGCTATCTATGACCCTGGGGGTCAATGGAGAAACTTTCCTTTGGAATAGGAGAAAGAGGAGGCAACTGGATGAGAACTAACAAGTTCCATCACTTGGGGAAGACTTAACAAAGTAAAAGAAGTAATCAGGAACATGTAACAACACGAATCAACAGCCAAGATCAACATAAAGACATATAGCTGACAACCATCAATGCAAGTAAAGGACATGTGTAACAACAACAAGTTCATCTATAACATTCAAACAAGATTGATGCAAACAAGTTATAACTTGAAGCCAGCATGTTATAAGGATTAAATGTAACAACATAATACCATCTAAACATGTATTCATAACAGTCAAACAAGCAAAAACACAAGAGATGTTACAACAATTCAAGTATTTGTTCATGACTTCATGGGGAAAAGTAAGCAAGTTTCATGGTAACAACCAAGTCAACAATCAAAACCTAGCATGTTATGGTTCTAAAAATACACATAAACAAGTAGAATTAGGCATGAAAGACATATTCAAAAGGTTACAACATCAAGAATCATGTTATGAATCACCAAGAAGTTCAAGGTATACCATTCATATTTAAGCATTCACAAAGGCACGAAACAAGCCCTAAACATGTTAGGTTCTAGAAACACTTATAAAAAAGTAGAATAAGACATGGTAAACACATTCAAGAGGTTACAACATCAAGAATCATGGTAGAGGTCACAGATGAAGTTCAACGGGCCACCTTTACATGTATGCATTCACAAAAGAAAGTATGAACATAACAAGGCAATGAATCAAAAAAATTTGGACATTTAAGAATGTTAACAAACACATATTAATCATACAAGACAAATCTCACAATAAAAGATCAAGTACACGTTGAAAAAGTTCAAGAACACCATGGGAAAACCCTAAAAAAACACATGCTTTTCTAGTGGACCAGAGTATTTCTAGGATAAAAATACTTGAATTCTTTCTTCACTCAATGAAAGTAGACATGTTAAGTAATAGTTTGAAAAAATAATGGCATCAATAGCATAAAAAATGAGCAAGTTATGATCATGGAAAGTTGGTGCACCAAAAGGGCAAAACTAGGTCAATGCAAGGTAAGGCAACCTAAGGTCATTTGCATGAAGAAGTGGACCTCAGTCAAAACTTAACCAAATGATGTGAAACAAAGTGAAACTTGTGTATTTTTGAACAAGGAATTCAGTGGTACAATTTGTTTTTCCATACCATGAACCCACAAGAAAACCCGATAGCCTCATTGGTAGGGCAAGTTTCGTGACAACCAAATGCAAGAACATGTGAACAACATTGTGTAGTGGTGTGCTTTTTGAAACAAGTGTAAAAACATCACATATGTATCATATATAGAGGCTGGAACAAGAGAAAACAAGAAATGCACAAGTGGTTTGGCAGATTGGAATCAAAATGCAAAAATGTGACTAGGTTGGACCTAATTTGTGACCTGAAATTTGACAGCCCAAAAAACACATGTTTTGCTACAAGAAATGGTTCATACATGACACATAACATACATAAAACATGTCTAAGCAATGTTCAATACAAAATCATAGCTAGAACTCAAAGTGGCATGAGAAATGCAAGTTTTAGGCTTACCTCTTGTAGCCTTATGATGCAAACTTGAGAAGCAAGAAAACCAGAGATCCTACAAGCTCTTTGATGGTTTGAAAATGTTCCAAGGATGATGAGAAGATGCTAAAAGTAAACTCCAAGCAAGCTAGTGGACAGAATGCCTTGATAGTGAAGGAAACACCAAAAAATCCAAAGATTTCCAAAGCCAACTTGCTCAAATCTTGTTACAGGAGTGGGGATCACTTATGGATAGTTCATATATGTCAAATATGAGGTGCGAGAGGTCTTATAACAAGGAAATGCAATGGTTTGAAGGCTGCCCTCCAAAATGCAAAAAATTCAACAAATGAGCCTTTGAAAGTCGTATTTTGGTTTGGATGATTTTTTGGACAACGTGAAGTCTTGGACAGCTCTAACACGTCATTTGTGAAGTGTTTAGCGTGTTGTTTGAGTTGCAAAGTGTTTGGAAAAGGTTTTCGAAGTGAAAATGCAAAACAGATTTTGGGAGGTTTTGGAAATTTGGTGCGAACTTGCACAAATTTGGTGATTGAGTGGGGGAGAGAGTTCTAGCTAGTTTCTAGCAAGGAACTGGTGTTTTTGGGATGTAAAATGAGCTTCTACTTATATGCAAGAGTCTTGAGGAAGAGGCATGGGCAAAATGTTGCAAAATGTTATCTTTGGCCTTGTAACTTAGAAATCTTTGTGCCAACCAATGTAAATCTCCATTTCTGACCTCAAGCCACCCTAAAAAGAGCTTCTCCATACCCTAGAGGTTATTTTCATCATGCTTGAGGGGATAGGAGGTGACTGGTTGCAGCATAGTTGGTGATTGAATAAGGGCAGCCACCATTTTTCTCTTTCTTCACTATTCATTCTTGCAACTTGCATTAAACAATGATATTCTCCAATTCTTGTGCCATATTCATGGGATATGATGCTAAAAACTTCCATTAAAAATTTGAAGATCTTAAATGAGGCTTAAACCTTGATTAGAATTGATTTCAGAATCCTTGGAATCAAGACATCCATGCTGAACTGGTTTTACAACATTGAGTTTTTGCCAACTTGTGAGCTTTGGTTCTCCCTAACCATGAGGAGTTATGGAACCCTCTTGTACTAATTAGAAAGCACTAATTAGGTACTACAACATTGATGTTTTAGTTAGAAACTTATTCCTCTTGAAACTAGGTGTCGCTACTGCGAAAAACGGGGCCGGCAAGACAGAAGAGTCGCCACCTTTCGTTATTTATCCCTCAGAACGGGAAAGGAAACGATCGGAAAAAACCTGACGAAAAGGTATAAGACAAGGTCATCGCAACCATTGTCTGGATTCGAGAGTCGGTTACGCAAGGGGAAGGTATTAGCACCCCTCACGTCCATCGTACTCGACGGGATCCACACTTGTTGTGTTTATCTGACGGGTTTGTTAAGTCTATCTACACTAATGGTCTGGTCTGAAAAGAAAGGAAAATGACTCGGCAAAGTGTCGCACTTTATGCCTACGTATTCCCGTCTGGAACGAGAAATCAGAGTCAACGTAGTTCGCCTAACTACGGGGGAAGGTTGCTCGCCAAGATATCGCATCTTGCGCCTACGTACTTTCACACGGCACGAAAGATCAGAGCAAACGTAGTTCGGGACAACGAGAGACACATGTTTGTCTTTTTTATCCGAGTAAAGTTAACAGACGGTTCCAGCAGTTGGTGTATGCAGCTCGACCATTGGAGACTTAGGCGTTTACCGTTTTGCGGTAGAACCGGGAGTTAACATAACTCTTCTTCTGAAAAAGGTTTCTTAAGGGATTAAAGGTCCAGGAGGACAAAAAGAGTTTGATCTTTGTTTTCTATTTTTTAGAGAAGTGTCTTTTATGGATGTTTGCAACTGATATCGCACTAGAGACTATGACCTGAGAGTGAATATGTCGCATGTCACCCAAAGGGTACCATACTAAACATCCAGACTGTTGAAAATAAACTCTCCAACAATCTTTTCTCAGATAGCTTAAGGCTCGTAACGTACGACGTCAATTAACCTTTATTACTGTATTTTGATTTTTGTTTGCAGATGAGAAGAGAAAAGACGCACTAAAGGGGAACTGATCCAATCCTAAAGTTGTCATGCAAAATGGACCTACAGTTGAGGTTAGGAGGGAATCTACTTAATGTTATCATGCGTGGTTAGAACCCTAATGTCTGTCATAACTTCTCTGGAACCAGAGAAGTCAGAGTTCCTAGGGAAACATGGCAAAGGAAAACAAACAGTAAACAAATTAACTGAAAGGAAATTACTGTAAACAAAATGCAGTAAATAAAATGCATGCTATGCATCACACAAGCAGAAGGATCCAAGCTCAACTTCTTAACAAACAAGGCACAAAGGCCACACACCACACAGGCAAGGGAGCTGAGCTCTACCAAATACCAGCAAGCAAAGCCACGCAGTAAAAATACAAGCAGAAGAAGACACCACTCAACTTCTAATGCAATACAAGCAAGGGGAGAAGCTCAAATCTTAAGATGCTCTTAGGCCTATGATCATATACATGAAGCCTAAATCTAATGCAACACTCCAAGAAAATCACATCAATACAGTAGAGCAAGAAGAAAACAGACAAACAGGGAAAACAAGTCAGCAATCTCCACAGTAGAGCAATCTTCTAACAGCAATCCAATCCAAAGTCTGTAACTGCTCTTCAAGTCCACACCATCATCAAGGGAAGGAAAGGGATGCTTCATCTTCAAACTTTACCAAACCACTCCACCAAGAATGAAGAGAATCAACAAGATGATTATTTGATGATGGGAAGCAGGAAGGAAACCAAAGGAATCCCACCTGACACTCAACCAGTCATCAGAGAAAGGCATCCTCAAAAGTTCTACTCATTGTAAAATGTCACACATCCCTCCAAAGGAGAGATGAGACTTTCACATGAGGACTTTGAATCATAGGATGAGAATGGAAGGTGAATGAAACCAACCATTATTTGAAGGAAAAAACTACTTTTAAAGCTCTCTCCTAAAAACCCTAATCTTATAAGCTACAAAAAGCTAACAAAAAGGAAAGAAAAGCTCCAAGCCAAGCTCCACCAGCCACTCCACAAAAGCTTCATCATGCCCATGACATCAACCAAGAGGAACCAGAGGCCCAACATGCAAGAAAAGCCCACTTTGAGTCCATTCCAAAACAAACACCAAGGTTGAAGCCCCAAATGAACAAACAGCTTGAATATTCTATCTAAAATAGCAAAACACATCCTAAAACTCTAACCATTTTTCTATTGGAACATGCATTTGTTAATGACATATAGTCCAAAAATGAGGGCCTAAATCCAATTCTAAGTCATCTAATAAACTCCTAAGTTGAAAGGTATCAAGGGAAACCATTAATGGGGAAAGACTCTAAACCTATCTCTAAATCAGAAGCTATGATTTTCTAAAAAATGTGAGAAAATTCATATGGGAGCATACATCTCTAACCTAGCATCTATCAAAATTCACAACAAAATTCCAAAACAATTGATAGAACAAAAATCAACAAACAGACAGCTCCATTATGCAAAATTAATGAAATACCCAAAATAAGAAAACAATGAATTAAATTGAAAATACAACAAAAATCAAATCTAATGCTACAGAAAAATCACAAATAAAGCAAGGATCATGGAGATATTTTTATTTTATTTTTTTTACAATTATTGAAATTAAAAATGATTTTAGAAGTAAAATGGAATTAAAGAAAATAGAAAAATGAATAAAAGAAATAAAACTGGTGGAAATTAATCAGGAGCGTTGGATTGATGGACCAGGTAAGCTAATCCTAAGGCTGGAGATCACACACGCATGCAGCCACGTAGAAGCCCAGTCATATGCCATGTCAAAAAATGAAACGCAGCGTTTCATCTTGGAGCGAATTGCTTCAGTTTGAATCTCAGCCACACGATGGGGTTACAAAGTCTTCTCATCAGACAAATCCAACGGCTATGCACTCGTCTTCTTCCTTGAGCTCAGGCGAAGCTTTAAATCCAGACGGTGGCCAAGACGGTGGCGCCACCGTCTTCTCCGGTGAGAGGTTGTTTGCAGAGGTCCAATTTCGACAAACTTTAAGTCAATCTTACTCAGAATTTCATGCTTATCACGAAAATGAACTCCAAATTAACTGAAACCTTCTAGATTTTCAAAATCGAATCAAGATCCAAATTATGTCATGTCATTCATCCTCACCAAATGTCCAATTAATGGTATAGAAATGATCCTCATCTAACACTGATTAACCTAAACTATTTCACTTGTGCTAAAACCTCGAGACTAGGGAGAATCAAACCTCAACAGAAATGGTACCACATGATCAATCATCACCAATTGCTACCAATTTAATCCTAAAACGTGCTACATTTCACATAGATCCTAGCCACATGCTTGTTTCTAACTACATCATGCTAAATTAAGAGGAAATTTGAGGTTTACCAACCTGACTTTAAGCTTCGAATTGAGATATCTATGGTTTGAATCTTGCTTCCAAACCTTCCAGATCTACTCAGTGATGATGGTAAAAGCTTGTAGAACCTTCAATTCCTCTTGAAAACAGCTTGAATCCAAAAACCGATTGCACTTTTCTTCTTTCAACTCCAATGGCTTTCTCTGATCTCAGCACGAATGAATCACCAACCCTTGTCCAAATGAATTTCTAAACATTTATAAAACTGGTTAGAACCTTCTAGAGGCCCAACCCAAGCCCAAATTAGAAGATGCACTTTCAAAATTTCTTCAAAACGTTCAACATCCCATGCATGAATTCTTGCTCAATTCCTTGCCTTGGAAGCTTTAGTTAGCTTGCCTAACACACTTTGAATGAATTCAGACCACAAGGAACTTCCAAATTGACTTTGTGAATGAATTTTGTGATGTTGCTTATTTGTGAAGAAACATGTCAAAACACCATGAATTATAGGTCAATTGAAAAATCTAATAATGACAATGTTTCTAGAATGTAATTTCTGATCAAATTGAGTGGTCATTTGCCTTTGTTTGAGCACATAACAATTTATTTGAATTTCCCACCAAATAAAGCCTTTAATTTCTTCCTTTTTGCAAACTTTTCAAACCAAGTCTCACCTAAATCCAAATCAATTCATCATGAGTATATGATTGACCTAAAAACATCATTTTGAGCAAGTTTTGTGTTGAAAAAAATTGCATTTGAAGCTTGCAAGATGGAGAAACTGACCTATAATGCCAAATGACCTATAATCCTACTTTCCCAAAATACCCCTAACTTGTAAACCTCATAACTTGAGTTCTACAAATCAGATCGAGGACTTCTAATACAATTTGGAAAGCTAAAATCAAGACCTACAACTTTCATGTTGGGAAAAAGTTTAGGAGAAACACCCTCCTAGGTCAAAAGTCCCTTGGAAGTTGATGAACTTTCATAGACAAATTTCACATTCCTCAGATGACCTGTAACTTTTCTGGACCATAACTTGAGTTCTATAAATCCAATGGAAGACTTCTAGTACTCAAATTAAAGCTAAGAGCATGGTCTACAAGTTTCATGTTGGCCAAAAATGGAGATGAAACTTGCATATTGATATAAGTGGTCTTGAAGTTAGGCATTAAATAGGGGATTTTACCCTGAGAACTCTAATTTAGCAACTCCTCACCCCTTGAACTTTTCTTGCATAGATCTTGAAATATCATCTCATGTGTCTCAACACAAATATCCATGATTGCAAAGACTCAAAAATGAGCTTTGATCCCCTTCACTTGCACAGTTAACTTAGGGTTACTCAGATGAAAACCCTACTTGCAGCACCCTCGACTGTGGCTCTTCACACTTGGCATAATGAATTAATTGAGCTCCACCATGACCTTCAAAGCACTTAAGTGAGCTCTACTCACACCCTCTCACCTTGGTCAAGGCCTCACCATCCCTTGATGATCTTCAATTGGTCCTCAAATTAGGAGACTAACCCCATACAAGCAAATGAACTTCTTAGGAAACCAAACCTCTTCCTAATGATTATGGTGACTTCTTAAACTTGCATAAGACCTCTAGATAGGCTCCTCTTGATATAAACCACACTTGATCCTCTGTTAAATGAACAATGCTATGCTATGCAAATGCTAGATCAATGATATGCTAATGCAGTGAAACATAAACCAAGTAAGAAAAGGTTAGGCAAATTTTGGGGTGCAACAACTGTCCCTATTCAAGCGGCTTGGACCCTACTGGATGAAGAGCGATCGGCCTTCAGGAAATCGAGGTAGAAGACGGTTGAATACCAGAGAACCCGGAAATTTTCTAACCAAAGAAGTAACTTCCAAACTGCTTGGGAACACCACATCCAAATGATTGAATCCAGTTGTCACGGCGACAACTAATCAATCATCCGATAAAGAACCTGATTTCAATATCAAACACCTGCATGACGCCACAGGTGTCGAGTCAACGAAAAACGCTACGATAAGCAGGCACTATGTAAAGCATGACATCAACATCCTTGATCCTCCATTTCCACAGAAACAGGCATACGCTACATGACAGCAAATCTCGTCAATATCACTGACCTTCCAATTCCTAAGAAGTGAGCATACGCTAAATAAAAGCGAATATCATCGATATCTCTGATCTTCCATTTCCTCGGAAATGGGCATACGCTAAATAAAAGCGAGAATCGTCAATATCTCTGACCTTCCATTTCCTCGGAAATGGGCACACGCTAAATAAAAGCGAGAAATGTCAATATCTCTGACCTTCCATTTCCTCGGAAATGGGCATACGCTAATAAAAGCAAGAAATGTCAATATCTCTGACATTCCATTTCCTCGGAAATGGGCACACGCTAAATAAAAGCGAGAAATGTCAATATCTCTGACCATCCATTTCCTCTGAAATGGGCATACGCTAAATAAAAGCGAGAATCGTCAATATCTCTAACCTTCCATTTCCTCGGAAATGGGCACACGCTAAATAAAAGCGAGAAATGTCAATATCTCTGACCTTCCATTTCCTCGGAAATGGGCATACGCTAATAAAAGCGAGAAATGTTAATATCTCTGACCTTCCATTTCCTTAGAAATGGACAAACGCTAAATAAAAGCGAGAAATGTCAATATCTCTGACCTTCCATTTCCTCGGAAATGGTCACACGCTAAATAAAAGCGAGAAATGTCAATATCTCTGACCTTCCATTTCCTCGGAAATGGGCATACGCTAAATAAAAGCGAGACTCGTTAATATCTCTGACCTTCCATTTCCTCGGAAATGGGCGCACGCTAAATAAAAGCGAGAATCGTCAATATCTCTGACCTTCCATTTCCTCGGAAATGGGCATACGCTAATAAAAGCGAGAAATGTCAATATCTCTGACCTTCCATTTCCTTGGAAATGGGCATACGCTAAATAAATGCGAGAAATGTCAATATCTCTGACCTTCCATTTCCTCGGAAATGGGCATACGCTAATAAAAGCTAGAATTGAGCATCCGAAGACTTGAACAAGCAAATCGGCGGGGAATTTCTGACATCAGCTGTCAGACATCCATCTTGAACAAACATGGGTAACAACTTTGAAGGTATAATCATGAAGCTTTCAATGTCGACGTAACAGCCATCCGAGGAAGACTCTACTGGGGAATTGCTGAGATTAACCGCCAGACATTTACCTTGACGACAAGTAAAGACTTCAACGGTTTAAAATGCTGACATAACAGCAATCCGAGGAAAACTCCACTGGGGAGGAAGAGAAACTTAAACAAGCAACTCTGATGAGGGAACACATGATAGGACGTACGCGATCATCATATATTTCATGTCAAGAATTTGAACACCCGAAACCATCCTGAACAAGAATTCCAAACCTGCAGGGAAACACCTGAAACAAAATAGGTAACCAACCTGGTTTATGCATCAAAATGCATATGTTGATAATGGCGTAATGCTCCATATGAAATGGAATGCTACGTATTTGCAAATATGATGATGTATGTGAGATGCAAATGCAGGCCCGAGATGTTGGAGAAAAACTGGGTACAGAACTGCTTCAGCAAAATAAATGCTGAAAACAAAGCTAGCTCCGCTGAGGATAACCGGGTATCACAAAATTGTTCCAGCAAAATGAATGCTGGAAAAGTACGCTGACTCTGCTGGGTAAGAAACAATCCTGTTGGGGACTAGCGTTACCGTCCGAAATTACGAACTCTGCTGATGATGATCATCCTACTGGAGGAAAAATGACCCACTGGCGAACAGAAAGAACCGCCCTGCGCGGGGGCGACCCTTTTCAAACCATGGACAACCTGGTAGTACCCTGTGGGGATTAAATGTACACACGACCATCGCTGGGGATGCACATCACTGCCTGACTGCTCGCTAACTCGCATCTAACTCTTCTGGGGATAAAAATGCGTCTTCCATCTGCTGGGGAGAAATAAGACCACCTAGAGCCTACTCCTACGTTAAGGGACTCCGGCTGGGGAAACCCGATCCCTTGACTGTTTGCTGCAAAGGTAACGAACCTGCAAAATATGAGCAACAACAAGATATCCTATACAAAAGGAAATATCCAGGTCAGTATTCGTGACAATTGTTCAGTCAATTCAAAGTTTTAACAATTATTGGCCGAGGCCTGCAAGTTTATGCATGTGCAAGTTTATCAAAAACATCGGCGTTTTCCACAAACAAAACAGTAAAAGTTAAAATAAGAAGCAAACATCCAATACTGAATATGCGTTTATTGATAACGGGCCTCTAAATAGGCAAACTTTTGTATAATGGATGCAACTCCTGAAAAGAGGAAGCTACAAAATAAATACAGATATGTACAGAGGTACAAAGGAATTTGTATACATGTCGGCAACGCGGTACAAACGAACACCATGAGTTGATCCTCCTATGACTCGCCTGACTCCGACGCTTTCCCGATGCTCCATCCTTGGAAGAGATTCACTTGGATAATCGACCCTCAGGTACTCCCAAACCACTAAGCAATGCAGTATCAAACTCGGACCACAATCATTTGCTTTTTTCAATCCCTAACTTTTGCCTGAATCGCCCTTTGTGGGTTTTCGATTCACCGGGATACCCTTTTTTGCCGAAGTCGCCTTCTCAGGTTTTCGACTTCGCGGGTGTACATCTTTTCAATTTGTATCCCTAGCTTTTTCCCGAACCTTTTCTTTTTCTTTTTGGTTCGCCAGGATGCCCCCTTTTTGCCTGGACTCTCTTTTTCCTGTCCAGCGGGTCTCTTTTAAGAAAAGTATCTTTTAACTGCGTCCGAGTTCACAGGGGATGAAAAATATTCTCCATCCATGGTGGACAATAGTAAGGCTCCTCCGGAGAATACCTTGCGCATAATGTATGGACCTTCATAGTTGGGAGTCCATTTTCCCCTGTGATCTGATTGTGGTGGGATAATCTTCTTTAGCACAAGATCGCCCGTCTGAAAGCTTCGAGGGCGCACCTTCTTGTCATAAGCTTTCTTCATCCGGATTTGATATAACCTACCATATGCGATAGATGCAAGTCTTTTCTCATCCATCAAACTGAGCTGATTCAACCTATTCCGCACCCATTCTTCCTCATCGAGTTAGACATCGAGCAATACTCTCAAGGAAGGAATCTCAACTTCTAATGGTAAGACAACCTCCATACCATACACCAGTGAGAAAGGTGTTTCCTCGGTTGATATGCGTACCGTCGTACGATAACCGTGCAAAGCGAAGGGCAACATCTCGTGCCAGTCTTTGTATGTCACAACCATCTTCTGAACTATCCTCTTGATGTTCTTATTGGCCGCCTCAACAGCGCCATTCATCTTGGGTCTGTAGGGAGACGAGTTGTGATGCTCAATCTTGAAGTTTTGACACAATTCCTTCATCATTTTGTTATTTAGGTTCGAACCATTATCAGTAATGATCCTTTCAGGAATGTCGTACCGACAGATGATATCTTTTTTGATAAACCTGGATACTACTTGCTTGGTGACATTAGCGTAAGATGCTGCTTCAACCCACTTGGTGAAGTAATCGATAGCCACCAAGATGAACTGGTGTCCATTGGATGCGGTGGTCTCAATTTTTCCAATCATATCAATGCCCCACATGGAGAAAGGCCACGGGGACGCCATAACGTTCAAAGGGTTCGGCGGCACCTGAATCTTGTCCGAATAAATTTGGCATTTATGGCACTCCTTTGCAAACTTAAAGCAATCTCTTTCCATTGTCAACCAATAATACCCTGCCCGTAATAACTTCCGACACATAGCGTGTCCGTCGGCGTGCGTGCCAAAGGTTCCCTCGTGGACCTCTTCCATGAGTAAATTAGCTTCTTTCTCATCAACACATCGCGAAAGCACCAAATCATGTTTTCACCTATACAGAACACCATCCGGATTCAAGTAAAAATTGCCAGCCAATCTCCTAAGAGTCTTTTTATCGCGGCTAGATGCCCCAGTCGGATACTCTTGGTTCTTTAGGAAATTATGAATATCAAAATACCACGGCTTGCCATCGGAAGCTTCCTCAATGGCGAATATGAAGGTGGGCTTATCAAGGCGAGAGATAACTATTCTGGGAGCCTCATTCCAGAAGTTAACCTTGTACATGGAAGACAACGTCGCAAGAGCATTAGCCATCTGATTTTCTGCCCGTGGCACATGGTGAAACTCTACCCGGTCAAAGAAAGGTAACAGTCTCCTTGCATATTTCATATACGGTATCAAATTAGGCTGACGGGTCTCCCATTCACCCTTGATCTGGTTCACGACTAGTGCGGAGTCTCCATACACATAAAGATTTTTAATCCTCAAATCAAGAGCCTCCTCGAGACCCATGATGCACGCCTCATATTCAGCTTCATTATTAGTAACTGGGAATGTCAATCTGGCAGTGAACGGGATGTACGTCCCATGGGGAGTCGTGATGATTTCCCCAATTCCACTTCCATATGAATTCACAGCACCGTCGAAAATCAATTGCCATTGGGAACCCGGCTCAGGACCTTCACCATGCAACGGCTCCTCGCAATCTTTCATCTTTAAGTACATGATATCCTCGTCAGGAAAATCAAACTTCATCGGCTGGTAATCATCAATGGGCTGTTCAGCCAGGTACTCTGACAGTACGCTACCTTTGATAGCCTTTTGCGAGACGTACTGTATATCGTACTCTGTCAGTACCATCTGCCATCGGGCAATCCTTCCAGAAAGTGCCTACTTCTCAAAGACGTACTTGATTGGATCCATCTTCGAAATCAGCATAGTTGTATAATTTAGCATGTATTGTCTCAGACGTTTGGCAGCCCAAGCAAGTGCACAACACGTCTTTTCGAGCATTGAGTAACGAGACTCACATTCTGTGAACTTTTTACTCATGTAATAAATCGCATGCTCTTTTCGTCCAGTCTCGTCATGTTGACCGAGAACACAACCCATACTATTCTCAAGAACCGTCAAGTACATGATCAGTGGTCTCCCGGCTACTGGGGGTATCAAAATCGGAGGTTCCTGCAAGTAGTCTTTTATTTTTTTCAAATGCCCTTTGGCAATTCTCATTCAAGACAATTGCCTGGTCTTTTTTCAACAATTTAAACATTGGCTCACGTGGCAGTTAGGTGAGATATGAACCGGGCAATGTAGTTCAACCTCCCTAAAAACCCACGAACCTCTTTCTCTGTTTTTGGCGCTGGCATTTCTTGTATTGCTTTTATTTTAGCAGGATCAACCTCTATTCCTTTTTCGCTAACAATGAACCCCAATAGCTTACCGGATCTCACCCCGAAGGTGCACTTATTAGGATTCAGCCTCAGCCTGAATTTCCTAAGCCTCTCAAACAATTTCAGAAGATTCACCAGATGCTCTTCCTCTGTCTGGGATTTGGCAATCATATCGTCAACATAAACCTCAATCTCTTTATGCATCATGTCATGAAAGAGTGTCGTCATAGCACGTTGATATGTTGCCCCAATATTCTTCAAACCAAAGGGCATCACTTTGTAGCAGAACGTTCCCCACGGGGTAATAAAAGTTGTTTTCTCCATATCCTCCGGCGCCATTTTAATCTGATTATAGCCCGAAAAGCCGTCCATGAAGGAAAACACAGAGAATTGCGCAGTGTTATCGACCAACACATCAATATGAGGAAGCGGGAAGTCATCCTTAGGGCTCACCTTGTTCAGATCCCGATAGTCAACGCACATCCGCACCTTACCATCTTTCTTTGGTACAGGTACTATATTGGCGACCCAAGGAAGGTAAGTTGTAACAGCTAGAAAACCAGCGTCCCACTGTTTCTGTACCTCCTCTTTAATCTTTACGGCCATATCTGGTTTAGTTCTTCTGAGCTTTTTCTTGACCGGCGGTCAGTCTTCACGCAATGGCAAGCGGTGGACCATAATATCGGTGTCTAGCCCAGGCATATCTTCATAAGACCAAGCAAAGATGTCACTATACTCTCGAAGCATCTCGACAAGTCTCTGCTTGATATCGCTTTACAGCGCAGCCCCTATCCGGACATTCCTGACAATCTCTGCCGAACCCAAATTAATGATCTCGATATCCTCCTGATGAGGCAAAATGATTCTCTCTTCTTGTTTCAACAGACGAGTCAGCTCCTCTGGTAAGTTGTCGTCCTCAACAACCTCTTCTTCGGCTTGAAATATCGGGTGCTCAAAGTCGAAGCGAGTCATAGGGAGATATTGATCGGTGTCGTCTAAAATATGGATCATCCTGCGATAAAAAGGGTTAACTGCTTCAAATGATATGCAAACGAAGCACACGACCACATTGCCATTTTATTGTAAAAATAAAAAACAGAAAAACAGGGATCACAAAGTTTGCATGGGGAAAATGCCTTTATTTGATGATTAAAACAAAGCATACACATAAGCAAGTAGGCCCTGACATAAAATCACTATGCCCCAGGTAGGACACAGGATTGTACAATAATTGAAAAACAAGGCATTACTGTTTCGGCGTCACTTGGATAAAGTCCTGGATAGACCAATTGCATAGGCTTTGTCCTGGCTCGTTGGGCTTGATCCACAACTCCATGTCACAACCGCTATCTCCTTCTTCACTGTCAGACACAACGTTGATCTGTTTAAAACTGACTCCTCCCGGAGTGAACATAATCGGCCTTCTGAAACCCAGCTAGCCCTGTGAAGAAGATGATGATGACGGGTAATACCCTAAGCCGAACTTGTCTTGCTTAATAGGAATTTCCAGAACTCGACCCCAACCTTTAACCTCACCGGTTTGCACAACCGTTTGGGCTTCCTTGTACGACGACATAACCACTTCCGGCCCCTTGCTGATGATAGGAGATTTGTCATTGATCTGCACTCCTTCAAAGGCCTGACACAATGTTTCATGGATCTCACCATCCACTTCGACATACTTAAACGGTGACAGGTGACTGACCAGAATGTCTTCCTCCCCACATATAGTGACAATACTACCACCGACCGCATACTTAAGCTTTTGGTGCAACGTCGATGTCACAGCCCCTGCAGCATGGATCCACAGTCGTCCAAGCAAACAACTATAAGCTAGATGTATGTCAATGATATAGAACATGATATCAAACACTTCTGGACTGACCTGGATTGGTAAAGTCAATTCTCCAAATACAGACCTTCTCGTTCCGTCAAATGCTCTCACCACTAAATCACTTGGAGTGCAGATTACTCCTCGGGTATCTAGCTTTAGCAATGCTTTCTTGGGCAAGACATTTAAGGATGAACCAGTGTCAACAAGGACGTGGGACACAACAGTGCCCCTACACTCGATAGAAATATGCAACGCACTGTTATGGTTGCGGCCCCTGGGCGTCAAATCAAAGTCAGTAAAGCCAAGGCCATGCCCCGCATTCACATGCGCAATCACTCCTTCGAGTTGATTCACGGATATCTCCTGGGGTACATAGGAAGCGTCCAGAGCTTTCAACAACGCATTCCGGTGAGCCTCGGAACAAAGCAACAATGACAAAATTGATATTTTGGAAGGCGTCTGCTGCAGATGATCAACGATTTTGTAATCGCTCTTCCGAATCAATCTCATGAATTCTTCTACATCTTTGGTCAAGGCCTCTTTTTCCTTCTCTTGAGAAGGTCCTTCCTCATTGAACTTACCTTTCCCCTTTGCAATTCTCTCAGCTTCTATTTCTGGCGACGCAAAGATTCTGCCACTGCGAGTTATGCGCCCTGCCCCCACAAGATTATCAACGGATCCTACAGACGGGCTTGTCAAGTTAATCTTTTCCCCATTGCAATATATTTCCGCCCCAAAATTCCAAGGGATGACTTTAGTACTCTCATACGGAATAGGTTCAGCTTTGGTAATTGTGATAGTCGGCCTCTTAGGAGGTGCTGATATCGTGACAGTTTTGAATGGTATCGTAATCGTTGCAACTTCACCCTGCTCTTCAACTTTGGCCTAAACAGGCTTATCTTCATCAGTGCGATCAAATTGCAGCGTACCTTCGTCGATCATTCTTTGAATACCTTTTCTCAAGTTATTACAATCCTCAGGTTGGGCCGAACAATCAACACAATCAGCGTCACAACCAGGGAACACTCCCCCTTTCAGCAATCTGCTTTTGACATAACCCAAAGGCGTTTTCAATTTGTCCACATTCATAACCAGATTCAGACTAGCATCCTCCAACACAACACCTACCTTTGCAGTTCCATGAGGCGGCATAGGATTCTTCTCAATATTGGGCACTTCGTTACCAAAATTTATAGCTTTGCTATCTATCAAATCTTGCACCTTGTGCTTGAACGCTTGACAATTCTCGATGGTATGACCGGGTGCCTCGGAGTGGAAATCGCAATGTGCATTAACGTCATACCCATAAGGAGGCGTGCTCTTCGGCGGAGCTAGCATCCTTTTCTCAACAAGTCGCAACTGTAACAAGGTTGGAAGAAGCTGAGCATAGGGTAGCGGAGGCGCTTCAAAAACTCTTTTCACAGCCATATCCCGACTTTGATATCTCTGTGGAGCAGCGTCCTGTCGTCCCTGTTGCTGATGTGGTTGTTGTTATTGTTATTGTTGAGATACAGGAATTGTCACACCGGCGATCTGCTGCCTCTTCCAATTCCGACTTCTATCCCTTCTCCGATCACTATATACTGCATTGGTATCTCCCTGTCTCTTGTTCCCAAAAGCCTTTTTACCACCTCCAGCTGAGGTTGACTCTCCCGCTTGAATTTTACCAATCTTAACACCATTCTCAATATGTTCCCTCAAGAGTATCAACTCAGAAAAATTAGCCGTCGTACAATTGATCAGCCTGTCATAGTACAACCCAGAGAAAGTTACCACAAACATATCTACCAACTCCCGCTCTACCATAGGTGGGTGCACCCTAGCAGCTAGCTCACGCCACCTCTGGGCGTATTCTTTGAAACTCTCGTTATTCTTCTGAGAGAGATTTTGGAGCTGGACCCTGTTCGGCGCAAGGTCGCTGTTGTATTGGTACTGCTTGACAAAAGCTTCCGCTAGTTCCTTTCAGCTACCAATTTGAGTAGGCTCTGACCCCATGTACCATTCTAGTGACAGTCCCGACAAGCTGTCTTGGAAAAAATGCATCAGCATCTTTTCGTCATCAGAGTAGGCTGACATTCTCCGATAGTAAGATCGCACGTGAACTCTCGGGCAAGTATCCCCCTTATACTTGTCAAATGTGGGTGCTTTGAATTTGATTGGTAACCTCAAGCCAGGGACCAATCCCATGTTAGCTACGTCCAGCCCCGTGGTGTTCTGATTAGCAAGATTCCTCATTTGTTCTTCCAACAACCTGAACCTTCTATCATTGTCAACGGGCGCCTCAATATCCCTTCCTGGAGGAGGGAAAGCATCCTCCTGGCGATCTTCACCCCAGTGAGAGTCCTCATTACCATACTCAGCATAAGCATTATGAGGACCAAAACCAACCTGATTAACCCTAGGACCGTATCCCATGTTACCGAAACCTTGGTTTCCGGCGCCTGGCCCAAAACCAGCATTATGAACGGCCATTCCCATACCATTATGGCTTGCATTGCCGAAGCCTACATTACCGAAGCCCTGATTACAGTAACCCGGATTTCTGTAACCCTGATTTCCAAAGCCTTTATTACCACCAAAACCAACGTTGCCAATACCAATACCCATACCAGTATTCCCAGCACCAAGACCAGCATTCCCAGCGCCAACATTGAAACCAGCATTCCCCGTCACATCCACATTCTCAGCTCTGTTATCATTCTCAGTCGTATTGAGGACAACCACTGGCACCGTGTCATCTGCTCGTGGAGTTCCAACTCGAGAAGGATGATTAGCAAAACCACCATGTAGCACGCCCTGACTATCAACCCTAGCAATCAGAGGTTGCACCAGAGTTTGCAACTGCTCCTGGCCCTTAGCCACAGTCTCCATCACCTGCATGAACTACGCCATACGGTCCCACATCTCCTGCATCTCAGTCTGCATATGGTCCATGACTTTCTTACAGTTGCTTCTAGTAGGATAGCGATGAATTCGCTGATCGGCAATCCTGGAACCTGCATCAACAGAGAGTTAAGAGAATAGTACAAGGTACCTTCTATGCGAATGATTTATGCAAATGCAAACGTGTATCTGTGTGTTAGGGAGATTTCCCCCCGATTCGAGTGCCAGAGTGCAAGTGCTGATAACAAGAAGTCCAGGTATAGCCACTGGAATAACATCTCATATATAGATAAGGCCCACAAGGCAGTAGTACAAAGTCAATGAATACAATGGGAATCAATAGCATGACCTCAACCAACAAGCCTGGTGATGATCAGCCAACAACAATAACAAAAAACAAAGAGCTACAAAGATAATCAAGTGCGACCGCGAGCACGAAACTCCTCCAGCAACTCTCTAGTCTCAGGGTGATCAGGATGAGTGAGTAGCCCTTCAACTAGTAACTCTCTACATGATAGTACACTGGAGACCCTCAACTGAATCTTCCCATGCTCCCTGGCCAAAGCAATCTTCTAGCTTTCGTTTCTTGGACTCGAACCTCTACTTGCGATCCTTCAAGTTAGCGAGAGCTTTGTTCAACAAACTTTCAGTGGTGTATCTGCGAGCGGTCTCCTCATCAAACCTCTTCTCACTAGCCTTCACCTGAGCCTTCAATTTGGAGATCTGTTGTTATAGTTTATCTTCCTTTCTTTGTTGTTGGCTATGGTGGCATTCCACTGCTGTTTAACTTGGATATTCTTCTGTACGCTTCATCCAAGTGCTGCTTCTTAGTGGCCAGTACGTCATTGACAGATTTGAAGTCCCGACCCAAACGCTCACGCTCAGCCATCTGCTTAGTCAAATCCGTACCTAACTTATTCACCAGCTCTGTTTGCCTCTTGAAGGAGTGGACAACTTCGTTTCTCTCGCTTCTGATCTGTGCCAACTCTTTCTCTAACTCTTCATTTGCCTTCTTCAGCTCTTCTCTCTCAGCTAATACCTGATTATACTGCTGAATAGACACGGTAGTAGGCTCTTCCACCACCAGAGGGCATTCTTGCTTAACAGGTGGAAAAGGCATCCCCATAATCTTTGCTCTGGATCTGATCCAGGTCACATACGGAGCGTAAGCTTGGCTGTTACTTTTCCCCAACAATGACTTCCCTCGTCTACTGATATCATTCCAGGCATGCTGAAGCTTAGATAACATATTCCCCTCTAGAAGACCAGTGAGGTACAGAGATTCCTGCACCTCTTCATCCTTTGGCGGAACCCTCAAAGCATAAGCAAACTGTCGGACAAGTAGAGATGGATTATAGTTGATACAACCCTTCCTTCCTATCAAAGGCACATTCGGAAACCCACTGCAGCTGAATATAACCTCAGTACCCAACATATCTCTATCAAACCAAACAACATCCTCTGCTGATAAACTCATCAAGCGCTCAGACCACTCAGCTGTGGCTGCAGATGAGGCAAAGAGACCCTTCTTGGGTAGGTGACTATCAAACCATCTATAGAACAAGGGCACGCAGCATGATACATTTTTACCCCTTCTATTCTTGTTCTTGTAATGCACGGAATGATAGACATCTCCAATTAAGGTAGGAACTGGATTCCCTGATGCAAAGATATGAAAGGCATCTAAGTCCACAAAGTCAGGCATATTAGGAAACAAAATGATACCATATATGCAGAGAGCAAGAATAGCATTGAACACAATCCAACAACCATCTTTGGCACACTGTTGGGCTTTCCCAACTAAGAACTGCAAAGAAAAACCAGGAACCCCGTTCCAACTAGACAAGACCAACTCGGAGGCATCCAAATGAAGAGAAAGAGCTAGACTAGCCAGATTAGGCTCAGCATCCATATGAACAAAAGGCATCTAACTCCTGATAGGCACACCCAATGAATCAGCATACTCCTCTAATGTAGGTGCAAGAATGAAGTCCGAGAAAGTAAAGCATCTCAAAGGAGGATCATAGAACTGCAACAAGGCATACAACCCATTCAACTCATACACAGAAGGTTTACGGACCAAACTGAGCAGCTTCCCATAAGACTTTCTGAATTCACCTCTAACAGTATCATCTACCAAAGCAATCAAACTGGACAACTGAGCAACATCTAGAGTGGGGAGCTTATAGGCCACAGCCTTCCTCAGAGAACCCATAATAGCACAACAGAAGGCAAGAAAACCTGAACCGGGGGATAATGTACCTGCAACACAGACACACGTTAATGACATGCAAATGAGTATGCAAAATGCAAAATGCAATGCAACAGAAGATCAAGATGGCTGATGAGAAGATCAAAGCTCTAATCCAACACAGTCACCACACTGCTCTGATAACACAACCCTGAAGAGGACCAATAGATACACACTGTCGAGAACAACCACATCTCTAACGATAAGAACCTCTAAACCCCACAACACTGATTCACTGACAAGAAAACCAGGTAATCTGAAGGTTAATGTTTCCTGCAATAACCCGACCCTGCTCACAGGTATAGACCTAAATCACAGACAAGGTATGGCATCCTATGCGTTTCCCAGCGTCACAAACTTTCAAGAGTGATGATATGATACCCAGAAGATGTCGCATCATCATCCCTTGAAGTGGCCTCACTCTGCTGAGTCACAAATGATCGGTCCCCAGAGTCGACAATCCTCCAAACCAACAACCCCTCAGACCCAAAGGGCCGAAAAAGAAGTCAACCGGGAGAACCTCGTTTGAGCGTGGATTTCATGAGACACTAGTGCCTGCAAAGCAAGCACGCGCCCACTAATTTCCACAACTAATGCTAAGTACACTCAAGCCTGGGTCTGGCTTCTCACTCATAAGAACCCCCTCCCACAACAGCACAATAATAATATCATACTAAAAATAAAACACGGAAAGTAAAGTGCGATAAATAAAACCCAACAGGTAAACACACAAGCGCTAGGATTGACTCGCACAAGGAACCGTTGGAGTCCCCAGCAGAGTTGCCAGCTGTCGCTACTGAGAAAAACGGGGTCGGCAAGACAGAAGAGTCGCCACCTTTCGTTATTTATCCCTCAGAACAGGAAAGGAAACGACCGGAAAAAACCTGACGAAAAGGTATAAGACAAGGTCATCGCAACCATTGTCTGGATTCGGGAGTCGGTTACGCAAGGGGAAGGTATTAGCACCCCTCACGTCCATCGTACTCGATGGGATCCACGCTTGTTGTGTTTATCTGATGGGTTTTTTAAGTCTATCTACACTAATGGTCTAGTCTGAAAAGAAAAGAAAATGACTCGACAAAGTGTCGCACTTTATGCCTACGTATTCCCGTCTGGAACGAGAAATCAGAGTCAACGTAGTTCGCCTAACTACGGGGGAAGGTTGCTCGCCAAGATATCGCATCTTGTACCTACGTACTTTCACACGGCGTGAAAGATCAGAGCAAACATAGTCCGGGACAACGAGAGACACAGGTTTGTCTTTTTTATCCGAGTAAAGATAACAGACGGTTCCAGCAGTTGGTGTATGCAGCTCGACCATTGGAGATTTAGGCGTTTACCGTTTTGCGGTAGAACCGGGAGTTAACAGAACTCTTCTTCTGAAAAAGGTGTCTTAAGGGATTAAAGGTCCAGGAGGACAAAAAGATTTTGATCTTTGTTTTCTGTTTTTTAGAGAAGTGTCTTTTATGGATGTTTGCAACTGATATTGCACTAGAGACTATGACCTGAGAGTGAATACGTCGCATGTCACACAAAAGGTACCATACTAAACATCCAGACTGTTGAAAATAAACTCTCCAAAAATCTTTTCTCAGATAGCTTAAGGTTCGTAACACTCCAAGCAAATCACATCAATACAGTAGAACAAGAAGAAAACAGACAAACAGGGAAAACAAGTCAGCAATCTCCACAGCAGAGCAATCTTCTGACAGCAATCCAATCCAAAGTCTGTAACTGCTCTTCAAGTCCACACCATCATCAAGGGAAGGAAAGGGATGCTTCATCTTCAAACTTTACCAAACCACTCCACCAAGAATGAAGAGAATCAACAAGATGATTATTTGATGATGGGAAGCAGGAAGGAAACCAAAGGAATCCCACCTGACACTCAACCAGTCATCAGAGAAAGGCATCCTTAAAAGTTCTACTCATTGTAAAATGTCACACATCCCTCCAAAGGAGAGATGAGACTTTCACATGAGGACTTTGAATCATAGGATGAGAATGGAAGGTGAATGAAACCAACCATTATTTGAAGGAAAAAACTACTTTTAAAGCTCTCTCCTAAAAACCCTAATCTTATAAGCTACAAAAAGCTAACAAAAAGGAAAGAAAAGCTCCAAGCCAAGCTCCACCAGCCACTCCACAAAAGCTTCATCATGCCCATGACATCAACCAAGAGGAACCCGAGGCCCAACATGCAAGAAAAGCCCACTTTGAGTCCATTCCAAAACAAACACCAAGGTTGAAGCCCCAAATGAATAAACAACTTGAATATTCTATCTAAAATAGCAAAACACATCCTAAAACTCTAATTATTTTTCTATTGGAACATGAATTTGTTAATGACATATAGTCCAAAAATCAGGGCCTAAATCCAATTCTAAGTCATCTAATAAACTCCTAAGTTGAAAGGTATCAAGGGAAACCATTAATGGGGAAAGACTCTAAACCTATCTCTAAATCAGAAGCTATGATTTTCTAAAAAATGTGAGAAAATTCATATGGGAGCATACATCTCTAACCTAGAATCTATCAAAAATTCACAACAAAATTCCAAACCAATTGATAGAACAAAAATCAACAAATAGACAGCTCCATTATGCAAAATTAATGAAATACCCAAAATAAGAAAACAATGAATTAAATGGAAAATACAATAAAAAGCAAATCTAATGCTACAGAAAAATCATAAATAAAGCAATGATCATGGAGATATTTTTATTTTATTTTTCTGACAATTATTGAAATTAAAAATGATTTTAGAAGTAAAATGGAATTAAAGAAAATAGAAAAATGAATAAAAGAAATAAAACTGCTGGAAATTAATCAGGAGCGTTGGATTGATGGACCAGGTAAGCTAATCCTAAGGCTGGAGATCACACATGTGTGCAGCCACGTAGAAGCCCAGTCAGATGCCATGTTAAAAAATGAAACGCAACGTTTCATCTTGGAGCGAATTGCTTCAGTTTGAATCTCAGCCACACGATGGGGTTACAAAGTCTTCTCATCAGACAAATCCAACGACTATGCACTCGTCTTCTTCCTTGAGCTCAGGCGAAGCTTCAAATTCAGACGGTGGCCCAGACGGTGGCGTCACCATCTTCTCCGGTGAGAGGTTGTTTGCAGAGGTCCAATTTCAACAAACTTTAAGTCAATCTTACTCAGAATTTCATGCTTATCAGGAAAATGAACTCCAAATTAACTGAAACCTTCTAGATTTTCAAAATCGAATCAAGATCCAAATTATGTCATGTCATTCATCCTCACCAAATGTCCAATTAATGGTATAGAAATGATCCCCATCTAACACTGATTAACCTAAACTATTTCACTTGTGCTAAAACCTCAAGACTAGGGAGAATCGAACCTCAACAGAAATGGTTCCACATGATCAATCATCACCAATTGCTACCAATTTAATCTTAAAACGTGCTACATTTCACATAGATCCTCGCCACATGCTTGTTTCTAACTACATAATGCTAAATTAAGAGGAAATTTGAGGTTTACCAACCTGACTTTAAGCTTCGAATTGAGATATCTATGGCTTGAGTCTGGCTTCCAAACCTTCCAGATCTACTCAATGATGATGGTAAAAGCTTGTAGAACCTTCAATTCCTCTTGAAAACAGCTTGAATCCAAAAACCGATTTGCACTTTTCTTCTTCAAACTCCAATGGCTTTCTCTGATCTCAGCACGAATGAATCACCAACCTATGCCCAAATGAATTTCTGAACATTTATAGAACTGGTTAGAACCTTCTAGAGGCCCAGCCCAAGCCCAAATCAGAAGATCCACTTTCAAAATTTCTTCAAAAAGTTCAACATGCCATGCACGAATTCTTGCTCAATTCCTTGCCTTGGAAGCTTTAGTTAGCTTTCCTAACACACTTTGAATGAATTCAGACCACAAGGAACTTCCAAATTGACTTTGTGAATGAATTTTGTGATGTTGCTTATTTGTGAAGAAACATGTCAAAACAACATGAATTATAGGTCAATTGAAAAATCTAATAATGCCAATGTTTCTAGAATGAAATTTCTGATCAAATTGAGTTGTCATTTGCCTTTGTTTGAGCACATAACAATTTATTTGAATTTCCCACCAAATAAAGCCTTTAATTTCTTCCTTTTTGCAAAATTTTCAAACCAAGTCTCACCTAAATCCAAATCAATTCATCATGAGTATATGATTGACCTAAAAACATCATTTTGAGCAAGTTTTGTGTTGAATAAAATTGCATTTGAAGCTTGCAAGATGGAGAAAATGACCTATAATGCCAAATGACCTATAATCCTACTTTCCCAAAATACCCCTAAATTGTAAACCTTATAACTTGAGTTCTACAAATCCGATGGAGGACGTCTAATACAATTTGGGAAGCTAAGATCAAGACCTACAACTTTCATGTTGGCCAAAAGTTTAGTAGAAACACCCTTCTAGGTCAAAAGTCCCTTGGAAGTTGATGAACTTTCACAGACAAATTTCACATTCCTCAGATGACCTGTAACTTGTTTGGACCATAACTTGAGTTCTATAAATCCAATGGAGGACTTATAGTACTGAAATTAAAGCTAAGAGCATGGTCTACAAGTTTCATGTTGGCCAAAAATGGAGATGAAACTTGCATCTTGATATAAGTGGTCTTGAAGTTAGGCACTAAATAGGGGATTTTACCCTGAGAACCCTACTTTAGCAACTGCTCACCCCTTGAACTTTTCTTGCATAGATCTTGAAATATCATCTCATGTGTCTCAAAACAACTATACATGATTTCAAAGACTCAAAAATGAGCTTTGATCCCTTTCAATTGCACAGTTAACTTAGGGTTACTCAGATGAAAACCCTATTTGCAACACCCTCGATTGTGCCTCTTCACACTTGGCATAATTAATTAATTGAGCTCCACCATGACCTTCAAAGCACTTCAGTAAGCTCTACTCACACCCTCTCACCTTGGTCAAGACCTCACCATCCCTTGATGATCTTCAATTGGTCCGCAAATTAGGAGACTAACCCCATACAAGCAAATGAACTTCTTAGGAAACCAAACCTCTTCCTAATGATTATAGTGACTTCTTAAACTTGCATAAAACCTCTAGATAGGCTCCTCTTGATATAAACCACACTTGATCCCCTGTTAAATGAACAATGTTATGCTATGCAAATGCTAGATCAATGATATGCTAATGTAGTGAAACATAAACCAAGTAAGAAAAGCTTAGGAAAATTTTGGGGTGCAACACTAGGTCAAAACCCTTTGTGAAAATGCTGAATTCTTGACTTACAAGTCAAGAAACCTCAAAATTAAGTGTTTAAAATACTTCACAACTTGATGAATTCATAACTCCAAATCCATTAATTTTTTGCTCATGGGTCAGTAGGAAAATTTTGTAAGGTTACTTAAGACCTTTCCCACAAGCTTTAAACCACTCCATTTGGATGTGTGGTTTGGAAGTTATGACCATTTGAAGTTTGATCAAAATTAGGGTTTTTTCACCTACCCTTATTTCTTGATTTGCAAGTAATCTATCAATTCTTGATTAAATATCCACCAAAATTCATAATTAGATGTGAAATTATTTTGAAAATAAGTTTGGCTTCAATGAGTTGACTTTTTTGATAGACGAATCGAACAGTTGAAAATCTCTGAATCGACTGTTGATGTTTTGGGTTCCCTGAGGCTTTGAAACTTCTTGGGTAGACTTCATTAGGTCATATGAGCCTCATGGACCAAAATTACCTCATTGTAAAACCTTCTAGACCAAAATTCAAACTACAGTTGACTTTTCTAACAAGAAACTCTAATTAGGGTTCTTGCACTGCACTGCTTCCATTCTCCTGGTGACAACCTCAAATTGGACACATTCTTGATCACATGTGATATCCTTGATGATATAGAGACTTGTTATGTGGAGGATCAATCCAAAACCTTGACTGATTAATCCCTAGAAATCCTGATTTCTTGATTGTATGCAACCCTAATTCATTTGTATCTTAACAAAAACAAACTTGAAATAGGTTAAGGTTAAATAATCATTTATTATGCTTCTATAATGATGATGAGATCTAGGGGAAAACATTTGGGGTATGACAGTTGCCCCTATTTAAATATCTTCAGCAGATGGCAAAGAGAGATGACAATCTCCATAGAATCATGGTGAAAGGTATTTAAATATAGCAAACAAAAAATTTTGTCCCTTAGATAAGAAGGTATGCAAAAAGACATGCTGAAATGCCATGAATTCTAAAAATGATGCTCTATGATGCTGGAGTGCAAGAAATCCAAAGTGAAACCAATCAATAGCTCGGACATGACTAACGATGGTATTCTAAGGATCCTCCACACAGGGGACACAAACTCCACTGGGGAAAAGGCAAGTCTCCTTTGACGAAACGCAAATCTCCACTAGGGAAACGCATCAAGGGAGACAAAGGTAAGAAGCCACACAGGGGAACCAAAGTCAACAGACTTGGACTCCAATTAAGGGATGCAAAGGACCAGAGACACGGTCCTTATTAGGGAACAATCTAATGGGGACTTTCCTTGCAACGAAGAGTTCGAACAGATCTTCAGGAAAGGACTAGAAATAAGACCAGACTCACCGGGGATGCTAGAAAATACTAGACCTCCGAGGACTGCAGTGAGATGCCCAAGGATTCACCGGAGAGATATCAGTGACAACCAATATTGGATGAAGAATTGCCGATTATAATTGGACTCTCTGGAGAGTGCTAGTAATGACTAGACTTCAAGGGGATATGGTGACAACAAAATTAATAATACCAATAACGATTGGATTTTAGGAAGAATTCCAGTAACAACTGGTTTTCAGCCGAGTTGATTAACAAATGGAGCACCAACTGAGAGATAGATTCAGGTAAACACAAGATTTCAAGGATAAGCTGCAATATTAATACAACTAAAATTTGGTAACTACCAATCAGCAGTATTAAATGAGGGTCAACGACCGACCTATTGCTAGTTACAACTAGACTTCATAGGGGAACCTGGTGACAATCGGTCAAGTATAAATAACAGGGAGCTGGTAACAACTAGACTTCCCGGGGGATCCAGAGAGAAACAAGATCTTCCCTGGGGATGTAATAAAAAATAGAGGATTTCCTTATAGTAAAGAGTTCGAACGAGATCTTCAGGAAACAACTGGAGGCAAAACTAGATTCACCGAGGATGCTAGTAAAAACCAGATCTCCGAGACTCTACTGGGGATATCTACAAATATTGGTTACAACCAACCATCCTAAGCTTCACCGGGGATATTGGTAACACCTCACCATGCTAATATTAGAGATAGGTGAACATTTCCAATAACCAACAGGCTTTAAATGATGCTAGTAACGACTAGACTCTGGAATAAAGATTGGTAACTGTCACAACCACGAAAACACCCGGCCGAAAAAACAGAAGAGTGGCCACCGAACGTTATGTATCGCAAAAAAATGGAAAGGAAAGGATCGAAGAAAACCTAAAGAACGGGAAAAGACAAGGTCATCGCAACCAAATCTTGGGTTCGGGAGTCGGTTACCCAATGGGAAGGTATTAGCACCCCTCACGTTTGTTGTACTCAACGGGATCCACACTTGTTGTCTAATCAAAGGGTGTGTTCATCTATAAGCTACTGCTAAATAGAAACGAGAACAAAAGAAAAATAAAGAGACTTGATAGGACATCACCGCCCTATGCCTATGTATTCCCTCGTGCAATGGGAAAGTCAGAGTCAACGTAGTTCGGAAAACTATGGGTGATGGGGGTAAGGTTGCTCGCTAAGACATCGCCGCCTTATGCCTACGTATCCTTATCTGGTATAAGAAATCAAAGCAAACGTAGTTCGGGTAACGAAACCACAAGTTGAGTATTTTTTATGAGCGGCGTTAAGTTCCCCTTCCAGCAGTTAAGGACGATGCCTGTTTGCGCTTGAATGGAAAAGTAACGTTCTCTTTTCTGAAAATGAGTTTGAAACACAAATCCTGAAGGATAAAAGGTTTGAATTTTGTTTGTGAGTTTTAGTGAAGTAAATTGAGTTTGCTTCCTGATTCCCGTTACACTAAAGACTATGACATAGGAACGAATGCATCGCATATCGCACCCAGACGGGACGTACACTAAACACTCTAGACAAGCGAGAGGAGACCCCTCATTCATCATTCCCCATGTGCTTAAGGCTCGTAGCGTACAATGTTCCTCGTATTTATTAGATGAGGTAGAATGCGTTTTGAGATGAGAAGAGAGACGCCCGAAAGGTCTAAGGGAAACTCGGTCCTAACGTTGTCATGCAAAGTGATCGTAAAGTTGGGATGAGAAAGGAGATTATATCCTAATGTTAGCATGCAAAATATGGACCTAAGGCTGAGGTTAAAAGGGACTAACCTAATGTTATCATGCATGGATTAAACTCCTAATGTCTATCTTACTCCAAATTTAATCGGAAATTAAATTGGAAGAAGAACCCTAAGGGAGCATGCAAAGACAAGGTAAAAACAACAGCTACAACAGCGCCTCCTGCATAAAACAGCAATAAGATCTAGAACACAAGCAAGACAGCCTATAACAACACATGTTTCAGCATAAAAGCAGGTGTAAAAGGTAGGCAGCAAGAAAGCAAGGTAAAGACAACATGCATAGTTCAGAATAACCACATTTGTGGAAAGTAGGGCAACAAGCATGTAAGAATGCAATTAATCATGAACAAACACCAATCATGGATAGATATATGCAAGCATGAACATGCTTCAACAATCAAACACAATTGATCTACAACATTTCATCAACAAGATTCAACAAGATCAACATGTTTTCACTTCAAATCAGATGATCAAACGATCAAACGAACATGCAACACCCGAAAATGGAAGCAAACGTAAACATGCATCAAACATCCAGTAGAGCAAACAATTTGTGATAACAAATTAACATGATATGAGCAAGCAAAGCATATGATCATTCATCAATCAAGCAACATGAACATGTTAAGCATTCAAATGAAAACCGAAAGTTACGTGTCGAAGAATCGAGATCAAACATTTAAGAATGATGAAATATGTCAAAAACAATCCACATAAATGCATCATATCAATCCATGAAGCTTATATGTGAAAAGGATCACAAACAAGCAAGAAAAATGCAAAACCACAACATTCAGCTTAGTGGTAACCGGTTACTCAATATCAGGTAACCGGTTACCTTATATGAAAACAGCTAAAAACGTGAAATTTGTACAGATTAACCGGTTACCCTTTATCAGGTAACCGGTTACCACTGAACCAGAAATAGAAAATTAGCTTTAAAAATCAGTTTTCAGCATCCAACGACTTATCTAATCACTCATATGAACATGTTATCAATTAAGCACGAATTTATCATCAAGAATCAGTGGTCAAACATCATGTAAACACAATCAAACACAGAAATCACAAATCACCAAGATTGGAATCATCCAAACGGATCAAAAAGCAACAAAAGCCATGGATCTACATTGTAATTATTCAAATAAGTTCAAAACTGAACTAGATCTAGAATTACCAACCTTCAAAGTTGAGATTTGCTTTGGTGAGTGTTGATTTACTTGAAATTTACAGATCCAAGCTAGAAACCTAGAGATTCTTCAAGACCCAAGAGCTTCCTTATGGTAGAAATGAAGAACAAGCAAGATCAAGCAAAATTGACTCAAAAAAGCACTTCCAATCTAGCTTCTAAAATTAGATCTCAATTCAAACAAAAATCGAATGGTGAGTTGAAGATAATGGAGATGAATGATGGAGGTTTAGCTGTAGAATTCAAGGATTCCAATGAAGAATCAAAGAACTCAAGTGAAAAGAGCTTCAATGTAGGATTTGGGATTGAAAAAGTGGAGAGAAAATTGAGAGCAAATTCTCAAGAATGAGTGTCAAATCTGAAAATCTAGGTAATTGTGTGAGGTTTGGAGAAAATTCACTTAAATAAGCTCTAACTTTGGAATCAAAATATGGTTTAGAATATGGATAGGTATTTGGAATGGAAATTAGGAGTGGAATTAGGAATGAAGTGTTTGAAATTTGGAGGGAAATGGTGAAAATTGAAACAATTCTAGATCCTTCCAATGATGATCATGTGAAATGAATGGTTGAAAATGATTGGAAAATTGCGCATGCTGAAAATTGAAATATTTTGGCAAAATGCGCTTGAAGTAACTGGTTACCCTATCCAAAAAATGCCAAATATTTTGCCAAATGGAGGGAATCTTGTTTAATCATCTGTTGCCACCTATTTTTAGCTCTGTTAAGCCTCTAAAACTTGCCCTTGGATATTATAATTGTGAGAATGCTTGAGATAACATGTATGCTGTCTCCTGAGCTAAAAATAACCTGCAGAATAAAACAAAATCGGTCGCTGGGAAAAATAAATGTCGGAGCCTTTGACGCTCGTTATTTGAACTCTTGCAACAAAAGGGAACCCTGAGCCACAGAAATACCTTGATCTCCTGTCTCAAGAACCAATGCTATGATATGTCGAAATGCAAATTGCAAAGAAACATAAGCCAATTACGGTTAAAATGAAATGGCATATTTTGAGGTGCTACAGGTGCCCCTATTCAATAGACTTGAACCTGAAGGGATGATCGCAACGACTCTCAAACATTCCAAGTGCATGGAGATTGAATACCAAAAGAACCCGGAAATTTGAAACTTGCGGGGATGCAAAACAGAAAATACCAACCAAAAGTTGGGATGCGACACGCTGAGGATAACAATCCAAGATGAACAAAACATCAACCGAAAGTTGGAACAAAACCGCCAGATACCAACCAGGAGATGTCAACCAAGAGTTGGGATAACAATCAAAGGATACCAACCAAGAGTTGGGATAAACGAGACCAAAGGTAACCTTCTGGGGAACAAAAATCAAATCAAGAACCTGCAAGATGTACAATCAACAGACTTATAACCTGAGGGAAAAGACAACTCCGTTGTGGACGAAGAGAAGCCTAAACAGACAACTATGTGGGGAACCAGTGCCCACCAGAAGATAATAACCAAAGGATACCAACCAAAATATGGGATAAAGGTTACTCCCTGGGGATAAAAACCAAACACTACCAACCAAGAGTTGGAATAACAAAGGCTATCAGCTAAAAGTTGGAATCACCGCAACGCCGATCGAAGTTGAACACAAGCTACCAACCAAAAGTTGAAATCACCGCAACACCGACCAAAGGCAAAATGATGGGGAATAACATTCTGAAAATAGTGACCTCACTATGGAGTATACTAACTAAAAAATCAGAGTACAACGAAAGGTATCGACACAAGCTACCAACTAAAAGTAGGAATCACCGCAATACCAAACAAAGTGGAACACAAGCTACCAACCAAAAGTTAAAATCACCGAATGAAACAACACCAAACATAAGCTACCAACCAAAAGTCAGAATCACTTCCAATCTGCAAGGGATAACCTCCAGCCCTAAAGCTGAAGAACAAGGCTACTAACCAAAGTTAGAACCACTAGAACACCGACTGAAGGCGAACTCTGAGGGAGAAAGATACCAACTCCAATAGTTGAACCAACAGAGGAAAATTACCAATAAAAAATTATAAACAACAACCCAAAACAAAAACTACCAACCAAAAGTTGGGATTATCAACCAGGAAACAAAGGTTACCGACCAAAAGTAGGAATCACCGCAACAAGACAACTAAACTGGGAATTACCAACCAAGAGTTGGAATCAAGCAAAAGCTACCAACCAAAAGTTAGAATCGCCGGATCACCGATCGAGGCCGAACTGACCACAACGAAGACTACCAACCAAAAGTTGGAATAACAGACTCCGCAGGGGAAACTAAGAACTACCAACCAAAAGTTGGGATAATATCAACAAATTTTACCAACCAAAAGTTGGGATCACACCTAAAGGATGAAGACTCAAAAGTCAGAATAACTGCTGGGGAAAAAAGGATCTCACCGATGGATTACCAACCAAATGTTAGGATCGAGGCAAAGGTTACCAACCAAAAGTTGGGATAACGCCCACAAACTGAAGATTATCAACCAAGAGTTGAAATAACATCGGAAGGCCAAATGAAGGCGAACTCACCACAACAATGAATACCAACCAAAAGTTAGGATACCACCCAAAAGACACCAACCAAGAGTTGGAGTAACATCCAGGAAAGGAAGACTATCAACCAAAAGTTGAAATACCGTCAACAAAGCTTTGGAATCAGCTGGGGATAACATCCAACAAGCGACGGATTACCAACCAAAAGTTGGGATAACGACTCCGCTGGGGAATAGAAGAGGACAACCAACCAAAAGTCAGGATAAAGCTCCCAAGAAAATAAGAATACCAACCAAAAGTTGGAACAACGACTCTGCAGGGGGAACCACAGGATACCAACCAAAATTTGGGATAA